>JARHVA010005263.1:1227500-1255000 GCA_037957365.1 Torreya grandis | reverse complement strand
ATTATGATTCCAATGCATTTTATGACTATCATAGAGAAGCATGACATACTAAAAATAATGACATCAATTTAAAACATAAGGTACAAGTTTTTATAGAAGCCAACATCATTGATGTGGGCACACCTATAGAGGCACCTAAAGTTTAAAAAATGGAAGCTAATGAAATGAAAATACTTTTGGATCTATTTACAAGACATGCAACCAATGAGGTATGAGGCACTTTAGGTGTTCACTATATATAACAAGAATATCCACCACTAGTATCATATCACAATACTATAGAGGATACACACCCCCTACATAATATCATTGGTGTTTATCATACTACAGTGTTATTTTGACTACTTGTCACTTTATTAGAGAAGGAAATTGTAAGTGATGATTCAAATTTATATGTATTATTTCTATGAGCATACATTTATCATCACCCTATTCATATTCTTATAGTTGCCAATGGATCAAATATAAGCATTTTCACTATCATACTTATATAACATTTGGGTTATTTAGATCAAGATATTTATCTAATTGACATAATTATCTGTGGTTTTAGTGGCCATGTTTAGAGCTCTATTTGGGAGATTGTACCTATGTTATAGGTTAGACTAACACATGTGGCCACTAGATTCTTAATAATACCTAGTGTAAGTAAAATTTACATTTATTAGATAGGCCATGGATACAATATAATTGATCCATTCCATCCACTGTGCACATATTCCTTAACTATATACATGTTAATCAAGTTGTTATAATTGAGGGTGTTTCATATGAGTATCCTTTATCTATCCCCCTTACAGTTAAAATGTATCTACCATTTATAGTTTTGAGCATAGTTTCCATTATTATAACATAAATTTTATTTGAGACACCAGTGCAAGTGAGGTATGATTTTATGATTTTACCACATACACATACTCTACCATAGAGACCCTTATTAGAGAGACCCATACATCAAAGATATGTTACAGATTCTAGAGCATCTTTATCTACCCCTTTCATTCTAAGATCAATCTTATTGATTTCTTAGGGTTATTAGCATAGGGAATCCATACTAGCTACATCATCTTATATGAAATGGATCCCTAAGACCCATAAAATTCATAGGCCACCACAATCATCTTTATGGATTTCTAATTCCATTCCATAGGTAGTTCCGTCTATAGATCACCCAATATAATAGGTTATAGGACCTCATTTACCTTTTAAAACAACACACATGATTATTTTTCCCTTATTTAAAATAGGAGACCTTGATAATGAGTCTCTTGTGAGACACATTGGTTAGTATGTTCTTCCCTACTTGTAGATAGTATCCTTATTTCTTGATCCTTTTTATATAGTTTCATTTTCATTTTTTTAGTACATACATTATATCCATAAAAATAAAAAAGTAATCTAATATGTCAAAACACAAAAACATTGGAATATTTTCTTAGAAAATATAAATTATAGATTATATGCATCACCATGTTTAAATTTATTATATTTTCTAGACACTACATATGCTAGCTTTCTTAATATAGTCGGTATTTATCATACACATATTCTTGACTTGTTTTTCTTGAGTGTTTTTGGATTGAAATAAGACTTAGGTCCATCACTAAGGTCTAGATTGCCTACCACATACCCATTAGGGGCACATAGATAGGTTCCTCATTTGACACATTCACCCATTTTGGGGTATCTTTTACACAATTATGATTGCTAGGTCACATCTTTAGATACTCTATATCAAATATTTAGTATTGTTACATCTTGATATTGATCATCCTACACTACTCATATTTTTTGAAAACTATTACTACTCTAGACTTAGTTTATGTATATATTTTATCATATATAGATTCATACAACATGTTCATGGATACTTTTATTTATAGACTTCCAAGTTTAGACTTGATTATGTCTCTTTTCTTCTACATATATTTGAGGAAATTTACATATGACTTTATTCTATGGCTCTACACACTTATTTTCATTGTATGTATGCATTGGACATGTTCCCATGTTCTTGTGTGTGCCTTCTTGATTATATATATGGACATCTGAATATCCCATTCCATGTATATCTATGCCAACCTCTTGTTTGTGTATGTGTACATTTTAACACGTAATTTCATGTCTTAATTTCTTAGATTTATTGATGTGTTCCCATGTCCCTTCTATTTTGGCCCCTTGGCATCCTTTGTGTGTCTTGTTTATTTTGTATGTATTCTTTCATGTGTGTGTCATAGCCATGACACTTATTTTTATTATTTCACACTCTAGTTTGAAATTCCATGAGGGACCTCATGCATCTCCCCTTCCTCCTTGGCTACCTTAATGGACATCATGCCCCATCACCATAGGTAATTACTAAAATTATTAGTCAAATTTGATAGTCATATACATCCTTACATTGTTATATCTATGTTGAAATCATTTCGAATGTTAAATCTGACATACATTTTACATTAAAAACTTATGCTCATATTATTTTACATTTAGATGTCATGTATGAAATTTACATTGGTTTATCATGAATATATCATATTTTTTCTAGATAACACATATCATGTAGAGCATTTTATTTTAAGGATAATTCTTTCATAGGTTCAATATATCCACTCAAAATAGGGGACATTGAGAGAGATTTTTTATAGAGATCAATCTATCTGAATACACTTAGAGTATAATTTCTAGAAAACATGCACAAAATACAAAAATTAGTTTAACGAAACCATAGTGTGAAATAGTCACATAGATACCAATTTTAGCTGTATAAAAATTAGTAATTTGGACATTAGAACCCAAAGAGGGAAACTAACACCACTAGTTCTACTATCCAGATATAGAGCTACTATACAATAGTTTAAGTTTTAATAAATTTTAGATTTTCTGGAAAATTCTAGTAGATACAGTCCAAATTTGTACATGTTTAACTATATATTACTAGTTTTTGCTAGGTTTAGCACATATTTATACCAAATTGAATTAAATGAGGGGAATCATGCATGACATATCATTCACATTATTGTTTTATATACTTATAAAAAAATTATTACAAGTTAACCTATAGTCTATATTCCCATATATTAGATTTGGGGGCATGTGTGTGTCACACTATTTCCATATGCTTACTTGTGCTCTAGTTGATCAAATGGAATGAAAAACTTCATGTCATTATCTATGTTATTAATCTAAGCACCATATTTTATAGTAAAATATAGATACCATTCACACTAATGTAATCTACCTTAAATTCATTACTCCATCTATAATGGTTGGCATTCTCAAGTGGTCCAAAGCTGTTTTTATATTTAACAACTTCTATGTGGACTAAAGCCATCTTAAAAAAATTTAGTTACATCACAGAGTTTATGTTTCAAAAGCATCTACTACACATGGGTATGTAATGATGGATTCATAGTCTAATTTAGCTTAAGAGAAACCTACATGAGAAGGTTAGATACACCATTCATATAATCCAATCTATTCATAGTTCATCAACTAATAAATAGGGGTGATCAATGATATATTAAAGGATATATTGATTTATTTACACCTACACATTGGGATTGAGAAATCCATTCATGTCAATCTAATTTATTCATCAATTTATCACTAGTTACATGCACACATAAGATTTGATTAGGTTCATGCATTAGTTCATGTACTCAATGAGGTGTATTCATTCCTTTCCTCTATCATCTCTTTAATTAATTTTTTATTTTTCTTTTTATCTCTTAGGTAATGACTGATCTATACACATTTCATTTATAGGACATACAACTACCAACATTTTACACACTCAAATCCAGATTCATAGGATTAAAGTTTTAGGTAAGTCCAGGTATTTTATTTTCCTTTATCCTAGTCTTTTCACTTTGTCACATTTATAAAATAAATGTGGGTGATATAGTCATCTAAATATGTCACCTGAGTGCTAAGAGTGTTACTTTAATCTATCCTTATACAAACACACACATCATTAAACATCCCTAAAGTAGTCCCAAACCCTCACTTTAAAATACTGGCCCCTAGTGCCTCAAGTTCTACAACTTGGACAATAGTGCCATAATTTGGAAAGTAGTGTCGATGGCTCTAGTGTCCTAGTTTTGGTGTTATTCTCTTTTTCTTACCGTTTGTCACCAACATATATATTTTATAAATAACAAAAACCTAAGGTTAACCTATAACTCTTTTAAGACCTAAAAAAACACTAGAATAGTATATTTACATGACTTTTAGCCCTTTATTCACTATATGAAAATAATTTTAAATAAGATGAATTAACTCAGAACAAATTATGCATAATCAAGGTTATTAATCACTATTATACACTAATTTTTCATATAATCATCTACAGTCATCCCAAGCTTAGAATACAATGATTTCTAGTTTGCAACATCACTCAAATTTCTCAAACTAAATTCATTCTAGCTTCACTTGTACTTACACTAGCACTTAGGTGGGGAAAACTACATCAGGATTGATCCCTCCTTACAGTATTGGTATGTCTTTAAGTCTCATTACAATAGGATATTTAGGATGTCCAACCTATTGCACTAACATAATAATTTGCTAATTTTACCAATCAAACACCCTAATCATATAGAGTTCTAAGTTTAATATGTAAAATCAATCAAAATAGGGCATTGATAAGAAATCAAAACTTTTGAATACATGAAAATTCTTATTAGACTCTGACACATGTGCATAGAAGATATTAGCACAAGAATAGGACACTAACACCATTGGTGTTACTATCCAATTTTGGAACTACTAACTAGGAAGTCATTTAAAACTTATATCATGTCTGTGACACTCACATTAGCTCCTATCCTAATTTCTAGCCTTTAGATCATTAATCTCAATTAGTTATAGATAAGTAATTTTGTTGATGTAGTAGATTGCACCCTCCATATGGATGCTCAACTCTCTTCATCCACATGACACAATGGAGACATCACTATTGCTATGGGTGGAAAATGTGAGGGATGAATATCTAGATTAGGGGCTAGCTCCCCTTGATACACTTTGAGGATCTAGATTTCTTACTACTAACTACTTGGGGGGATGAAAAGGAAGAGAAAAATATTGAAATCAGAACCTCAACTATGTGGTGATGCACCAAATTTATAGTCTACTCATATTTGACATACACTTTAAATCAAGATAAGCTAGCCTAGACATCACTCAAAATGAGATACCTATAAGCTAGCAATGATGTTTTAGTAGAGAGTCCTATGGAGAGATAAGAGAGGAATAAAAGCTAGCACAAAAGGTGTTTTAAGACACACTATTGCATAGCCTAATCACTTGCCTATACTTCTTCAGACACTTCCTATGACCTGCAAGAGAAGAAAATACAAACACTAGACACTGCTAGGGTTAGCACATGAATGTAGAGAAAGAGACCACACTTTCATAAAAATAACACCTAAATGTGTGATCAGTGCAACAATCAAAAGAAGGGAAAAACTTTGTCTTAGATTCAAGGTAAAAATTTTTAGGGCTTCACCATACAAGCAAAGAGATGCCCTTTTTCATATGAGAGGTTACTAATATAGAATGTTGGAAACACGATGGCTAACATCACTAAGAATGGAGACCCATGCTAAGTTAAACATCTACTAAAACAAGAGACCATTCTTGTTTCCATATCTTCAAAATTCATGTGGAAACCATTTTATAGACTATAGAAATTGTTGCTTCTACTATCCTTAGGATATAAAATCATGGGAAACTCAATCCTAGCAACTGATAAAGCCATTCCAAGTTGTTGTGAATGACTATGCTCTCTTCAATGCCTAGATGCAAATAGTTGTGCATTAATGGTGAAGCATGGAAAACATGGGATGTTAATCTCTATAGTTTAAAAACCAATCTATTTATTGGTTTTTGGTAGATACTATTTCACCAAAATGTAATAATTCCTTTTGCTGAGTGTGCCTATGCCATTTGTCTTATTGTAAATGGTCATTGAGTTTGCCTTTAGACTTTGTCAAATTTATAGAAATGTTCTAATCTTTGTCTTTTCCTCTTTATCTTTGCCCATGTACCGTCTCTTTATTTTGATTTCTCTTTTTCTTTAGTTGATTTTTTCTTTACTTATTAGGCCTTCAGGCTCTCAATGATCTTCTACTCCTTCTTAGTGCTTTTTCTTGAAGGGAAAGTGTCTTTGGGCCTCTCTTTCCTTGGGACAAATGTCTGAAGGAATTACTTCAGACATTTGTCTAAAGGAATTCTCCTTTTGGCTTGTCTATTTTCCCAAAGGGCATGTTCCATTTGGCCCTTTGCCTTTTGTCTTCCTCTTCAATTGGTTTCCCTTTGCAAGGGCCATTTGTGCCTGGAAATACCCTTCAAAGCTTTGGGAAAGGTCCAATTGTTCATCTCTTGCCCTCTGCAAGGGCTTCTTGGCCTCTAAATTGACCTTTGGGATTTCTAAATTGGCCTTGTTTATTGTTTAAGTTCCCTTTGGAAGGGCACATACGCTTCGGTGTTCTTACAATGACCCTTTATAAAAGTGGAAAGAGTCATCTTTCTTTCCCTGAGTGCCCTCTAGAAAGACACTTACCCTTTGGGACTTTTGTAGTTGTCCTACGGGTAGTTGAAGCACCCTCTTGATAAATCCCTTGCCTTTTTCAAATGTCTAAGACCAAATTAGGTTTTTATGGGCTAATAACTCATAAATTTTTCAAGTAAAGGCATTTTTAAAACCTGATTCCTTCTTGACAGACCATTTCAGACTTCCTATAACCCTCTAATTCAAGTTTTACATCAACTTCTACTTATAAGATAAATAAGTAAAGCCACTTGCAAAACCAAATTTGGTTTCCCAAGACCAAATCAGGTTTTTCAGCTGACTTTAATTATAAACCTTTATAAGTAAAATCTTTGGAAAGTCTAAATTACACTAGGTTTGTCATGTAGCTTGACTTATAAAACTTTCAAAAGCAAAGTCATTTGGAAAACCCAATTTGGTCTGTGAAGACCAAATTGGGTTTTGCAAATGACTTAGTTTATGAAAATTTCATAAGTTATGTTTCTTTGAAAACCCAAAATACATTGCTATAGGTGAGGCAGTTGCTCTTGACAAACCTGAAATACACTTGTCAAGAAAAAGAGGAAAACACTTGGCTTTTCATGGAATAGGTCTAACAAAGGGAACTTTGGACAAGGTAGTTGAGGGATTACTTAGCCAAATCATGGATTGAATGAATCTTGCTAAAACAAATGATCAGGTAGCCAATTTTGTTCTATAGGACCAAAATTAGTTAACAACTTTTTTTCATTATTTATTATTATTTTTAGAAAGGTTAAACTAGGTTGAATATATTACAAATCACTATCTATATTTATTTCATATTTTATACATTGATTTATTGTACTCACCCCCTTTAACAACCTAGGGATTAAAATTCATAACCCTAAAAGGTTAGATTAATCACAATAAAGTAAGTAAAGGAAACAAAATGAGATGGGTTTACATATTATAATTCCATAAAAAATTAATGTTATCCTAATTTTATGTGAACTGAGCATAGTACACGTAAGTTTCCCATCCTATAATAAACAAATTATTCCTTAAATGGCTACTAAAATGAGTTGACTTGTAATTATTATTATATTCTAATGTCTCCAAAAAGTATAGTTTTCTTAGTTATTAATGAAATATGAACTTTTTGATGTTTAATTTCTAGGTATATTAAGTCATATCCCCCAATTATACTCTCTTACCTTGTACCTAATTTTATAAAAAAAAAACATCCATCAAAGTATTTAGATAAGTTAACCACTAAGTATAGATGTTGAGGTCAATAAGCTTGACAATGTTCATTTTCTAGATGTAGGAGTGATTTTTCATCTCTGGAGATTGACAGTTAGTCCTTCATAATAATTTTAAATGTATCCATATAGTGATGATTCTCCATTATAGTATTCATTAGTCAAGTGTTCTAGAACATAACATTCATAATCACTTGATAGAAATGCTGGAGTTAAGTGTGAGATGATGAGGGATCTCAAGCATTTAGATCATAGCATTAACATTTTGGGTTAGACAATTCATAATGATTCAAAGGATAAATTCAACTATTTGTGAATTTTATGATATTTTAAGCTTATTTCAAGTTAACTTGATCTTATTCATCTCAAAATATGTTCCCAAACTATGTTTAATATCCATGTCAAGAAATAAAAAGATTGTTCCACTTGACATAGTCGGATAGTATTAGGTCGTGAGAGCATATACCTTTTTTTATATAACTCTATAGATCTTATGATCCCAGAAGACCATTATGGTGACAATTGTCACAATCTCAATGATTCAAACCAGATCGCACTCTCCATAAGGCTATATTACTTATTCACCATGCATAGATTGTTGTGTTATCTATAAGCAAATACAACGTGGAAAAAGATATTGTATATTAATTCATGAACTTATTATATTTGAAAATATGGGACTTATACATTTATATTTATCTATTTAAATTATTTGTGTGACCTTATAACATATATTATTTAATTAAGCTAGTGGTAACTATTTAGTCTTTACATTGTAGTTGAAATAATGGTGACGTGGATAGGTTTGACCCCCTGATTTATTTGAACATAATGTGAGATGATTTTGGCATAAATGTGTTTGGATTCACCATTGATATAAACGGAGTCCATACATGATCATGATGTGTGCCATGATCTTAAGTCATCCAACTAAAGCGATAATATTAAGGACATGTTTTAAGCACGTAGATCCATTGTTCTATAAATTAATGATACATTTTATTTCAAATAAGAGTTGGTTGATGATAGTCATGTATATATGTGATCTGCATTTACTATAGATAAATCACAAAGATAATTATAAATTAATTGTGTAATATGTGACCTTGATTCTTGTGTGTGTGCGCGTGTTTTATGAAAATCTCACACACACACATTATGATGTAAATTAGTAATGTACATATGTCTTCTAAGCTTTCCATGTCACTCACCTCAAACATGTTGTTTCACCATGGGAATCCATGAAATATGTATATAAGTCATGGATTTGTTAACTTTATAAAAGAAAATGGGGTTCAATATACGTGGATAATTTTTGGAAATTTGAGTCATATTTTAAGTGGTGCCACATAATTGATATAATAAATATACAACATGACTAAAATTGTAGTATACTTCCACTCCATCGAATAGTTGGTTTAATGTGGCCACTATGTTGATATTTAAGTTATTAACATGGATACAATTCGAAATTTTATCAAGATATATCGTTAGGATTTTTATTTCCTCTTATCCTAATGAGGATTTTATATATTATATTTCTCTCTATGTTTTTAAAAACATTATAGTAGCCCTAATTTTCCTTGTGATGGGACCGTAAATCAATATAGAGCCAAATCACGGAGTAGGCGCGGGCACATTAAAAATTGAAAGATAGTATCATTATACCTCAGTTTTTGTGGGTCTAGTTTATCCATTTAGTAATTAAGGAGGAGGATTCTATTATCACATCATATCCAATAGGTCACAACATCATAACCTAATGCTTGTGTGAGATGAGACAAGACTAACCCAATAGTTCATCCATATTATTTTGATATGTCTAATTATGGATGAAGAAAAATTTGTTTTTTACATATCCGTTTAAAAGTTATTTGGAGTTTAGTTTTACAAATGGTTTGATATAATGGCCATAAGAAAAATTAATATTAATAAAAATCAAAAGAAAATTTATAGTTTATTTTGGAATAGCGAGGCTGGGTGTTACATTATAAGAGGTAAAAAATCATTCATATTATATGATTATTTCATTTGAATGTTCTAAAATTCCTTTCAAAGCATCTTCAACTGCATAAGCTTCATTTTACGTATTCCTTGGTAAGCATTTTCAAAGATTTATTAAGTTAGTTTGCATTTAGTTGTTTTTGCGAACATTAGAAAGATGGACTCCATTTTTAGGCTAAAGAACAAAACCTTTTCAGCCTTATTTTTCATTTATTTAAATGTATCCTTGTGTTTGTACTCGTAACATTAATAACATTCATATTAGTTAGAAATACATACACGTTCTTCGCAAATCCATAAATTATGATAGCAGAAGAGTATTTTAATTTTAATACTTCAGTATTCGTAATTACCCCAATTAAATTTCGGAATATAAGGATTAAGAAAATTAGGTTTTTCATAAAACTACTTCGAAATAAACATTCTAAAATACTAGAAGCCTTAGTTAGCGCAAACTATTATGATACCAATTTGAAAACCATGTGTGTATGAATTAATAAATAAAAACAAACTATAATTATATTAAATATAAAACTATCTTAATAAACTTTTGTTCATGAATTCAATTTTAGATGCACATAGAAAATAAAACATTATTGAATAAAACTTAGTCTTACAAAATAATTTATGCAACCTGCTTTTCTTGAATCTGAATGGTAAAACCTATGTTGAAAATATCTCTCTCACACACACGCATAATTACCATTATTTTTCAAATCTCTATAAAATACTATTTTTAATTTAAAAAAGATTTGTTAAATATAATTCAAATCTTATTACAATATTGTTAATAAATAGATCTATTTTATTACAAATTTTTTATTTGTTTTTTATAAATTCACCCAAGGATAGGACCCTTTCCCAACAAAAAAACATGAAAAATAAGTGGTCTATTAAAACAAAGGATTGAATAATACTAAAAATTAATAATGAATACTATGATGTTTTTGAAATAAGAATGGTTTACATGGGAATTAGTTTAAACCAATACCATCCATGACCATGACATGTGTCAAGATCCCATATCCCTATGATCATGTGATAAACATGATAACAAGCTTTTTGAATGTAGACCACTTAGATTGCAAGAAGAATATCTCAAATAATTTGCATTTGTATGCAGTAATGTGGAGTGGAAATTTTTTTTCTCCAAAATAATTTTCTTATGTTCCAAACAAAATGGATTGTTTCAAACCATTTGGGTATAAGATCATTTTGAATGAATTGGACTATTTCAAATAATTTGGACTTATACAGGTAGTAAAGTGGAGTGAAAAAAAATTTCTCTAAAAATAATTTTCTTATTTTCCAAATAAATTGGGCTATTTCAAACCATTTGGGCATAAATCATTTCGAATGAATTGGACTATTTCAAATAATATGGAATTATACCCAATAAAGTGGATTGAAAAGAAAATTCTCCAAAAATAATTTTTATATTCTAAATAAACTGGACTGAATATGAAAAATATTATGGAATTATTATTAGCCAAATTAAATGAATGTGCAATTATTAATAGTCCAAATTTTGAAAGACTATCATAGATAAATTAGACTTTATCAAGAAATTGGACTTATTACATATAAATGGCATTTGTCTAATGTATTTTTATTAAGTTCAAATTATTTGCAATCAAGGCATTCTTTTTGTATAATTTAAAATAATATTGACTTATTAGTAGTTTAAATTTTGAAAAATTATCAGAACTAAATTAGACTTTATCAACAAGTAGTTGGAGTTATTACAAATAAACAACATCTATCTAATGTATTTTAAGCAAGTACAAATTATTTCAAACCAAAGATTTTTCTTCCTCTCATAAACCATAATTGTATGATTAACTTTTTCCTTATTAATTTATATATATAGTTGCATGTCATAAATAGACGGACGTGAAGGACCTATTTATAGCAACTTCAATAAATAATTGGGAACTCAATGGATAATTTCAAGTAATAAAAGGAGGATAAATGCATGAAAATCATTTGTGGTAATAAAAAAATAATTGATAATAATAATTTTAATGGATAGTTATAAGCTATCAAATTCTTTTAAAAAGGTCTTATTAAACATAAATTAAATTTATGTTATCTAGAATAATGTTTTTTTCAAATAATTAACCAATCATTGCATCATAAAATATATATTAAGTATTTAATATATTTTTTAGTTTAATATTTAACCATGTTGAAATTTTAATATCATTTTTACACAAAATACGACATGAAGATATACGAAAAAGACAATCACCTATTACTATATCATGAACTTTTATAATAATCCATATAGTTATAAATATTGTAAATACATTTGATCAATATATTCACGACTATGAAATATAATCGATCATAGATTAGAGATGATAGTTTTTAGTAATATGACTATGATCTTTTATATATGAATAGAAAAAATAAATGAATCATTGAAATGAGCATTCAAGCTATGAATCTAGTAATACATTCTACATGCCAAAAAGCTGCACTAATATATGAAAAAAAAATTCATACTTGCCATTCCAAATTTAGGGAAACATCATTTCAAATTTTTAATGTCATGAAAGAAAAAAATATATCGTAATCCTTTATCACTATTTTGAAAAGTGCCTAATTGAATGATGCATTCAAATTGTATGATAGAATGCCTTTCAAAAAATCAATGAAAACAAGTGTTTTACCTTTCCATGTTTTTTTTGGTCAAGCTTAGATGATATTATCTATAACAATTGATGGTAAAGAGGTTTATGTTGGGTTTTCGTTCCATTTTGTTTCCAACAACTTGAATAAATTTGTGCTTCTTCTACATCTTTTTCTCTGCATGAACTTGTATGAACCAAGTTATTTTGAAACTTTTTTCTAGATATTCATTTATTTTCAGTATATCAACATTGTTTTTAGGTCTTACAACCCATATTGTGTATTTCAATAATGTATAATCATCAGGTTTGACAAACATCATATCACTTTATGCATATCTTGAATTGGATCAAATGAATTTTTTATCTTTTACTTCTTGGACCAAAATATGCATCTATTGATGCCAATCCCAAATCAAGGGCCCTATAAAGAACCATTTTATGCAGATCTCTATGCAAGGTTATGTCATGGTGAGTTATAGGCTATAAATATCTTGTATATTCAAATTCATAAGGTAACATGTCTTCTTTCCTTGTGTCGTGAATATTTTGAAAGTAATATGCTATATCCTTGCACTTACTATTTCTAGTCAAACCAAATTCATTGAATTGCTTACCATAATTGATCAAGTTATGTTTAAATCATCTTTCACATTTTTTTGTACTTCTATATGTGTCTTTTAAAAAAATTGATTCTTATTACTTTTTTCTATTTTTTAAATCTTTGAAAAATATTCTCATAGGATTACTCTGTGTAAAATTCAGTTTGCCATTTTATTTTGTTCCCTCATAATTTAAATAGGGGGGACCAATTTATAACTTTGATATATTTTTTAAAATTCACAATAGGCTCACCTTTCTCTAAATAGAGAATAAAATATTGGCCTTTTGTTAAGCCTATTATTTCATTACTTTCCTTCATCTTTTAAGTATTAACAAATTCTTTGAAATCAACTACTTCTTCAATTAAATATGGAAATAATTTTTTTGTATTTTCACATGTCATATAAGTGTCCATAATCTTTACCACACTGCATACATCTTTCCTCTTTATACATTCAGATAGGTTTCTAAATGTGTTGTCAATGTCCTCGTGGGTATGTCCTATAGGAAGAAAACTAACCTAGACCTCGAGGAACATACCTTTGTAGATAAGGAGAGATAAATATTGAAACACAAACCTATACAAAAAAAAATGGTTTGATGTAATTGAAAATCTAATATAATTACATTTAATTTCATATAATGTTATGAATTTTTTTTCATATTAATATTAATCTATAATTTACAATCTATTTATTGAAAGATACATACATGAGCATGGAATGTGGTTAAGTTACCATTACATTATGTAAGTTATTATAAATTAGCCTTCCTAGTGCCTTATAAGTGATACCTTCATTTAAAACCATTATAACATTCCAAATGCAATCATTTTTATTTTGCTAATTATGTATATCAAACCAAATAATTTTTTATTAATCCTTTGATAAATATCACATAAGATATAGTGGCAATGAAACTATATACTTAGTATCCATTGGTATCTTCAAAATGATACCTTTGGTATTATCCCATGTATATTAAAAAAGAAAATGTGTTTTTGACACAACACCTTTATTTATTTAATCTAAACTTGTCTCTCAAATGATACCTTACTTTTAATGAAAATTAGTATGCTACTGCTACACCATTTTTTGGTAATACACAAGGAATAAACCAAATTTTTTCTTAAGAGACACTTATAAAAAAATAAATTAAGTGGATGTGTTATGAATACATGTTGGTTGATGATATTCAAGGCATACTAAAAATGTATTATTTTAGAAAACCTTATATAGAGTAGTAGACTAGACTTGGTACAATTAAAGTTTATTTGATATTTTAGAAGAGGTAATATAAATGTATCACTTGAGAGACACATAAGAAAACAAAGGGAAGTGGATGGAATTAATTATTATAGAAATGTAAGATGTAATAATAAAACATTATATATGTATTTTTTTAAACATAATTTTCAAATAAAAATGTGAAGGATATAGCTATTCTTATTATCCCCATAATAGTTGTCTAGTTGAATATATAGTCTAGAAGGAAGTTTAATGAAGGCACCAATTGAGTGTGCTTCATCTATGTATTTATTTCATTCAAGGTAGTAATTATTAGACAAAATACAATAGATATTTTGAAGATCCATAAGTAAGTATATGGAATTAATTTTCCGATACCCTTGAAGTACTTGATAAATGAGGTGATAGTAAAGTTAGACCCTCCAAGAACATAAGTTAAAAAAATGTCCATATCCACTTGTAACATGACCCTGTGTGATAATCCCTGCTATTGACAACTCTACTATTTTATTGGTAATTGTATTACTTTTTGTAACTATCCTTGGCATAAATGTTTTTTGGTATTATATGTTGTCATGAATGACACTGAGGCATTCTTTACAAAACTGATCAAACATTCATTTATGTTTGTAATACATTTATATTGTATAAATTATTTTATTTGAGTGCATCATGAACTCTTGATCAATGCACTCTAACTGATCTCTAAACAATGACATAGAGCATTTTTTTGAGTCAATAAGAGACATTTTTTCACCTAGAGAGGTCATCAAACTTGGAAATCGTCACATAATTAAAAAGATTAATCCATATGTTTTTGAATGTTGGTCAGGATTTTGGCTCATACTTTATATATGCTAGGTTTGCATCGATGTGGCACCTCATAAATTATTGAGTGAAAGATGCTCGAAGATGTTGAACATTTCCTTATGCACCATCTATATTTACCTGACATGTAAGTCTTGGAGAAATATCTAAAAAATCATCCACTAATTATTACAATAAATATTTAGCTTCTATTGACTTCTTCTGTTTCTTTCAACAAAACCATCTTGCATGGAATATACTCCATTCCACATTTTTGTGACAATTTTAAATGTCAAGAAAGCTACTTCTCTTCAATCCGTATATTTTAAGCCAAGCTTATAAATACATCTTAGTAACGTAAAAATGAATGGTAGTTTTGTTTTTATCTTTCTTAAATAAATCAGTAGAAAGGGCATCCAAGAGATGTCACCTCCTATCCATAATGGTAGAATCAAAAAAATTCATCCTTGATGATTTTAGCATTTCAAATGAAAATCCTGATTGAAGACATATTTTAGCACAACATTTCTTAGTATACACCTTTTTAATCTCACTATCTATGCTTGCATCAAATTTTACTTGGTTGAGTGAAGTGATTGGTTGTAATAATTTCAGCTAGAATAGTTGTAGGCATGAGTTAAATTTTTTTTTGGATACCTCTGCTCTAGGAATTTCATGTAAGGAATGACTTTAGTATCCACTACTTACCAAACATTTCCAATTTCTTTCTTATTTGGTGTCATGTATGGTAAATTGATTTCTCTAATTTTAATGCTCGTTATCTTGTTCAAAGGCCATCTAATAATAGATTGTTCAATTAATTCTATGTTTCAAGTTTCACAATGTTGTAAAATGTGCCTTATGGAAATTCCTAATTAATTTTCTACCATTGGAACTAAACCAAAAATTTCTCCTAGATGTGAAAATTCAATATAATCATAAGCAATTCTTTCATCATTTTCAAGATTTATACATTTGTGTAATAAATGTAACCTTTTTCCTATTAACTCATTTTTAAGACTACAAAATGTGGCTGGATCATAAATATATAAAACAAATGAATCCAATCTAGGGTTTTCTTGTTACAATAGATTTATATACATAACTGAACTGAAATTATTTTGTCCTTCTTCCATGTACTCCTCTACAATTTTTTTTATGACACCTTGCATCATTCTTGTGATCCATATAGTAAAACTATCAAGTACATCCCCCAAAGGAACTATAAAAAATATTTTGGAATTGGAAGTGGTAGAGTCAGATACAAGTCTTTTGTCACATTAAACATTACACATCGAAATGGTATTTTCTCATTGTGGTATGTCAAAGCTAAATTTTTGGATTCCAAAGAGCCAATATCTACACTTCAAGTTTTGTGTATCCTTCCTTCACCAATGACCTTTCCATTTTTTATGAGAGAAACATAGCCTCCACATTTGAAATCCATTGATGTATGCTTTTTCATCCTAGACATTTGGAAAATATGTCATATTATTAATTAGGTAAATTATTAAATTATTTTATTGTATACCTATATGTAGGAAATAAATCTTTATTTATACCATAACATATGCATGAAGATTTTTTCAAACATAAAAATATTAAAAATTTAATACATAACACATTTGTTTTAGCCACACTATTTTAAAAATGATTCATTTATTTATCACATAGTGATATATATCTCCAAGAATATACCTTGAAGGTATTACTAAGACCTTTAACATATCTTTTAGGACATACATTGAATGTATTACCAGGACCTTAAAGGTATTTTCTATAGGATACCTTGAAGGTATTACAAGGACATTTTAGTTATCTCCAATCACCCTCAAGGTTTCTCCTATAGGATACCTTGAAGGTATTACAAGGACATTCTATTTATCTCCAATAACCCTAAAGGTATCTCATAAGATGTACCTTGAAGATGTTACAATTTAAGGTATTATAAAGAGGTCCTTGTAATACCTTGAAGTTATCTTCTGGGAGATTCCTTGAAGTTAATACAAGGACCTATTTATAATAATCTAAATTTTAAGACCTTCAAGTTACCTCTTATGAGATATCTTGAAGATATTACAACAACCTATGTAATACCTTGAACTATAATACCTTTAATATATCTCTTAAGAGATATCTTGAAAGTAGTATGAGGACAACTTTTTAAAATCATCAAGATATATCATAAGATATTCCTTGAATATATTACAAAGATCTCATTACCTAGGAGGTATGGTGAAAAAGCTATCACAAGGACATATTTATAATTCCTTGAATTGTAACACCTTCAAGTTACTTCCTATGAGACACCTTGAAATTATTATAAATATCTATGTGTAATACCTTGAAATTAGTATGAGAACAAATTTTTAAAACCATCAACGTATATCCTAGGAGATACCTTGAATGTATTACAGAGATATTGATACCTATGAGATATTTTGAAGGCATTACAAGGTTATTCATGGTACTTTAAGGTAATTACTAAGTGTGAAGTGATGACAATCTCACACCTTTTAGACACTATCCCAAGATACTTTGAAATATACCATCATTTACTCACTTAGATTTACCATAAAAAAACACTTTAAACTTGAATAGACCTATATTGATGATTTATAATCAATTAACCACTTTATTTATGCTTCTATAATCTCTTATACTTTTCTTAAGACTGTTCATTGACGATTCTTAAACTTTTGTCCATTTTGAGTTTGTAGTTCCACCATGTTATTCCTCTAAGGCAAATCTATTGAAATTAATAATGAAGTTTCCTTATTCATACCATTTCATAATTTTATATTCCTTCAATATCATTCAATAATTTTCATGCATTATTTACATTATGGTGTTTACATGCCTGATTTGTGCTTAAAGACCATGTTTTAGGGTTTCTCAAAAAGATCAGAGGATGAGAGCTGCTTAACAATCATTTATAAAAATATATGACCCTTTTAATATTTATAAAAATTGTAATACAATCTTAATAACCTCTTTCAACCTTTCTAAACCTTAAACTCAACTCTTGCAACTAGTTACATGTGTTTCAAGTGACTACAATGAGCGGTAGATGCACAAAAAACATGGTATTGAGGGGTTTCAATGAGGAAAGCTTCAAAATGAGTACAAATTCAATTCAATATTGAATGGATATTATGTACTCATACACAAAAAATAAAAAATACACTAATTTAAGTGATAGAAGACTATTATTTTCAAAAAACTTGCTCTTCAATACACATGGAACCTTGGTCTTGAATAGTAGACGGTCATACTCAATTCTAAAAGCCTTTTATTCATGTTTACCAATCAAAATTCATTAAAGAATCACAAAATAAAATTAATAAAATTAAATAAAATAATCTTACTCTTTTAAAAATCCATTGACACACCATAATATTTTTCATATTGATCTTCACAGATATGTACATTATAGTCCTATAGACCATTATGATAACACATAGGCCTAAAGGCATTATTATCTCCTCTATGTCACTTAATCCTCTTTCTACCTATGCAAAACCTCCTTAATTGGATTTTACTAAGTGCATTCAAACTTGTCTCTTTATTTTAATAGGTCTTTATTCAGTCTTTGTATTGAAATAGACCATAAATCTCTCCCTTCATCCTTATCTCTAACTAACATGCTTCTTCCAATGTAGAATTAGATTCTAGGTGAGACTTGAAATAGGGTTTAAATTTAAAATAGATCGATGTACTTATATCACATATAAATAGACCTATTAAGACTATTCTCAATGGTTGTAGTCCTTTACAACTTATTGCTATCCTTACAAACCTTCATAAGTAGTTCAAATTTTCAATTTCTTCATTTTCAAGGGAAACCCTCATAAGACTATTAAAGACTTTAAATGGAAATTTTGAAGTCCTTATTGACTCCTAAAACACTCCTAGGACTAGACAAGGCTATAAATAAGTATAAATTGGACATTTACATCATTTAAGTGCAACATATCCTAATGATATTGTATCATGAAGGAGATACCTTGAATGTCCTTGTAATATCATCAATGTATTTCCTAGGTATGAAGGTCCTTATAATACAATAAAGGTATCTCATAGAAGGTATCTCTTTCACGACTAGGAAATACCTTAAAGTTATTACAAATATGTTCATCAAACTTCAAGGTATCTCCTTCATTCTGAGGAGATATCTTGAAGTACCATGAATGTCACTATAATACCTTCAAAATATCTCCTAGATATGAAGTTTATTGTAATACATTCAAGATATCTCCTAGGAGATATCTTTAAGGTAGTACAAAAACCTTCATATCTAGGAGATACCTTGAAGGTATTACAAAACACTTTAAACATAAAAATTAATTTGAAGATATTACAATGAAATTCGAATAAAGAATTTTAAGGTATTAAACCAAGATTTAGGGACATACCATGAATTTCCATGTTAAAACTATAATTACATATTTTTAAGGAATTATGAGGACTTTCATAAGTAGGATATATCTTGAGAGTTTTACCCAAACCTTTATACACAAGATATATTTTTGATTTATTAGAAAGACCTTCAAGGAGATACTTTGAAGTTCCTTCTAATACCTTCAAGGTATCTCCTTGAAGGTCCTTATAATACATATAACATATCTCATGGGAGATACATTTTAGGTCCTTTAAATACCTTCAAGGCATCTTCTAGGAGATACATTGAAGATGGGTATTACAAGGACCTCCAAGGAGATACCCTAAAGTTCATTACAATACATTCACATATTTAATGTCTCTCCTCGAAGGTCCTTGTAATACTTTGAAGGTAACTCATAGGATATACCTTAGAGTTCATTTAAATTCCTTTAAGGCATATAATAAGAGATACCTTGAATCTAGTTCCTTGTAATACCATTAAGGTATCTCCCATGAGACACTTTAATGATTCATTTTTATACCTTCAAGGTATTACAAGGATCCTTCACGGTATCTCCTAAGAGATAGCTTAAAGGCATTAAAAAAAGCTTCAAGGTATCTCCTATTCCTTGTAATACATTCACGGTATCACATAGGAGATACCTTAAAGGTTTTTAAAATACCTTGAAGGCATCTTATAGGAGATACCTTGAAGCTAGTTCCTTGTAATACCTTCAAGGAACCTATCTCCTATGAGATATCTTAATGGTCCCTTTTTATACCTTGAAGGTATACAAGCATCCTTCAAGGTATCTCCTAAAATATACCTTGAATTTATTACAAAAACCTTCAATATATCTCCTATGAGACACCGTAATAGTTCCTTTTTATACTTTCAATGTACTACAAGGATCCTTCAAGGTATCTTGTAAGAGATACCTTAAAGGTATTATAAAAACCTTCAAGGTATCTTCTAGTATTTATAATACATTCAAGATATCTTGTATGAGATGCCTTGAAGGTCCTTAAAATACCTTTAAGTCATTTTATATGAGATACTTTGAAGATAGTTCCTTGTAATACCTTCAAGGAATCTCCTACAAGACACCTTAATGGTTCCTTTTTATACCTTCAAGGTATCTCCTACGAGACACCTTAATGGTTCCTTTTCATACCTTCAAGTTATTACAAGGATTCTTCAAGGTATCTCCTAAGAAATACCTTGAAGGTGTTACAAAAACCTTTAAGGTATCTTCTAGTCCTTGTAATACATTCAAGGTATCTCATAGGATATACCTTAAAGGTCCTTAAAAATGCCTTCAAAACATCTTATAAGAGATAACTTGAAGATAGTTCCTTGTAATACCTTAAAGGTATCTTGTATAAGACACCAAAATAGTTTATTTTTATACCTTTAAGGTATTAAAATAATCATTCAAGGTATCTCTTAAGAGACAACTTGAAGGTACTACAAAAACATTCTTTAGTGATTACTTTTTTTATACTGAATCATCCTTACATATGAGAGGTAATGTCAAAAGTTTCCTTACTATTAATTCTATTGAATCGTCCTAGTTTATTAAAGGTAATGCTAAATATACAATAGGGTTGACCTTAAAATTTAACCCCAACTTGGTTTGCACATCTACTTTCCAAAAAGATCATTTTAGGATATAGTATACATTGCTCATAAACTTTATTGTCCACATAAACTAGATTTCATCTCTATTATCAGTTCAAATCCATCTTATTTCATCTTCATTGGTTTCTATTCGTAATTTATATAATTGTACATTTTCTTAGTACATTATCAAAGGCAAATTTTTCCACACTAAAGTGTGAAAATTATCATTATCTTTAGAGACACCAGTTATATGTCTGGATAGAATGAGTGTCAATGTAGTTGAATTTAGTGCTGGGTAAATTAGGCATATATTGCTTAAGTGAGCTAGTGTTGGTTATAAATTTAAGGTATACAGATTAGGACTTTTTACATTATTTGATATATACTAGTTATCCTTAGTTCTTTTAGAGAAATTCAGCCATCACTGGTTGGGTGGATACAAACACAGTGCAAGGAAACACAAGTGAAAAATGAACAAAATGACCAACATATAAACTTTATCAACATTAGAAAAATGGTAGGAAAAATTAATGTAAGATGGATTCAAGGATATCCAAGTTCAACAAAATATTGAGGAAGTAATTGGATTAATCTAGCAATAATAGTATATGCTTAAGCTATGGCATTGTCTGAGTACAAATTGAACTATAATTTGAAATCGTCATGGAAATTCTCTTGCCATGTAGAATACCTAATGAAATTTCATGCCAATCACACCATATTAAGTTGGGAATGAGCATACTAGTGTAGCGATTCAATCCCTGATCTTGCTCAGATCTATAGGGTATACCTTTAACATCATTTAGGAATAACAAACATCCTTTTAATATAGAAAACTTAAGTTGATTATTTTTTCTAATTTTTTATAGATATTAAAAAAAATACAAATTTCCATATAAGCTTACACCTTGTTATTGAATCGGTGTGTCGAGTTACATCTATATTGATGGGAACATCAACATTCTTTCAATATTGAAAAGCATAATTTGAAAAGGTGTATGTGTTTAAATTTTCATGTAAGCATTAACAAATAAGGGAATTATATGTTTTTAATTTTATATCTTATAGAGGGAGACAAATGGTTTGATTGTAATATGCAACTTGATGACTGCTACTTTTCTATCTCGGTAACAAGTCATGTTCTTACACAAGCATAACGTAAATTCTAGTGTAATCCTCTATTTTCGATGCTCTTTTTTTTTTTTTTTTTTCAGTGAAACTTGCATAGAAAATATCTAGATTTAGTTATTAGTAACTTGACACTTGATGTGATTTCAATGCAATCTTACTTTCAAACATATCCAAGCTTAACCATTTGAAAATAAAATACATTACATAGAATTGTATTATGGCCAATTAATGCTATGCTTGTAATGAACTTGGTTCAATATTCACACCAAGTTTTGTATTTATGTTTTTTATTGTTGAAGCAACCCTATCATGGAGCCACAATGTCTATTAATTTTGTGTCTTTTGGTATGATTTGTTGTTGAGTAGATAATTAATGTGTTGGTAATTATGGAAAATCCATTATATATAGTATATCTTATAATTATGTGTTTTAAACGTAGTTATATAAATTTCTAAAAAAATTCATTTTGTTTTTTTGTATAAGTAATAGTGTTAATTTTTGTTAGACAAGGTTCAAGCTACAAAGTTGGAAGAATTAAATATAAAAAAGGGCAATGATACAGTGTAGTTTATTTAGGGTATCATTGGTAGATGTCACAAGAAATGGAATTATGAAGCTTCCAAATGTCAATATCCACGGATAGTGTAGTATATGCATAGTGCATTGCAACCACATATTTCTTGGTAAGGGATCTAGTGCCACATGTTGCAAACATGGTACAGTTTGATTTAGGACCTGTTATTTCAACATCTCATTGCTAACCGTTGACTAGTGAAATACAATATAATCCATGTTCATTTTTTTGAAATGATTTAGTTCTATTGGATAATGCAAATTATTTTCATAATTTTTAATTGAAAATTACTCCATTCTCCCAAAAAATTTGACTTGTCAATGAATTTAAACTAATTAGAGACCCAAAAAATTATTTAATTTCTTAATTTTTATAATAACATATTCTCACACTAATATCACTTTAATTGTATTTTATTTGATATTTTTTATTTTCTTAAAAATTAATTTATTATATAATTATTATTTTTTCTAACTATCTCCTATTTTCCTAAAATGCCATACCTATCTCCCCATCCCTATACCCGTCCCCCGGTAACCATAGTAAAAACAATGCCCATTTGAACTATGTTTTGAAACTAAGCTTCTCTACAGGATGGATGATGTCATTTAGGTGAGATTGAATATAGATCTAAATTTATAATAATTTGTGCGATTTGGGTAATTTAGGCTGCTGGGTATCCATGCCTACCCTCTAGTTTGAGAATCCGTACATCCTGTATTATGGATGAATATCTCTTGAACATAGGTTAAAGTTCATCTCAAATGTGGAAAATGCAGCAATACAAAATGCATCTTCATAGAACTTACGATTCAATTTTTATATATTAGTGGATAGAAAATGTTCACTAGCTAACGAAAGATAATTCAACTACATGAATTACACAAGGTAACTTAAATTTGCTTATGGCGTGCATTCGGGTAGACTAATTGAATCTACTTGCTCTTGCCTTTTCTATTTCAATGTGCTCTTCCTACCCGTTATCCTTTCTACTCTAAAATCTATTCTCTTTTAAGGGTGGAAGAAACTTGATTCCCAAAATTTACTATAACTATCCCCAGTCCTCTGGTATCTGATTTGTCTATTTTAAAGAGCAAAACATAATTTGCATTTTTTATTACTCTACTTCTGAGTTCCATGTAATTACTGGTCACAACGAAAACATCAAATAAGTTCAGTTCATGGTAATGAGTTTTGTATAATAGGCCAAGTGTTGAAAATACACCCAAAAGTGAAAACACATAAAATCGCAGAAGACCGTTGATTTCAGAACTAATCAAGATTGGTTAGATTGCCCTTGCATTGATGTAGTGAAAAATTAGGGAAACATCCAACCATGTCATCAGGTTTTATTAGATAGCAGCATACCTCAAATATTCTAATGAAAAAAATAACACTCATTTCCAATTTGCATTGTGGATTATGGTCCTTATCTGTAAATAAAATGCTTTGAAATTAAAGGATTCCAGAAACTGATTTTGTGCAAATATTGGTTGAAATATAAAAACACAATGTATTCTTTTGGCTTTTTAGATTTAACTGAATTTCAATTCCTTGTTTGATCCAAAGTGCGATTCAAAGCCATTTTGGGTACTTGATTTTAAAGGTCTCTAAATTACGTTAGAGTCTAGTTTCATTACTTGATGCTGATGATAAAGATTAATAAAATTTGATAGAGCTCGAATGCAATCTATTTAGGTCGGGTTTGTACAATTTACAATTGAATGAGACATTGGCAAGAGATATTTCAAAATTATTATTGATGATGTTTGTTTGTCCATAAATTTGATTGAATGAATCTTTCCATAATAGGTTAGATACTCCATGGACAACTAATAGTGTCGCATTATTGTATGTTTGAATTACTTACTATTAACATCAGCTATTTATTTAGAGATGAAACGGTGAAATATAATGATGTAGTCCTATAGAAATGTGTGTAATGTGTTTTGTGGGGAATTCATTTCTAATCATAAAAGCTTCAGGAGAAAGCAGATATTTCTTATTAATCTGCCACTTGGAGAAAGGAAAGCAGATATTTTTGGTAATGTCACTTGATGAAAGAATCACATGCCTTTGTATTCCATTATGTGCTATTGATGTAGTTTCTATGAGCAAAGTCATCTATAACTTCTAGATGTACGCAAAGAATAGCTTGATTGGCATATTTCAGAGTAGAAGTAAAAATTGGTTATGGTTGATCTAATTGACATCCTAGGCTCATCTATATCACTATCTTGGTTCATTTAGTAGTTAATTTTATTTTTCTCTTGAAGCAAGGCTGTTTTATATTTTTGTTTTCAAACACCACTAATTTACACGGCTGATAATAACAAGGGTTGAAATCTTAATATCTTGGGATCACTAATCCAATTCAAAGGGCAATACATTCTTCTGAAGGCCGTGGTTCTAGAGAACCCTTCAATACTTAAGATATGGGAAAACTCTTGTCTTATTGATGAAAAGGAAAAATAAGTACAACCCCTCATAATATTTAATAATGGAGAGCTCTTGATCTTGCAAGTATGTGATTTTAACCCTCTGAGGTGTGGTATGGTTGCAACTTGTGGATTACTGACTTATTATAGCCTAGAATTGGGTTATGTGATTTTAACCCTCTAAGGTGTGGTATGGTTGCAACTTGTGGATGACTGACTTATTATAGCCTAGAATTGGGTTCAAAACCCTTCAAGTTCTTGTGGATGAGGCCAGGTGCATGTCCTAGCTGAATTTGTCAGCTATGCTTAATAGAATAACAACTTACCAGAAGGACAATTATAAGCAACGTCTCTTTAAATAAATGGGTACGTGCTTTTGGTTTTAGAGAGTTAAAGCCTCTTTCTTGAATTTCTTACTAAGTTTTCATTTCATCAATGATTTTTACTCTACTTTCCATTTCTCTTTCTAAATTTATTACTAACTATTTTTATTTTCTAAATTAGACCACAATTGCAAGTAGATGCAATCATAGTTCAGGATTTTCTCTGATCATATTGCTCAGAAGACTGTTCTCAACCTGTTTCTTTCTATATTAAAACAAATATTCCTAGTTTTAGTCACAAGTACTTTAGGTTGAGAAAGCAGTCCTAGAATAGATGTCCTTTATTGCAATTATTTTGAACCATCTGTGTATTTGATTGTTGTCTATGTTTTTATGACTTTTTTTAGTATATTGACGAATAAGATATCGTGTATGATCAATGCTTAACAACTATCGTTTATTTTCATGCTGATGATTGAGCACCTTGTATAAATAAAATAAGTTTTCAATCTTGTAAATCGATTAGGTGTTAAAATTCAATAGCATATAAAGCAAGCAAATTCCAAGGTTCAGTTTTTTAAAGTAAGAGTATAAGAATGTTTGTTAGGAATGAAAATGCTAAGCAGGCATATTTGACATATGCATTATTATGAACATTCCTAGAAAGGCATCTAATAGCATAAATTTATTCCATTTATTTTGTCTATTGAACAGCAATTCTAAATGTTAGAAAGGCTCCTAATATCTGTTGTGAAAAGTATTTGGGTCTTGGGGACTTTGTATTTGTTAGCAACATTTGCATGCCCTTCCAAAGTTCTAGATTTTGAACTGTTTTCTCTTGATTCAATGCTGAGTATTCAAACACTTCTAAAGATGCATATCGGCATGGTAAACCTCAGAAACAAATCCTTAAATAATTTGCTTAGGCTACACAAAAATGATAAAGATTAGCATTTACTCAATGGTGAATTGGATTCACTCCTCCCGTTCTTTTTTAAGTATATCTATTTATGTCAAAGATAAACCTGTAAGTGGTTTTAGTTATTCTCAATAAACTTACGGTATCTTAAGATTAAATGTTATTTTCAATTACTACTTACTGTAGCTATAGCGGAGATGAAACGTGCAGTAAGTGGCAGAAAAAAGAAAGCAAATAAATCCATTGAGGAACTCTTAATTAAAAAAAATGTCAACATCTGGATCTGGTTTGATGCCTTCCTGCTTCTCCCATCTTGAAATTTATTACAATGCGTCTGTAAGCAACACAAATAAATCAGCAGAAGCGAGTAACAGGAAGTAGACCAAGAAACATGCAAACTATTTGTCTAAACGGTTTCAAGTAGAATCGAAGGGAGCAGATCCAGTTGCATTGAGGGCTCTAGCCTTCAGAAACACCTATGAATACACCCTCACCTTTGCCTTTGCCCTCACTGTTTGTAATCAGCCGCTTATTAAAGACAAAGGAACCTAATAGGGTATTGACCCTGTTTCAGCAAATACAACCAATGGGCATCCAACCCAGTTTGTGTTAAGGCTGGTCTATTGGCTTTCAATTGCTACTTCCTGTAGGCACAGTGCAGATCAAGTGTGCATAAGTGGCAGAAAACAAAAAGCAAAAAAATCCATTGAGAAACTCTTAATAAAAAAACATTTCTCAGGCATAAGTACCTATCTTCATAAAGTTGACAATGAGGATCGAACTTACGAATTTAACAAGAGAGAACCAAGTGCAATGGAGGAAAACAAAGCACTAGTGTCCATCAAATTTAGGGAAAGCTTCGCGAATTCATCGGATTGTTGTTACTAGCATCAGTGGTACATACAAGTGGTATCCCTTAGCAGAATACGGTTCCTGTGCAATGACAACCAGAAAGTAAAAAGTTGGCAAACCCGCTTAATAATAGAATAATAGGTTTAGGTTTGGAGATAAAGCTTCGAGAAAGGGCTTCACCATCCATT
>JARHVA010005263.1:905000-1222500 GCA_037957365.1 Torreya grandis | reverse complement strand
AGCCTCTAATTTGGTTTTTAAATCAACTTCTACTTATAAGATAAATAAGTAAATCCACTTGCAAACACACAATTTGGTTAATCAAGACTAAATTGGATTTTTCAAGTGACTTTACTTATAAACCTTTATAAGTAAAGTCATTTGGAAAGTATGAATTGCACTAGGTTTGTCATGTAGCTTGACTCATGAAAATTTTAGAAGTAAAGCCATCTAGAAAACTTGATTTGGTTTGTGAAGACCAAATCAGGTTTTGAAAACAACTTAGTTTATCAAAATTTCATAAGTTGCTTTTAAAACCCAAAATGCACTATTGTAGGTGAGGCAATTGCTCTTGACAAACCTGAAATATGCTTGTTAATCAAAAGAAGAAAACACTTGGCTTTTCATGGAATAGGTCTGACAAAGGGCACATTAGACAAGGTAGCTGAGAGATGACTTAGACAAATCATGGATTTAATGACTCTTTCCAAGAAAAAGGAGAGGGTTCCTAATTTTATCTTGTAGGACAAAAATTGGTCAACAACTTTTTTTCATTATTTATTATTTTTTTTAGAAAGGTCAAACTGGGTCAATTCTATTACAAATCACTATCTATATATATTTAATATTTTATACATTGATTTATTGTACTCATCCCCTTTAACAACCTAGGGACTAACTTCATAACCCTAAAAGGCTAGATCAATCATAATAAAGTAAGTAAAGGAAAAAATAGGATGGGTTTACATATTGTAGTTTCATTAGAAATTAATGTTATCCTAATTTTATGTGAACTGATCATAGTATGCATAAATTTCCCATCCTATAATAAACAAATTATTCCTTAAATGGCTACTACAATGAATTGACTTGTAATAATTATTGTATTCTAATGTCTTCAAAAAAATAGTTGTCTTAGTTATTAATGAAATATGAACTTGTTGAAATTTCATTTGTAGGTATATTAAGTCATATCCCCAAATTATACTCTCTTACCTTGTACTTGATTTAGAAAAAAACCATCAAAGTCTTTAGGTAAGTTAAGCACTAAGTATAGATGTTGAGCTAGATAAGCTTGACAATGTGCATTTTCTAGATGTAGGTGTGATTTTTCATCTATGGAGATTCACAATTAGTCCTTGATAATAATTTTAAATGTATTAATATAGTGATGATTCTCCATTTTACTATTCATTACTCAAGTTTTCTATAACATAACATTCATAATCACTAGATAGAAAGGCTGGAGTTGAGTGTGAGATGATGTGGGATATCAGGACTTTAGATCATAGCCTTAAGATTTTGGGTTAGACAATTCATAATGATTCAAAGGATAAAATCCATTATTTGTGAATTTTATAATAGTTTAAGCTTATTTTGAGTTAACATGATCTTATTCATCTCAAAATATGTTCCCAAACTATGTTTAATATCCAAGCAAAGAAATAAAAAATATTGTTCCACCTGGCATAGTCCCATAGTATTAGGTCGTTATAGCATATAAATTTTTCTATATAACTCCATAGATCCTATCATCCCAGAAGACATGGTGACAATTGTCACAATCTCAATGATTCAAACTAGATCACACTCTACATAAGGCTCTATTCCTTATTCACCATGCATAGATTATTGTGTTATCTAAAAGCAAACATAATGTGGAAATACATATTGTATATTGATTCATGAGCATATTATATTTTAAAAAATGGGAGTTATATATTTATATTTATCTATTTAAATTACTTGTGTGAACTTAAAAAATATATTATCTAATTAAGCTAGCAGTAACTATTTAGTCTTTACAATGTAGTTGAGATAATGGTCATGTGGACAGGTTTGACCCCCTGATTTATTTGAACATAATGTGAGATGATTTTAGCAAAATTATGTTTGGATTCAACATTGGTATAAACCAAGTCCATTCATGATCATGATGTGTGTCATGATCTTAGGTCACCTGAATAATGTGATAATATTAAGGACACATTTTAAGCATGTAGATCTATTGTTTTATAAATTGATGATACATTTTATTTAAAATAAGCAAGGGTTGGTTGGTGGTGTTCATGTATGTATTTGATCTACATTTACTGTAGATAAGTCACAAGGCTAATTATAAATTTATTGTGTAATATGTGACCTTAATTCTTGTATGTGTGTGTGTATTATGAAAATCAATCACACACACACACACACACACACACACACACACACACACACACACACACACACACACACACACACACACACACACACACACACACACACACACACACACACACACACACACACACATAATGATGTAAATTCGTAATGCACACGTGTATTCTAAACTTTCCATGTCACTCACCTCAAACAATTTTTTGTTTCACCATGGAATCCATGAAATATGTATATAAGTCATGGATGTGTTAACTTTATCAAAAAAAAAATGGGGTTCAATATATATGGATATTTTTTGGAAATTTGAGTCATATTTTAAGTGGGGCCACATAACGAAATAATTAATATACAATATGAATCATATTGTAATATACTTCCACTCCATCGAATAGTTAGTTTAAAGTGGCCACTATGTAATATTCTAGTTATTAACATGGATAAATTCAAAATATTAATCAAGATATATCCTCAGGATATTTATTTCCTCTTATCCTAAAGAGGATTTGATATATGATATTACTCTCTATCTTTTCAAAAACATCATAGTATCCCTAATTTCCCTTGTGATGGGAGCATAAATCAATATGGAGCCAAGTCATGGAATAGGCGTGGGCACATTAAAAATGGAAAGATAGGATGATTATACCTTAGCTTGTGTGGGTATATTTTATCCATTTATTAATTAAATAGGAGGATTATCTCATCATATCATATCTAATAGGCCATAACATCATAACCTAACACTTGTGTGAGATGAGACAAGACTAACCCAATAGTTCATTCATATTATTTTGATATGTTTAATTATGGATGATGAAAATTTTGTTTTTTACATATCCATGTAAAATATATTTGGAGTTTAGTTTTATAAATGGGTTTATATGTTGGGCATAAGAATAATTAATATTAATAAAAAACAAAAGAAAAATTATATTTTATTTTGGAGTAGCAAGGTTGGGTGTTACATTTTAAGAGGGAAAAAATCATTCATATTATATGATTATTTCATTTGAATGTTCTAAAATTACTTTCAAAGCAACTTCAACTGCATAAGCTTCATTTTACGTATTCTTTTGTAAGCATTTTCAAAGATTTATTAAGTTAGTTTGCATTTAGTTGTTTTTGCTAAAATTAGAAATATGGATTACTCCATCATTTTTGGGATAAAGAATAAAACCTTTGCAGCCTTATTTTTCATTTATTTAAATGTATCCTTGTGTTTGTGACTCATAACATTAATAACATTCATATTAGTTAGAAATACATACACATTCTTCATAAATTCCATAAATTATGATATAGAAAGAGTATTTTAATTTTAATACTTCAGTATTCGTAATTACCCCGAATAAATTTGAGAATCTAAGGATTAAAAAAAAAAAAAAATCATTAAAACTACTTCAAAAGAAACATTCTAAAATACCAAAATCCTTAGTTGGCACAAGCTAATATGATACCAATATGAAAACCATATGTGGAGGAATTAATTAATACCAAAAACTATTATTATATTAAATATAAAACTATCTCATTAACCTTTAGTTCATGAATTAAATTTTAGATGCACATAGAACATAAAACATTATTGAATAAAACATAGTCTTATAAAATAATTTATGCAACCTACTTTTCTTGAATATAAATGGTAAACCCTGTGTTGAATACCAATATGAAAACCATATGTGGAGGAATTAATTAATACAAAAAACTATTATTATATTAAATATAAAACTATCTCATTAAACTTTAGTTCATGAATTAAATTTTAGATGCACATAGAACATAAAACATTATTGAATAAAACATAGTCTTATAAAATAATTTATGCAACCTACTTTTCTTGAATATAAATGGTAAACCCTGTGTTGAAAATTTCTCTCTCTCTCTCTCTCTCTCTCTCTCTCTCTCTCTCTCTCTCTCTCTCTCTCTCTCTCTCTCTCTCTCTCTCTCTCTCTCTCTCTCTCTCTCTCTCTCTCTCTCTCTCTCTCAGACACACACACACACACACGTAGTTACCATTATTTTTCAAATCTCTATAAAATTCTATTCTTAATTTAAAAAATATTTGTTAAATTTAATCTAAGTCTTATTACAATATTTTTTATAAATATATCCTTTTTATTACAAGTTTTTTATTTATTTTTAGTAAATTCACCCAAGTATGGGACCCTTTCCCAAAAAAAAAAACATGAAAAATAGGTTGTCTATTAAAATAAAGGGTTGAATAATACTAAAAATTAATAATTAATACTACAATGTTTTTGAAATAATAATGGTTTACATGGGAATTAGTTTAAACTAATACCATCCATGACCATGACATGTGTCATGATCCCATATCCTCATGATCATGTGATAAACTTGATAACAAGATTTCTTAATGTAGACCAATTAGACTACAAAAAGACTATTACAAATAATTTGGACTTATACCCACTAAAGTGGAGTAGAGAAAATTTTATCCAAAATAATTTTCTTGTGTTTGAAATAAAATGGACTATTCCAAACCATTTGGGCATAGATCATTTTTAATGAATTAGACTATTTCAAATAATTTGGACTTATATAGGTACTAAAGTGGAGTGGAATTTTTTTTGCCAAAAACAATTTTCTTATTTTCCAAATAAATTCAACTATTTCATACCATTTAGGCATAGATCATTTTGAATGAATTGGACTATTTTGAATAATTTGGAATTATACCCACTAAAGTGGATTGAAGAAAATTCTCTATAAAATTAATTTTTCTATGTTCTAAATAAATTGGACTGAGTATGAAAAATATTATGGAATTATTATTTCAATTTAAATTAATTTGGAGTTGTTAATAGTCCAAATTTTGAAAAACTATCATAGATAAATTGGACTTTATCAAGTAATTGATTGGACTTATTACATATAAATGATATCTATCTAATGTATTTGTAATAAGTTCAAATTATTTGTAAATAAGGCATTATTTTTGAATAATTTTAAAATAATATGGACTTATTAGTAGTTCAAATTTTGAAACTTTATCAAAACTAAATTAGAATTTATCAAGAATTAGGTGGATTTATTACAAATAAACAACATCTATCTAATGTATTTGTAGCAAGTACAAATTATTTCCAACCACGAATTTTTCTTCCTCTCATAAACAATAATTATATGATTTCCCTTTTCCTTATTAGTTTATATATATAGTTTCATGTCATAAATAGATATAAGTTAAGGACCTATCTATAATAACTTTAATAAATAATTGGGAACTCAGTGGATAAATTCAAGTAATAAAGGGGGGATAAATGCATGAAAATAATTTGTGGTAATAAAAAATAATTGAGAAAAATCATATTGATAGATATTTATAAGCTATCAAATTCTTAAAAAGGAGTCCTATAAAATGCAAGTGAACATAAATGCAATTTATGATATCTGGGATAATGTTTATTAAAATAATTAACCAATCATTACATCGTAAAATATATATTTAGTATTTAATATATTTTTTATTTTATTATTTAACCATGTTGAGATTGTAATATCATTTTGACACAAAATAGGACACAAAGATATATCAACAAGATAATCATCAATTATTATATCACAAACTTTAATAATAAACCATACAATTATAAATATTGTAAATACATTTGATCAATATATTCACAACTATGAAATATAATAGATCATCGTTTAGAGAGGATAGTTATTACTAATATGAATATGATCTTTTATAAATGAATAGAAAAAAATAAAATGAATCATTGAAATGAGCATGCAAGCTATGAATCTAGTAAAACATTCTACATGCCAAAAATTTGCACTAATATTCGAAAAAAATATTAATACCTATCATTCCAAATTTAGGGAAATTTTTAATGTCATGAAAGAAAAAAAGAGATCGTAGTCCTTTATCACTATTTCAAAAAGTTCCTAATTTGATGATGCATTCAAATAGTATGTTACAATGCCTTTCAAAACTTCAGTGAAAACAAGTGTTTTACCTTTCCATGTTTTGTTTGGTCAAGTGTAGATGATATTATCTATAAGAATGGATGTTAAAGAGGTTTTTGTTGGGTTTGGCTTCCATTTATTATCGAACGACTTGAATAAATTTATGCTTCTTCTACATCTTTTTCTCTACATGAACTTATATGAACCAAGTTATTTTAAAGCTTTGTTCTAGATCTTCATTTATTTTCATATATCAATATTGTTTTTAGCTATAGCAACACATATTGTGTATTTCACTTATGTATAATCATCAGGTCTAAAAAATAGCATATCACTTTATGCACATTTTGAACTAGATCAAATGATTTTATTTGTCTTTTACTTCTTGGACCAACATATGTATCTATTGATGCCACTCCCAAATTAAGGGCCCTATCACGAACCATTTTATGTATATCTCTATGCAAGGGTATGTCATGGTGAGTTATATGCTATAAATCTACTATATATTCAAATTCATAAGGTAACATGTATTTTTTCATTGTGTCATGAATATTTTAGAACGAATATGCTATATCCTCTACTTACTATATCTAGTCAAACCAAATTTATTGAATTGCTTACCATACTAGATCAAGTTATATTTAAATTATTTTCACTTTTTTTTTCTACTTCTATCTGAGTCTTTTAAAGCAATGGATTCTTATTACTTTTCTCTATTTTTTAAATCTTTGAAAAATCTTCTCATAGGATTACCCTTTGTAAAATTTTGGCTCACCATTTTATTTTGTTCCCCCATAATTTAATCAGGGGGGGGGACAAATTTCTATCTGTTATATAGTTTTTAAAATTCATAATAGGCTAACATTGCTCTATGTAGAGAAGAAAATATTGACCTTTTGTTAAGCCTACTATTTTGTTACACTTCCCTTTATCTTTTAATTATTAACAAATTCTTTGAAATAAACTACTTCTTCATTTAAATACGGCATGAAATTTATTGTATTTTCACATGTCATATAAGTGTCCATAATCTATGCCACACTACATACATCTTTCCTCTTTATACATTCAGATAGGCTTCCAAATTTGTTGTCTATGTCCTCATGGGTATGTCCTATAGGAAGAAAACTGACTTGGGCCTCGAGGAACATACCTTTGTAGATAAGGAGAGATAAATATTGAAACACAAACCTATACAAAAATAGATGGTTTTATGTAATTCAAAAGATAATATAATTACATTTAGTTCCATATAATTTTTTTTTAAATATTAATATTAAGCTAAAATTTACAATATATTTATTGAAAGGTACATACATGGGCATGGAATGTGGTTAAGTTACCATTACATTATGTAAGTTAGTACAAACTAGCCTTCCTAGTGTCTCAAAAGGGATACCTTCATATAAAACCATTATAACATGCCACATGAAATCATTTTTATTGGTCTTCTTAAGTATATCAAACCAAATAATTTTGTATTAATCTTTCAATAATTATCACATAAGATATAGTGGCAATGAAACTATATACTTAGTATCCATTGGCATCTTCCAAATTATACCTTTGGTATTATCCCATGTATATTAAAAAATAAAATGTGTTCTTGACACACCACCTTTATTTTTTCTCTAAACTTGTCTCTCAAATGATACCTTACTTTTAATGAAAATCATTATGCTATTGCTACACCATTTTTTGGTAATAAACAAGGAATCAATCAAATGTTTTTCTCAAGAGACACTTATAAATAAATAAATGAAGTGGATGTGTTATGAATACATGTTGGTTTATGATATTCAAGGCATACTACATATGTATTATTTGAGAAAACCTTTTATAGAGTAGTAGAATAGACTTGGTACAATTAAAGTTTATTTGATATTTTAGAAGAGGTAATATAAATGTATCACTTGAGAGACACATAAGAAAACAAAGGGAAGTGGTTCGGATTGCTTTCTTAAAAACAATCATGATCGATAAATGAATTATTATAGGAATGTAAGATGTAATAATAAAACATTATATATGTATTTATTTTTAAACATAATTTTCAATTAAAAATGTGAAGGAAATACATGTTCTTATTATCCCCACAATAGTTGTCTAGTTTAATATATAGCCTAGAAGGAAGTTTCTTGAAGGCACAAATTGAGTGTGATCCATCTATGTATTTATTTCATTCAAGGTAGTAATTATTAGTCAAAATAGAATAGATAATTTTGGGATCCATAAGTAATTATATGGAATTAATTTTTCCATATCCTTGAAGTAATTGTTAAATGAGGTGATAGTAAAATTAGACCCTCCAAGAACATATGTTAAAACAAAATTCCATAACCACTTGTACCATGATCATGTGTGATAATCCCTAGTCTTGATAAATCTACTATTTTCTTAGTAATTGCATTACATTTTTAAAACTATCCTTGGCACAAATGTTTTTTGGCATTATACCTTGTCATGAATGACAATGAGGCATTATTTAGGGAACTAATCAAACATTAATTTACATTTGTAATAAATTTATCTTGTATATTTTTTTTGATTTGAGTGCATCATGAATTCTTGATCAATGCACTCTACCTGGTCTCTAAACAGGGACCCAGAACATTTTTTTGAGTAAATAAGAGACATGTTTTTCACCTAGAGATGTCATCAAAATTAGAAATAGTCACATAAGTAAAATTATTACTCCACATGTTTTTTAATATTGGCTAGAATATTGGCTCATATTCCATATATTTTAGTTTTGCATTGATGTGGCACCTCATAAATTCTTGAGTGAAAGATGTTGGAAGATGTTGAACATTTTCTTGTGCACCATCTATATCTACCTGATATGTGAGTCTTGGAGAAAAATATACAAAAGTATCCACTAATTATTCCAACAAATATTTATCTTCCATTCACTTATTTTGTGGCTTTTATCAAAACCACCTTGCATGGAATGTAATTCATTACACATTTTTGTAATAATTGTGAATGTCAAAAAAGCTGCTTCTCTTCAATCCGTATATTTGAAGCCAAGCTTATAAATATATCTTATTACCTTGGAAATCAATGGTAGTTTGGTTTTATCTTTCTTAAATAAACTAGTATAAAGGGAATCCAAGATATGTCACCTCCTAACAATAATGGTAGAATCAAACAACTTCATCCTTGATGATTTTAGCATTTCAAATGACAATCCTGATTGAAGACATATTTTAGCACAAAATTTCTTAGTATACACCTTTTTAATCTCACCATATATTATTTCATGAAATTTTACTTGGTGGAGTGAAGTGATTGGTTGTAATTGTTTTCAGTTAGAATAGTTGTAGGTATGAGTTAATTTTTTTGGATACCTCTACTCTAGGAATTCCATGTAAGGAATGACTTTAGTATCCACTACTTCCCAAACATTTAAATTTTTTTTCTTCTTTTGTGTCATGTATGGTAAATCAATTTCTCTACCTTTAATGATCGTTATCTTGTTTAAAGGCCATCTAGTAATATATGATTCAGTTACTTCTATGCTACAAGTTTCACAATGTTGTAGAATGTGTCTTATGGAAATTCCTAATTCATTTTTTGCCATTGGAACTGAACCAAAAATCTCTCCTAGATGTGAAAATTTAATATAACCATAATAATTCTTTCATCATTTGTAATATTTATACATTTGTGTAATAAATGTACCCTTTTCCTATTAACTCATTTTTAAGACTAAAAAATATGGTTGGATCACAAATATAGCAAATGAATGAGTCCAATCTAGAGTTTTCTTGTTACAATGGATTTATATACATAATTGAGCTGAAATTTCTTTGTCCTTCTTCCATGTACTCCTCAACAAATTTTTTTTATGACACGTTGCATCAATCTTGTGCTCCATATAGTAAAACTATCAACCGCATCCCCCAAAGTATCTACAAAAGATTTTGGAATTGGAAGTGGTAGAGTCAGATCAAAAGCTTTTATCATATTAAAAATTACACATTGAAAGGGTATTTTCTCATTGTCGCACATCAAATTTAAATTTTTGGATTCCAAAGAGTCAATATCTGCACTTGAAATTTTGTGTATCCTTCCTTCACCAACAACCTTTCCATTATTTATGAGAGAAATATAGTCTCCACATATGAAAGACATTGATATATGATTTTTCATCCTAAACATTTGAAAAATATGTGAGATTCTTAATTAGGTTAATTATAAAACTATTTTAGTGTATACGTATATGTAGGATATAAATCTTTGTTTATACCATAACATATGAATGAAGATTTTTTTAAAAACATAAAAATATTAAAAAGGTAATGCATAACGTACTTGTTTTTAACAACACTATTTAAAAATGATTCATGGATATATCGCATAGGTGATATATATCTCCAGGAAGATACCTTGAAGGTATTACTAAGACCTTTAACATATCTTTTAGGATATACATTGATAGTATTACAAGGATCTTAAAGGTATTTTCTATAGGATACCTTAAAGGTATTAAAAGGACATTCTAGTTATCTCCAATCACCCTCAAGGTTTCTCCTATAGGATACCTTAAAGGTATTATGAGGACATTATATTTATCTCTGATCACCCTCAAGGTATCTCATAGGAGGTACCTTGAATATGTTACAATTCAAGGTATTAGAAAGAGGTCCTTGTAATACCTTCAAGTTATCTTCTATGAGATACCATGAAGTTAATACAAGGAGCTATGTATAATAATTTGAATTGTAACACCTTCAAGTTACCTCCTATGATATATCTTGAAGATATTACAAGGACCTATGTGTAATACCTTGAACTATAATACCTTTAATATATCTCCTAGGTGATATCTTGAAATTAGCATGAGGACAAATTTTTAAGACCATCAATATATATAATAAGATATACCTTGAATGTATTACAAAGATCTTGTTACCTAGGAGGTACATTGAAAGAGTTATTACAAGGACCTATTTATAAATCTTTGAATTGTAACACCTTCAAGTTACTTCGTATGACACACCTTGAAGGTATTATAAAGATCTATGTGTAATACCCTAAAATTAGTATGAGGACAACTTTTTAAAACCATTAATGTATATCCTGGGAAATACCTTCAATGTATTACAAAGATATTGATACCTATGAGATACATTGAAGGCATTACAATGGTATTCATGGCACTTCAAGGTAAATACTAGGTGTGAAGTGACAACAATCTCACACCTTTCAGACACTATTCCAATATTCTTTGAAATATACCCTTATTTACTTACTTAGATTGACCATCAAATAAAACTTTAAACTTGAATAGACCTATATTAATGATTGATAATCCATTACCTAATTTATTTATTCTTTTATAATCTCTTATACTTTTCTTAAGACTATTCATTGACCATTCTTAAACCTTTGTCCATTTTGAGTTTGCATTTCCACCATGTTATTCCTCCAAGGCCAATCTACTGAAACAAATAATGAAGGTTCCTTATTCATACCATTTATTAAGTTTATATGGATTTAATATCATTAAATAATTTCATGCATGATTTACATTATGGCGTTTACATGCCTAATTTGTGCTTAAAGACCATGCCTTAGGGTTTCTCAAAAAGCTCAGAGGATGAGAGCTGCTTAACAATCATTTATAAACTCTAAGACCCTTTTAATATTTCTAACAATTATAATACAACCTTAATAACCTCTTTCAACCTTTATAAACCTTAAACTAAACTTGTGCAACCCGTTACATGTGTTTTAAGTGACCATAATGAAATGTAGATACAAAAAAAACATGGTATTGAGGGGTTTCAATTAGGAAAGCTTCAAACTAAGTAAAAATTCAATTCAATATTGAATTGATCTTATGAATTCATACAAAAAAAATATAAAATACACTAATTCAAGTGATATAAGACTATTATTTTCAAAAAACTTGCTCTTCAATACACATGGAACCTTGTTCTTAAACTGCAGACAGTCATACTCAATTCTAAAATCATTTTCTTCATGTTTACCAATCACAATTCATTCAAGAATCATAAAATTAAATTATTAAAATTAAATAAAATAATCTTACTCTTTTAAAAATCCATTGATGCACCATAATATTGTTCATATTGATTTTAACATATACATACATTACAATCCTATAGACTGTTATGATAACGCATAGGCCTAAAGGCCTTATTCTATCATCTATGACACTTACTCCTCTTTATACCTATGTAAAACCTCCTTAATTCTATTTTATTAAGTGCATTAAAACTCATCTATTTATTTTAATAGGTCTTTATTCGGTCTTGGTATTGAAATAAACCATAAATCTATCCCTTCATCCTTATCTCTAACTAAAATGCTTCTTCCAATGTATAATTAGCTTCTAGGTGAGACTTTAAATATGATTCACATTTTAAATAGATCAATGTACCTATAACATATGTAACTACACCTATTAAGATCATTTTCAATTGTTTAAGTCCTTTACAACTTATCACTATGCTTATAAACCTTCATAAGTAGCTCAAATTTTCAATTTCTTCATTTTCAAGGGAAACCCTAATAAGACTATTAAATAACTTAAATGGAAAATTTGAAGTCCTTATTGACTCTTAAAACACTCATAAGACCTGACAAGGCTATAAATAAGTAAAAATTGGATATTTACATCATTTAAGTGTAACATATCCTAATGCTAATATATCATGAAGGAGATACCTTGAATGTCCTTGTAATATAATCAATGTATTTCCTAGGTATGAAGGTCCTTGTAATACAATCAAGGTATCTCATATAAGGTATCTCTTTCATAACTAGGAAATTCCTTAAATTTATTACAAGGATGTTCATCGTACTTCAAGGTATCTCTTTCATTCTTAGGAGATATCTTGAAGTTCCATGAATGTCATTGTAATGCCTTCAAAATATCTCATACCTATGAATTTTATTGTAATACATTCAAGATATCTCCTAAGACATAACTTTAAGCTAGTACAAAAACCTTTATATCTAGGAGATAGCTTGAAGGCATTACAAAACACTTCATACATAAAAAATTAATTTTAAGATATTAAAATGAACTTCCAACAGAGAACTTGAAGGTATTAAACCAAGATTTAGGGAGATACCATGAAGTTCCATGTTAAAACTATAATTACATATTTTGAAGGCTTTATAACGACTTTCATAAGTAGTATATATCTTGAGGTTATTACACATACCTTCATACATAGGATATATTTTGGACATATTATAAAGACCTTCAAGGAGATACCTTGAAGTTCCTTCTAATACTTTCAAGGTATCTCATTTAAGGTCCTTGTAATACATACAAGGTATCTCATAGGAGATACATTTTAGGTCCTTTAAATATATTCAAGGCATATTCTATGAGATGCATTGATGTTGGGTATTATAAGGACCTGCAAGGAGATACCTTGAAATTCATTATAATAAATTGACACATTAAATGTCTCTCCTCGAAGGTCCTTGTAATACTTTCAAAGTATCTTGTAGGAGATACTTAGAGGTCATTGAAATTAATAGGAGATTCCTTGAATCTAGTTCCTTGTAATACCTTTAAGGTATCTCCTACGAGACACCTTAATGATTCATTTTTATATGTTCAAGGTATTACAAGGATCCTTCAAGGAATCTCCTAAGAGATACCTTAAATATATTACAAAAACCTTCAAGATATCTCCTAGTCCTTTTAATACATTTGACGTATCACATAGGAGATACCTTTAAGGTTTTTGAAATACCTTAAAGGCATCTTATAGGAGATACCTTGAAGCTAGATCCTTGTAATACCTTTAAGGTACCTATCTTTTACAAGATATCTTAATGGTTCCTTTTTATACCATCAAGGCATTACAAGGATCCTTCAAGGTATCTCCTAAGAGATACCTTGAAGTTATTAGAAAAACCATCAAGGTATCTCTTACGAGACACCTTAATAGTTCCTTTTTATACTTTCAAGGTACTATAAGGATCCTTCAAGGTATCTCCTAAGAGATACCTTGAAGGATTATAAAAACCTTCAAGTTATCTTCTAGTCCTTGTAATACATTCAAGGTATCTTGTATGAGATGCCTTAAAGGTCCTCAAAATACCTTTAAGGCATTTTATATGAGATAGTTTGAAGATAGTTCCTTGTCATACCTTCAATGTATCTCCTACTATACACTTTAATGGTTCTTTTTTATAACTTCAAGGTATCTCCTATGAGACACCTTAATGGTTCCCTTTTATACCTTCAAGTTATTACAAGGATCCTTTAAGGTATCTCCTAAGAGATACCTTGAAGGTATTACAAAAACCTTCAAGGCATCTTCTAGTCCTTGTAATACATTGAAGGTATCTCATAGGATATACCTTAAAGGTCCTTGGAAATACCTTCAAGAGATCTTGTAAGGGATAACTTGAAGATAGTTCCTTGTAATACCTTCAAGGTATCTCCTATAAAACACCATAATGTTTTATTTTTATACCTTTAATGTATTACAAGAATCCTTCAAGGTATCTCCTAAGAGATAACTTGAAGGTACTACAAAAAAATTCTTTAGTGATTACTTGTTCTATACTGAATCATCCTTACATATGAGAGGCAATGTTAAAAGTTTCCTTACTATTACTTCTATTTAATCATCCTAGTTTATCAAAGGTAACTCTAAATACACAATAGGGTTAACCTTAAAATTTAACCCCAGATTGGTTTCCACATCTACTTCCCAAAAAGATCATTTTAGGATTTATTATACATTGCTCGTAAACTTTATGGTCCACATAAACTATATTTCATCTCTATTATCAGTTCAAATCTATCTTATCTCCTCTTCATTGGTTTCTATTCCTACTTTTTATAATTGTAAATTTTTTTAGTGCATTATCAAAGGTAAATTTTTGCACACTAAAGTGTAAATATTATTATGTTCTTTATGTTATATGTCCCCATAGAATGAGTGTCAATGTAGTGGAATTTAGTGCTAGGTAAAGTAGGCCACCATTGCTTAAGCGAGCTAGTACTAGTTATCAATTTAGGGTATACAGATTATGAATTTTCACGTTATCAATATCTACTATTTATCCTTACTTCCTTTAGAGCAATTTGGATATCATAGGTTGGGTGGATCCAAACACAGTGTAAGGAAATGTAATTGATAAATGAACAAAATGACAAACATATAAATTCTTTCAACATTACACAAATGTTAGGTAGAATTAATGTAAGATGGATTCAAGGATATCTAAATTCAATAAAATATTGAGGAAGTAATTGGATTAATCTAACAATAATAGTATACACTTAAGCTATGGTATTGTTTGAGTACAAATTGAAACTGTAATATGAAATCATCATAGAAATTCTCTTCCCATGTACATTACCTAATGTAATTACTTGCCAAATCACACTATATTAAGTTGGGAATGATAAAACTACTGTAGCGATTCAAGCTCTGCTCTTGCTCAGATACACAGGTTATACCTTTAACATCATTCAGGAATAGCAAACTTAAGTTGATTATTTTTTCTAATTTTTTATAGATATTAAATAAAAAATACAAATTTCCATATAAGCTTACACCTTGTTATTGAATCAGTGTGTTGAGTTACATATATATCAATGGGAACATCAACATTCTTTTAGTATTGAAAATCATATTTCGACAAGGTGTACACGTTTCAATTTTCATGTAAACATTAACAAATAAGGTGATTGTATGTTTTTATTTTTGTATCTTATAAAGGGAGACAAATGGTTTACTTGTAATATTCAACTTGATGACTACTACTTTTTCATCTCGGTAACAAGTCATTTTATTACCTAAGAATAATGTAAATTATGGTGTAATCCTTTGTTTCCCATGCTCTTATTTTTTTATATTTTTATTTTTTTGAGTGAAACTTGCATAGAAAATATCTAGATTTAGTTATTAGTAACTTGACACTTGATGTGATTTCAATGCAATACTGCTTTCAAATTTATCCATGGTTAACCATTTGAAAATAAAATAAATTACATAGAATTGCATTATGGCCAATTAATGATATGCTTGTAATGAACATGGTTCAATATTCACACCAAGTTTTTAATTTATCTTTTTTTTTTATTATTGCAGCAACCCTATCATGGAGCCACAAAGTCTATTATTTTTGTGTGTTTTGGTATGGTTTGTTGTTGAGTAGATAATTAATGTGTTGGTAATTATGGAAAATACATTATATACAGTATATCTTATAATTATGTGTTTTAAACTTAGCTATATAAATTTATATATATTTTCATTTTATTTTTATGTGTAAGTAATAGTGTTAATTTTTTTCAAACAAGGTTCAAGCTACAAAGTTGGAGGAATTAAATATAAACAAGGGCAATGATAAAATGTAGTTTATTTAGGGTATAATTGGTAGATGTGACAAGCAATGGAATTATGAATTTTCCATATGTCAATATCCATGGATAATGTAGTATATGCACAATGCATTGCAACCACATATATATTGGTAAAGGATCAAGTGCCATGTGTTGCAAGCATGGTATAGTTTGATTTAGGACCTATTATTTCAACATCTCATCACTAACCATTGACTATTGAAATTCATTATAATCCATATTCATTTTTTCTGAATTGCTTTAGTTTTATTGGACAATGCAAAATAATTTCATAAATTTAATTGAAAATAACGCTAGTCTCCCAAAAAAATTTACTTGTCAATGAATTTAAAATAATCAGACACCAAAAAAAATATTTTATTTCTTAATTTTTATAATAGCATGTTCTCAAACTCATATCACTTTAATTGTATTTTATTTAATTTTTTTATTTTCTTTAAAATTAATTTATTATTTAATTTTTTTCTAGCTATCTCCTATTTTCCTAAAATCACATACCTAGCTCCCCATCTCTATACCTATCCCCTATTAACCATAGTAAAAACTATGCCCATTTGAGCTAGCTTTTGAAACTAAACTTCTCTGCAAGATGGATGATGTCATTTAGGTGAGATTGAATATAGATCAAACTTTCTAATAATCTGTGTGATTTGGGTAATTTAGGCTGCTAGCTATCAATGCCTACCCTCTATTTTGAGGTTCTATACATCTTGTATTATGGATGAATATCTCTTGAATAGAGGTTAAAATTCATCTTAAATGTGGAAAATGTAGCAATACAAAATGCATCTTCATAAAACATACGATTTAATTTTTATATATTAGTGGATAGAAAATGTTCACTGGCTAACTAAAGATAATTCTAACTGCATGAATTACACAAGGCAACTCAAATGTGCTTACGATGTACATTTGGGTAGACTAACTGAATCTACTTGCTCTTGCCTTCTTTATTTCAATGTGCTATTTCTACCCATTATCCTTTCTGCTCCAAAATCTTTTCTCTTTTAAGGGTGGAATAAAATTGATTCCCAAAATTTACTAGAACAACCCCCATTCCTTTGGTATCTGATTTGTCTAGTTTAAAGAGCAAAATATAATTTGCATTTTTTATTAGTCTACTTCTGAGTTCCATGTAATTACTGGTCATAGTGAAAATATCAAATATGTTCAATTTATGGTAATGAGTTTTGTCTAATAGGCCAAGGGTTGAAAATATACCCAAAAGTGAAAACACATAAAATTGCAAAAGACCATTGATTTTAGAAATAATCAAGAACGGTTAGATTGCCCTTGCATTGATGTAGTGCAAAATCAGGGAAATATCTAGCCATGTCATCAGGTTTTAGTAGATAGCAACATACATCAAATATTTTAATGAAAAAATTAACACTCATTTCCAATTTGTGATGTGGATTATGGTCCTTATTTGTAAATAAAATGATTTAAAATTAAAGGATTCCAAAAATTGATTTTGTGCAATGATTGATTGAAATATAAAAACACAATGTTTTTTTTGGGCTTTGAAGATTTAACTGATTTTCAATTCCTTATTTGATCCAAAGTGCAATTCAAAGCCATTTTGAGCACTTGTTTTTAAAGGCCTCTAAATTACGTTAGAGCCTAGTTTCATTACTTGATGCTGACGATAAAGATTAATAAATTTTGATAGAGCTCAAATGCAATCTATTTAGGTTTGGTTTCTACAATTTACAATTAAATGAGACATTGGCAAGAGATATTTCAAAATAATTATTGATGATGTTTGTGCGTCCCTAAATTTGATTGAATGAGTCTTTTCATAATATGTTAGATACTCCATGGACAACTTATAGTGTTGCATTATTGTATGTGACATGTACTTATTATTTTCTTCAATATTTATCTAGAGATGAAAGGGTGAAATATAATGATGTAGTCCCATAGAAATGTGTGTAATATGTTTTGTGGGGAATTCATTTATAATCATAAAAGCTTCAGGAGAAAGTAGATATTTCTGATAAATCTGCCACTTGGAAAAAGGAAAGCAGATATTTTTGTTAATGTCACTTGAAGAAAGAATCATATGCCTTTGTATTCCATTATGTGCTATTGATGTAGTTTCTATGAGCAAAGTCATCTATAACTTCTAGATGTACTCAAAGAATAGCTTGATTGGCATATTCTAGAGTAGAAGTAAAAATCGGTTATGGTCGATCTAATTGACATCCTAGGCTCATCTATATCACTATCTTGGTTCATTTAGTAGTTAATTTTATTTTTCTCTGGAAACACTAATTTTATATTTTTGTTTTCAAACACCACTAATTTACATGGCTGATAATAACAAGGATTGAAATGCTTAATATCTTGGGATCACTAATCCAATTCAAAGGGCAATACATTCCTCTGAAGGCCGTGGTTCTAGAGAACCCTTCAATACTTAAGATATGGGAAAACTCTTGTCTTATTTATGAAAAGGAAAAATAAGTACAACCCCTCATAAGATTAAATAATGGAGAGCTCTTGATTTTGCAAGTATCTGCTTTTGACCCTTTGAGGTGTGGTCTAGTTGTAACTTGTGGATGACTGACTTATTATAGCCTAGAATTGGGTTCAAAACCCTTCAAGTGCGTGTGGATGAGGCCAAGTGCAATTCCTGGGTGAATTTGACAGCTACGCTTAATAGAATAACAACTTAGTAGAAGGACAGTTATAAGCAATGTCTCCTTAAAAAAATGGGTGCGTGCTTTTGGTTTTAGAGAGTTAAAGCCTCTTGCTTGAATTTCTTACTAAGATTTCATTCAATCAATGATTTTTACTCTACTTTCCATTTCTCTTTCTAAATTTATTACTAACTATTTTTATTTTCTAAATTAAACCACAATTGCAAGTAGATGCAATCATGGTTCAGGATTTTCTATGATCATATTGCTCAGAAGACTGGTCTCAACCTGTTTCTTTGTATATTAAACCAAATATTCCTAGTTTTAGTCACAAGTATTTCAGGTTGAGAAAGTAGTCCTAGAATAGATGTCCTCTATTGCAATTATTTTGAATCATCTGTGTATTTGATTGTTGTATATGTTTTTATGACTTTTTTTAGTATATTGACAAATAAGATATCATCTATGATAAATGCTTAACAACTATCCTTTATTTTCATGCTGATGATTGAGCACCTTGTATAAATAATTTTTTTTTTCAATCTTGTAAATCGATTAGGTGTTAAAATTCAATAGCATATAAAGCAAGCAAATTCCAACGTTCAGTTTTTTAAGGTAAGAGTATAAGAAAATGCTAAGCAGGCATATTTGACATATGCATTATTATGACCATTCCTAGAAAGGCATCTAATATCATAAATTTATTCCCTTTATTTCGTCAATTGAACACAAATTCTAAATGTTAGAAACGCTCCTAATATACGTTGTGAAAAGTAATTGGGTCTTGGGGACTTTGTATTTGTTAACAACATTTGCATGCCCTTCCAAAGTTCTATTTTTTGATCTGTGCTCTCTTGATTCAATGTTGAGTATTCAAACACTTCTAAAGATGCATATCGGCATGGTAAACCTCAGAAACAAATACTTAAATAATTTGCTCGGGCTACACAAAAATGATAAAGATTAGCATTTACTTAATGGTGAATTGGATTCTCTCCTCCCGTTCTTTTTTTAGTATATCTATTTATGTCAAAGATAAACCTGTAGGTGGTTTTAGTTATTCTCAATAAACTTACGGTATCTTAAGATTAAATGTTATTTTCAATTATTACTTACTGTAGCTATAGTGCAGATCAAGCGTGCAGGAAGTGGCAGAAAAAAGAAAGCAAATAAATCCATTGAGGAACTCTTAATAAAAAAAATTCTTAGGCAGACGCATCTACCTTCATAAAGATGTCAACATCTGGATCTGGTTTGATGCCTTCCTGCTTCTCCCATCTTGAAATTTATTACAATGCGTCTGTAAGCAACACAAATAAATCAGCAGAAGCGAGTAACAGGAAGTAGACCAAGAAACATGCAAACTATTAGTCTAAACGGTTTCAAGTAGAATCGAAGGGAGCAGATCCAGTTGCATTGAGGGCTCTAGCCTTCAGAAACACCTATGAATACACCCTCACCTTTGCCTTTGCCCTCACTGTTTGTAATCAGCCGCTTATTAAAGACAAAGGAACCTAATAGGGTATTGACCCTGTTTCAGCAAATACAACCAATGGGCATCCAACCCAGTTTGTGTTAAGGCTGGTCTATTGGCTTTCAATTGCTACTTCCTGTAGGCATAGTGCAGATCAAGTGTGCATAAGTGGCAGAAAACAAAAAGCAAAAAAATCCATTGAGGAACTCTTAATAAAAAAACATTTCTCAGGCATAAGTACCTATCTTCATAAAGTTGACAATGAGGATCGAACTTACGAATTTAACAAGAGAGAACCGAGTGCAATGGAGGAAAACAAAGCACTAGTGTCCATCAAATTTAGGGAAAGCTTCGCGAATTCATCGGATTGTTGTTACTAGCATCAGTGGTACATACAAGTGGTATCCCTTAGCAGAATACGGTTCCTGTGCAATGACAACCAGAAAGTAGTTGAAAAGTTGGCAAACCCGCTTAATAATAGAAGAATAGGTTTAGGTTTGGATATAAAGCTTCGAGAAAGGGCTTCACCATCCATTCCCACCCCCAAAACTAAGGGCTATTTTTTTGAATCGAAATTCCACCGTCCCCTCCCTCCCCCAAAAAAGAGGGCTAATTTGAAGAAGGCTAATTTGGCCCCTCCTCTCCCCAAAAAAATAGAGTGCTATTTTTTTTCCTAAAAAGAGTGTTAATTTTTTCCGCTTTCAAAAAATATTAATTTTTTATTATAAAAAATTAAGACAAATAATTAGAGACAAAATCATAATTACATACAATATTATAATTATTGTCTCAAAAAACCCCTTTAGCTATTAGTGATATCAACAAATTCTTTATTTTGTATCGTCTATACTGATTTTTTATTAATACTAAAAAATAAAACCCACAAGTCTTACCTAAATATATATGTACTTATATGGATCCATCTCCAACACCACCAGCAATACATTTCCCATCAAAACCTAAAGCACATGTCGTAATTGGTACCCTTCAATGTTTCGGAAGCTTAGGCTTAATTACCTGAACTTCAAAGCTTGTCAAAAAACACCAAAAATGTTCCCATCTACATAAATGCTCAAGGTTCATAAATATAGTTTGCTCTATATATGCACCATAAAATAGAAACATCTCACTACTTACATCTCAGGATTAGAACAATGGGTTAAAGATAATCCCCTATAGGAAGGCAATGAATTTCATGATGAGTATAGGTTGAAAGGTCCCTCTTCCATGTGCAATCCATGCTAAGAAATAATAATGGATAACATCATAATCCTTATATTTAATCAAAATTTTATTCATGATAATCTAAATATATTTTTAAACAAAAAGAATCCATTTCCGCTACGATATGGCATGCCACCCACCATGTGGGATGGTTTGCCACTCAAAACAAACTCATAATTCTCTCTAATGCTACACTCCACTTTTGAATCATGATTTTTACTACCCATTTAATAAATTTTATTATTTTATTTTATTTTAATTGATTAATTTAATTCCAAACACAAAATCACTTTATTTATTTATATCACTTCACATGGTGTGGTTTCCAAAAGTGTTACCGATATCACCTCATCAAAAGTATTACCACTCAGATGAGTTTTTTTTGGGACACACTTGCAATTTTTTGATTATTAGTTTAAACATGAAAGAGAAAACAAATATATTTTATCGTAAAATACCCGCATCAACGTCCAAAAATCTATTTGGCTTAAGTTGATAAAAGAGCACCAACTCACCGAGAAAGTATCCCCGATAAGTACCCTAAATCCTAGCATAGAAAAATGGGATGTTATAAAATCCAACATTATGCAACAAATTAAAGAAGTACTATTTATTACAAACTTATTATATATTAAAACTAAAATGTGTAAAAGGTTAAATTTTGTGTAATGTTTGAACTAAACTATGGTATGCCACCTATTAAGAAGTATGTTATAAAGAGATAAAGGAATTAGTGTTGTGGATTAAGTGCAGTACTAGTATTAGTTTAATGGGTTGAATATAAAGTAAGTTTGTATACCTTCTATAGTCAAATGCATGCATGCTTTCATAGGCTTCGTAGTTATGATGCATAAAAGTATGAATAGATTAATAGGATGGAATAGCTATATACAATTGGGTAAAGAAATTATACAATCTTTCACATTATAGTGTAAGTAACTACAGTGCTTTTGGTAATAATGCAGTGGTGCATAAATTCTAAGTTAGTTGAGAATGATACAATCCAGGAATTACAAATTCAATGCTGTTTGTAAAACCAAAAGATTGGTGTTTGTTTTAACATGTGTAAGATTAATATATTTCTTTTAACATTTAGAATGGAAGTATGCTTTAAATATTGAGAGAGCATGGATACGATTAATAAATACAATAACCTATTAGTTGGGAGTACATCTAAAAGTGGTAAGAGGGAACAATAGTCTTAAATAAACATAAATACTTATATCTTTCATGTTATAAATGGTTGAAAAATAATTTACCAATTTATCTTTCTTGTAGGGTGCATAGATTTTTAAGTTATTTGTGAATGATACAATTTAGGGTTTGAAAATTCATCAATATATACAGAACTCTAAGTTGCTCATTTGTTTAATTAGGTTTAATATACATGTCATTTATAACTTCCCCATCGTTTCTAACTAGAATTTTACTAGGTACAAAATTCCCATAAAATGGTAGTGCCATTTCCTATGGCACAAGTCATTAAAAAGTAAAAAAAGGCTAAAACATTAAAACATAAACCTTGAACTTCTATCACATGTTATGTTAAAGTTGTATGACCACACTACATGCAATGGAAAAACACACTCTCATTTGCGATTTCATTGTTGTTTGAACCTGGGATATACATACAATAGTTTACATGATTCATGAACATTTGAAATTTTAAGTTTCTTGAACTTTTTTAATTTTCATGAATATTATATTTTTTAAATGTTTTATCTTTTGTGGATGAAAAATGAGCAGTATGCATTATTTTCACACACACACACACACACACACACACACACACACACACACACACACACACACACACACACACACACACATTATACGGCTTTTTGCATGATATTTCCTCAATAATGGTTTTTGAAAACATGTGTTTTGGATCCTTTTGTTTTTTCTATTTCTTTGCAATGTATATATAAGCTAGTTTAGTTATAACATATTTTGGAAATTGAAATTCAAGGTGTGCATGTTTACACAAGCTTGAGAAGTATACATCCAATCTTGGGTAAGAAGGAATATGACCATGAGATATAATAACTTGCTAGTTGAGATTAAAACTTAATTAATGTAAAGAGGCAACAATAGTCTTAATTGACCAAAACTCAAATTGTATACATAAAGGAACGATAAGACTACCTAATGAAAATATTTTATGAGCATAGTTTTAGTATGGATAAGACTACCTCTCATCACAAATGGATATTGGCACTAACCCTATCGCAAGGGGACCTTTTGATTCTAACTTACATTTTTTTAAAAAATTTTCATTATAATGTTAACTTGTTTTGGGGGTGGGAAGGGAATGAATTACCCTAATTTTTTTTAGTATAGCTAGCCTTCATTATGTTACTTGTCTTCTATATCGACCATGGTAAAGGCCCTCATTAGTCATTGAAATCTGCCTTTCTCTTCCTAATCCTTGACATTATTGCAAGTATAGGCCTCCAATCTATAGAATGTGCTAGGACTGACAATTACTGCATGAGTAATAGCTTCTTCTTATGCCCACCTGCGTACATTTAGAATAGCAGGAGCATTCATTGAACCAATTTATACATTTTTATAGCCTTGTCAGGGCCTACGAGTGTTTTAAGAGTCGATAAGGACTTCAAATTTTCCATTTAAGGTCTTTAATAGTCTTATGATGGTTTCCCTTGAAAAAAAAGAATTTAAAAATTTAAACTACTTATGAAGGTTTATAAGGATAGTGATAAGTTGTAAAGGACTTTAACCATTGAAAATTGTCTTAATAGGTCTATTGACATGTGTTACAGGTAGATTGATCTATTTTAAATTTAAATCCTATTTCAAGTCTCACCTATAAGCTAATTTTACATTGAAAGAAGCATGTTAGTTAGAGATAAGGATGAAGAGAGAGATTTATGGTCTATTTCAATATGAAGAATGAATAAAGACCTATTCAAATAAAGAGATAAGTTTCAATTCACTTTAAAAAATCCAATTAAGGAGGATGTACATAGGTATACAGAGGAATAAGTGTCACAGAGGAGAGAATAAGGCCTTTAGGCCTATGTGTTATCATAATAGTCTATAGTATTATAATGTATGTATATGTGAAGATCAAAATGAATAATATAATGCTGCATCAATGGATTTTTAAATGAGTAAGATTGTGTTATTTAATGTTATTAATTTAATTTTATGATTCTTGAATGAATTTTGATTGGTAAACATGAAGATAAGTCTTTTAGAATTGAGTATGATTGTCTGTAGTTCAAGAATAGGGTTCCATGTGTATTGAATAACATGTTTATTGAAAATAATGGTCTTATATCACTTGAATTAGTGTATTTATTATTTTTTATGTATGAATGAATAAGATCCATTCAATATTGAATTGAATGTGTACTTAGTTTGAATCTTTCTTCATTGAAACTCCTCCATACCATGTTTTATGTGCATCTACAGTTCATTATAGTCACTTGAAACACATGTAACAAGTTACAAAAGTTTAGTTTAAGGTTTGGAAAGGTTGATATAGGTTATTAAGATTATATTACAATTTTTAGAAAGATAAAAATGATCATAGATTTTATAATTGATTGTTAAGCAACTCTCATCCTCTAAGCTTCTTGAAATTTTTTAAAACATGGTCTTTAAGCACAAATCGGGAATGTAAACACCATAATGTAAATAATGCATGAAATTATTGAATGAGATTCAATCCATATATACATATGAAATGGTATTAACAAGGAACCTTCATTACTAGTTTCAATAGATTGGCCTTCGAGGACTAATATGGTTGAAATACAAACTCAAAATGGATAAGGGTTTATGAATGGTCAATGAACAGTCTTAAGAAAAATATAAGAGATTATGGAAGCATAAATAAATTGGGTAATGGACTATCAATCATCAATATAGGTCTTTTCAATATTAAAGTGTTCTTTAATGGTAAATTTAAGTAAACAAGGGTATATTTCAAAGTATCTTGGGATAGTGTCTAAAATGTGTGAGATTGTCATCACTTCACACCTGGTGCTTACCTAAAAGTACCATGAATATCCTTGTAATGACTTCAACATATCTCCTAGGTATCAATATCTTTGTAATACATTCAAGGTAACTCCTAGGATATACGTTGATGGTTTTAAAAAGTTATCCTCATACAAATTTCAAGGTATCACCTAGGAGATATATTGAAGGTATTACACATAGGTCTTTATAATACTTTCAAGGTGTCCTATAGGAAGTAACTTGAAGGTGTTTCAATTCAAAGAATTATAAATATATCCTTTTAATAATCCTTTCAATGTATCTCCTAGGTAGCAAGATCTTTGTAATACATTCAAGGTATATCTTATGATATATCTTGATGGTTTTAAAACGTTATCCTCATACTAATTTCAAGATATTACCTAGGAGATATATTGAAGGTATTATAATTCAAGATATTACACATTGGTCCTTGTAATATCTTCAAGGTATCTCATAGGAGGTAACTTGAAGTTGTTACAATTCAAATTATTATAAATGGGTCCTTGTAATAACTTCAAGGTATCTCCTAAAAGATAAATTGAAGGTAATACAAGGACCTCTTTCTAATACCTTGAATTGTAACACATTTAAGGTAACTGCTATGAGATACCTTGAGGAGATTCCTTGAGGGTTATTAGAGATAACTAGAGTGTCCTTGTGATAGCTTCATAGTATCCTATAGGAGATACCTTGAGGGTGATTGGAGATAACTATAATGTCCTTGTAATACCTTCAAGATATCCTATAGAAAATACCTTTAAGGTCCTTGTAATACCTTCAAGGTATCCTATAGAAAATACCTTTAAAGTCCTTGTAATACTTTCAATGTATATCCTAAGAGATATGTTAAAGGTCTTAGTAATACCTTCAAGGCATCTTCTTGGAGATATATATCACCTATGTGATATATCCATGAATCATTTTTTAAGTATTATTGTTAAAACAAATGTGTTATGCATTACATTTTTAATACTTTTATGCTTACAAAAATATTCATTCATGTGTTATGGTATAAATAAATATGTATCTTCTACATATTGGTATACACTGAAATAATTTTATAATTAACCTAATTAAGAATCTCACATATTTTTCAAATGTCTAGGCCAAAAAGTCATACATTAATGGCTTTCAAATGTGGAGACTAAATTTCTCTCATAAATAATGGAAAGATCTTTGGTGAGTGAAGGATACATAAAATTTCAAGTGCAGATATTGACTCTTTGGAATCAAAAAATCTAAATTTTACCTACCACAATGATAAAATACATTTGGATGTGTAATTGTTAATGTGACAAAATCTTTTTATCTGAATCTACCACTTGCAATTCCAAAATCTTTTGTATATAATCTGGGGGATGTAATTGATTTTTTTACTATATGAAGCATAAGAATGATGTAATGTGTCCTAAACATTTTTTTGTATAGGATTGCATGGAATAAGGACAAAATAATTTCATTCAGTTATGTATATAAATCCATTGCAACAATAAAACCCTAGATTGGATTCATTCATTTGTTATATTTATGATCCAACCACATTTTCTAGTCTTAAAAATAAGTTAATTGGAAAAAGGGTATATTTATTACACAAATGTATAACTCTGGCAAATGATGAGAGAATTTCTTATGGTTATATTGAATTTCCACATCTAAGAGTGATTTTTGGTTCAATTCCAAAGGTAGAAAATGAATTGGGAATTTACATAAGGTACACTCTACAACATTATGAAACATTCAACATAGAAGCAACTGAATCATCTATTAATAGATGGCCTTCCAACAAGATAACAAGCATTTGAAGTAGAGTAATAAATTTACCATACATGACACCAAAGGAGAGACATTGAAGGTATGAAGGTAATATAATTAACTTCAAGGCATCTCCTCGGAAGTCCTTGTAATACCCAACTTCAATGTATTTCCTAGAAGATGCCTTGAAGGTATTTCAAGGATCTAAAATGTATCTCCTATGAGATACCTTGTATGTATTATAAGAACATTTGAGGAGATACCTTGAAGTTATTAGAAGGAACTTTAAGGTATCTCCTTGAAGGTCTTTCTAATACCTCCAAAATATATCCTATGTATGAATGTCCATTTAATAATCTCAAGATATATCTTACTTATGAAAGTCTTTGTAATTCCTTCAAAATATAGAATAATATTTTTAACATGGAACTTCAAGATATCTCTCTAAATCTTTGTTTAATACCTTCAAGTTCTCTTTTAGAATATCAGTGTGATATCTTTAAATTATATTTTATGTATGAACTTTTTTGTAATACCTTCAAGGTATCTCCTAGGAGACACCCTAAGATACCTTGAAGGGATCTATAATACCCTTCAAGTCATTTCCTATGACCTTGAAGGTATCTCTTAGGAGATACCTTGATGGTACTAAAAGGTCATTCAAGGTATATTAGGACATACATTGAACTAAAACATGACTTTAAATGAGAAGTACCTTTAAGGTACTACAAGGCTCTTCATGCTATCTTAGGACATACAGTTAACCAAAACATGCCTATAAAACATTTATTGAAGATATTATAAGGCCCTTCAAGGTATCTTCTAGGAAACACCTTAAGATACCTTGAATGGACTTGAAATACCTTTAAGGTATCTCCTATGACCTTGAAGGTATCTGTTAGGAGATACTCTGAAGGTACTACAAGGCCCTTCAAGGTATATTAGGACATACATTGAACCAAAACATGGCTCTAAAACATGTATTGATGGTATTGTAAGGCCCTTAAAGGTATATCATAGAAGACACCTTAAGATACCTTGAAGGTAATAAAAGGACCTTCAAGGTATCTTAGGACATACATTGAACCAAAACATGCCTCTAAAACATGTCATAAAGTTACTACAAGTCCCTTTAAGGTATCTTAAGGTGTATCCAAAAGTAATTAAGTATAGTATAACATCACAATAATATCACAACATCGCTCTAACTTAATTTCAAATCAAAAATAATTAACATATAAGTAAAATAAAAAAATTAAGTAATAATTGAATCTAAGTAACATGTATCTCCTTAAAATAGTCCTATGTATCACAAGCTAGTCCAAAATAATAGAGTGAAATGACCATTAAATATTTCTTATTAGTGTTATGTCACCCTTATGTACTTATTACATAAGTAAATTAATTTCCAAAAATATGGATATGACATCTTATCTCCCTTAACATGAAAACATCCTAGTGACTTTAATTTTAAAAGTTGAAGGAAATTACTATGAAATATATCTTCATTTTCTCAATTAGCTTTTCTCTCACTCAATTTGTCCCATTATACTAATACTTGTTGAATATCCTTACTACCCTCCCTAATGTTCTGATGAGTTAGGATTTTTAATAGTTCCCTTATGAAATTCACCCCATCTTCTACCTCCAAATTCTACCAATTCAAAATATGGGTGGGATCAAGTATATATTTTCTAAGTAAAGACACATGTAATGCATCATATATTTTGGAGAGATGGGTTTGTAAATATAGTATATAAGAAATAGTTTAGAAGCTCCAACAAACTAAGGATCCAAATTTGATGCCTTCCCAACCTTAATTGAACTTTTATGCAATCACATACTCAATAATATCTTATCCCCAACATATAATTTTATACAAAATCTTGTAAAATATGAATAACTCCTTTGTATGTATAAATCTACCTTAATTTTTATCCATAAGGGGTGCCATTTAAGAATCATATTCATGGATCAAGTTAGGAAACCTTCCCATCCAAGGGGATTCCTTCATTTTCTTCCATATATAGCCATAAATGGTGCGATCTTAAAATATGCATACTAGGTTATATTATATGTGAATTCAATTGACATAAATAATCCTTTCATTTATATTATTGATCCATCACATACATATAGAGAATATATTCTAAAACTTTATTAACTCTCTTTGTTTCACCATTTATTTTATAATGATACAAGGAGATAAAATTTCACCTTGTGATAAAATCTAACCTCAAATTTTTCCAAAATATTTATGTGAAAAATTTGTGCCTGAGTGATAAAATTTATTTGATGCATCCCATAAATATGAAGTAATTTTTTAATAAAAAACTCTACTATAATGGGAAAATCATCTATAAGATCCCATGGCATGAAATGGGAAACCTTTGTAAGCTTGTTAATAATCATTATAATGGCATCATATTTATTCTTATATTTAGGTAATCTAGTGATAAAATCCATAGGTATGATATCCCACGTATCCATAGGAATATCATGAGGATGGAGTTATACCTTGAGATGGTAATTTTCATATTTCATGTAATAACATTCCAAGAATTTTTCTCTAAAATGAGACAAACATATATTCATTCCTAGAAAAAATTAGAATAGTTTAGCTCATGGTTCATCTTTGTGACATGAGGATGGGTAAAATGAGGAGATAGATGAAAGTCCTTCCATAAAAATCCTCTAAAAACAACATGTTCTAACACAATTATCTAGATTTGGAACCTAATAAGACCATTTGAATCTATGGAATATCCATTATACCTTTTTTCTATATAAACTTTAGTGAGTTCCAAACTTATTTATTTGTAGATTTCATCATTTCTTTGTTGTTCTAAAAGGTGATTTACCAAATCTAATCTAAGATGAGAAATGGTAGAAAGGTAGGATTTATTACTAAGAGAATCAAACACATGATTATCTTACACCTTAACATTCATATCATAATCACTAATTAGTTTTATTAACCTACATTATTGGGAATTCGAGTTGTCCTAGGATACAAGTAGTCAAGGCTCTTATGATCAATAAATAACTTGAATGGTTTACCTACTAGAAAATGACTCCAAATTTTAAGAGTGTAGACTAAATTAGCTAATTCAAGATTGTGAGGTACATAATTAGCTACACAAGGATGCAATTTTCTTGACTAATAGGCCACAACTCTTACATTTTGAGTCAAAACTCCTCCAATTCCTTATAATGATGCATCTATCCCTAATTAAAAATACCCATTGGCATCATGAACTATCAAAATTGGTGTCAAAGTAAAGAGATACTTATGTCTTTGAAAATATTGTTTACAATTGAATTTCCATACGAACATATTATCTTTATGTTAAAGAGATGTAATAGCATATGCTATTCTATAAAATTCCTTTAGAAATATTTTAAAATATCTAGTAAGTCCCATGAAACTATGCATCTCATGCACATTTTTATGTGGCGTCCATTATTTTATAGCCTTTATCTTTATTGGATCCACTCTAATTCATTCCTCATAGATGATATGACCTAAGTAGTGTATATTTTTTTGTTAGAAGGAATAATTTGAGAGTTTGGGAAACAACATGTGCTATTGTAATCTTTGTAGTACTAGCCTTAGGTGATATTTGTGATCTTACTTATTTTTTTAACATATTAAGTTAGTGTCCAAGAACACTAATAAAATTTTATCCAAATCACCTTGAAAAACATTATTTGTGATTTTCATCAATGTTATAGCTGTATTTGTGATGGCCATCACTATGTACTCATAATGACCAAAGCAAGTTTAAAAATTTATTTTATTCACATCTTCCTCTTTGATGCATAATTCTTGGTATCTAGATCAAATATATAATTTATAAAACATTGTTTCTCCCTTAATTTAGTTGAATAGATCATCAATCTTTGGGAGAAGATAATGAATTTTAATAGTTACCTTTTTCAACATGCGTGGTATATACATAACTAGAGATTTCCATGCTTATTCTTTACAAAAAAAATTGGTGATTGCTAAGATAAAACATTAGGCAAGATCAAAATCCTTCTCCAAAAATTATTGAAGTCATACCTTTAGTTCATGTAAATCAGCAGTGTTCATCCAATATGGATCCTTTGAGGTAGGTGAATATGCTAATAACAAGTCTATAGAGAAGTCAAATTCTCTAGGTGGAGGTGCCTTGACTAATTAATTTGGAAAAAAATAATTGAATTCTTATAGGATGATATAATATTTAAAATTTATTTTTTCCCCCTTTATCTTTTATTATAATTGCATGGCTATGAAATACATAACTTCCTTACTATTTTGGATAGTTTTAAGTTGGATAACATTCTGGGGGATTTGGTAGTACTATTACCCTAGATGATTACCAAGTTACCCTTGTCATCCAATTATTAGACCCTTTTTCCAAAACTATTTAGGCTATTTTGATGGTTATGTACCCAATATATGCCTAAAATAAAATCATAAGATCATAATGTTGTCGTATGCAAATCTAATCTAGTCTTGAACACTCAATTGTCTAATTATAAATGTTATAAGAGTTTAGTCATAAGGTATTTATTTATTTTATAAAATCTACTTTCCACATGTATATAAATTTTTTAGGTTTGGCTTTACAATTGGAATAGAATTTAATAGAAATGAAACTATTAGAAAACCCAAAGTCAATGAAAACAATTAATGAAATTCCAAAGATGACTTACCTTGAAGGGACTTATAATACCTTCATATTATTATAATTCCCTTCAAGGTATATCCTAGGAGACACCTTAAGATACCTTGAAGGTACAACAAGGCCATGCAAAGTATCTTAGGACATACATTGAACCAAAACATGCCTCTAAAACATGTCTTCAAGGTATTATAATTACCTTAAAGGTATCTTAAGGTGTATCCTAGGAGACACCTTCAACGGACTTGTAGTACCTTCAAGGTATCTCTTAGGCAATATATTGAAGGTAATACAAGGCCCTTCAAGGTATCACCTAAAATGTGCCTCTCATGGTATCTTTCAAGACATACATTGACTCAAAATTTTATACCCATCAAATAGTAAATAGTAATAACCTCATGGTATCTCTGAATAGATATATCTTCCCTAAAATTACATATTTTACAAACCACTCTCTAAAATCAAATTCAAATGATTTAAAATATAGCATATTATATCCAAATTTTATAAACAAAGAAAGAGATACATCAAAGTAACATGCAAGTGATACCATAAAGGTATTATTAAATATATATCTTATAATTAAAAGGAATCTCCATAAAATATCTCACAATGATTCACTGGAGAGATACCTCTCATGTGAACTCTCAAAAGATTATTTGGTCCTCAAAACCATCACCATAAACATGTAAATGATACTACCCTCAAGCTATATCCTATAAATCTCTTGAATCTTAATCAAATGATTTTCAAAACTTATCCCATATATCAATTTTACATGATTTCAATTATTGCATTTTAAATCTAAATTTTATAAAATGGGATAATTAGAAAAATTATCTTCCAATAGATACCTTTAGAGGAATCACCTACGAGAATCTTCTCAAGAAACGACCTAATTCACTCAAAAGAAACCTCTTAAAGTGAAATCCAAATCACCTAAGAGATAACTAGAAAGCTATTCTTTTTAAAGATACCTTTACCATCAAATTAATCACTATAAAAATAAAATAGTAATTCATTCATGGTAGGTCCTACATGTTAATAGTCTCATATAAATCATATTATTCAAAACCCACCCCTTGTGTCAGTTTAACATGACTTCGAATGTAACATATTTTACTCAAATTTAATAAAATAAGATACCACTTAACATAACTATGAAGATATAATTTCACCCTTATATTCAACACATAAATAGTATCAGATTCAAGGTATATACTAGATGATACAATTTGCATAAAAATTATATGTTTCAAAAACCTAGACCTTATACCATATTGATATAATTTAAAATCTACTATATAGTATCGATTTTTTTTAAAATGTAACATAAGTCGCATATACCTTGGAACTCAAATTCAACACCATAAATAAAATAGTAATTAATACCTTCAACATACTTCCTAAGTGATATATTTAGCATAAAAATTATATGTTTTAAAAATATTCCCCTTAAATCAAATTGTCATGATCTCAAAACTAAGATATACTATCAAATTTTTATAAAATGTGATCTCAAGGAATCTCTCAAGAGATAACCTGGCATCCAAATGCATGATCATCAATAAGTAAATAGGAATATTTTAGGTTATCTCCTTGACAATACATCTTACATTTAAATTAATAGTTTTTAAAACCCACATATTATACAAGAAGGCAATAAATTAAATTAGCATTTACACATTTCTCATTACATTATATGTCTTTAAGGTGTCTTTAGGGTCATATTTATTGCATATAAAATGATATGATTTCAAAACCAACAACTTCTATCAATATTTTATTAAATAAAATATATGTTTCAAGATATTGACCTAGATATATGAAAAGTCTATCCTATTACAAACCTATCAAGGTTATCTCAAGATACACCTTGGATACCAAATTTATCACCATTAATAAGTAAACATTATGTTTTCCTTAAAAAATATTTGTATTTGTTATTTACACCTATGAAACTTATCTTACGACAGTACAATATTTTTTAATTTCTAACATTATTTCAACATCTTCTTGAAAAATTTAGTATGTCATACCATTCAAGCTAAAATTAGTGTTGACTATAGAGTTAAACTTTGATTATTTGGAATTTATTAAAAAGTTTTAACAATGTTATTGGAATTTACATTGAAATTTCTCAAGACACAAATTTGATGCCAAACTAAAAATGAAATGCAATTCTAATTACATTAATCGAATTTTGAAGTAATGTTTTAACAAGAATGGAACCTTTTTTGGCACATCTAATGCCACAAGAGTCCCATCCTTAACCTTCCTACTATACACTCTCCCTAAAACCTTCTTATCTAGTCTTTATTGTTAAAACTAAATTACCCTAAAGCCCTGTTAATTTTGAGAGTAGGAGTAAAGATCATTGTCACAGATTAATTAACTACATTGATGTATTTATAGTTAATATTGAATTCAAGCAGAACCATTAAATATGGATTCATTTAGGTATTTAGATGTTGAATTTGAGCTTAGTACAACCAAATTGGTTATGAGAATTCATGTAATCAAATTACATGATGTGAGAAAATGTAAGTAACAATTTATTTTCATGAATTCAGAGAGTGACAAATATAGAGTAAATCAAAAGCTAAAAATACAAATAATCAATCAGGTCTTAGTCAAGATGTCAAATAAGAGAAATCTCTATCTGTATCAAGATTGGAACTTGGAGACCAAACAAACCCATACTATAAATTAATTTTAAGCATTATTAAATCCCCTCCTTTCAAAACACTTTTTATGTATAAAATATTTCCACACTTAAGAGATTTATTCAAGGAAAGACCAAAGAGTCTGCTTCTAAGTTCGGTAACCTTGAATCCTAATAATTAAGTTTGGTAACCTTGAAACCCAATCCATTCATCAAGACCCTTCTTGGTGTGAGTGATAATACTCATTATTTAAATGGAATAATATTTTGTAATAAATTTATTATATAAAAAATAAGACTTATTGGGAAATAACCCAATTTGTGGATTGGGATGGAAATTTGTTTTGAAGAAGAGCTAATAGATCAAGGGTCTTTTGACATCAATATCATAATTATGAGCTTCTAGTAAGTGCATGTTCCAATAATATTTTGTAGAATATATGAATTGGATGTTAGGATCCTATTTTTCACATTCACATTATTGTGAGTTATTTTAAAAATAAAACTACTAAAATAGATATAGGAAAACAATATGAAGATGGTCTTAATCAATAACAATTTCGTGCCCTCCTCCCTACATTGGGATAAAATTATGTCTATCATATGAATCATATTATTAAAATTTTATATTCTAGCAAGAACAACACATTATTACTTCAATAATTATAAGAGCTACTAATCATGGATTAGGATTAAGTACCATCTGACAAACATCAGGTCTGATTGTAATTATAGGATGTAGTGCATCTTAGATAAAGTTGTGTTAAGGCACTATATATTCATAATCTACAATGTGAACTTTTAACAACATTTGATGATACTTACATGTTTCAAGCTCAAACGGTTTATGCAATTAGAGATTAAAAACAAAAACCAAATTTTCCAAAGTATAGATATATTTTGGTAGTCATTGGATCTCATGGTCAAGGGGATACTTGACATCTCTTCGAATAAAGCATCATACTCTATTAGTCTCATTGCATCCTAGTTGAATAAAATATATTCTTATGATATTGTAGGAAGCTTGATTAGTGATACTTTCTTATTGGCAACAACATCCCTATCCATAGTCTCTCATTGTTTTACTTCATTTTGAATTGCATTTTTGGACATATGTTGTGAGTTGTGTAAAATAAAATTAGTTTATTTTAATCTTTCTCTATTATATTGAAATCCTTAGTTCTAAACTGAGAAATATCCCATTCAGATAACATTAGACACTCCTTTAAAAATATCAACTTATGAATTATTTTATTGATTAACATTATGTTTGTTTAAACCTGGTGTTGAGTTTAATGAATTCCATTTAATATAACATTGGATCATTTGTACTAATTTTAAGATTTAATTATGATCATTCAGTCTAAAAACACTTTTTATAGCCTATTAATAGTTATTACTTGAATGCATTATTCTTTGGTTGGAAATGGAATTGTGGTGATTGATGTTGATACCATTATTTAATATTTGAGAAGTTACAGTTTGATCCATTCTTAAAATCATTCATATGAATCAATAATAAGTATTAAACGAGTTCATTTGATTTAAGTCTATACAAGACTATGATATGTATTGATCTAGGTTGACTTAGTTTGATGAAATGTTGAATGTACTTGAGTTTTGATTTTTGCTTAGTAAAAATTCTAAGTTAAAGGTCATCACAATCTTAAATACCTCCAATCTTTACAACATTTAATAAATCTTTCTTATGACATAATAAAAATTTACTTATGTTGTGCATACCCAAATTACTATTTATGTATTACTATTCTTTTCTTTGAGATAACTCTAGAAATTATATTTTGTATTTAATGAACCCTACAAGAATGTGGAAATATTGATATCTTATTATAATCTTCATAGATATTATTTCCTAGGGATTGCAACTACAAATTGAACATGCATTAAGATGTAATTGAAACTTATAATATTTGGTTAAATAATATATAGTTGGTTTCAGTATTCTATAAATTATGTATTTGTGATATCAAAATTCTTGTGGTCATGTGCAAATAACTTTTTTTTGGACTCTTTGTTCAGCGCTTTCATAAATTAATAATATATTTTTTAAGGGTATTACTTTTGTTTTAATGATTAATGAGAACTATCAAAGTAAATATTTTTTTCATTTGAAGCCTAAAACATGTCGTCTTGACTTCAAATTCTATTTAAGTGTCAAATTATATAAAAATATTATTATGGAAATAAGTGGGTCTATTGTGTTAACAAATACCAATTTATTAATTTTATCTTAGTTTATGTTTTATTGCGTATACTTCCATTTATTCATACTTTTATCTCAGACTATCTCAAAATACAACTTATGAAATATATTTACAATCTCTTCAAAAACATTATTTCAATTGTTTTGATGAGCCTCCATAAATAGTTTCAAGTATTTCATCGTGGCACACACAAGAAATATGTTGCTCCAAATAACATTGGAATTACCTCTAATTTTTTAATTTAGGTTCTTGTTTCATTTAGATACAAAAATCTTATCTAAAATTGATATAATCTAGAAGGATTAATGTAAATTTTATTATATTTTTAATAGAATTATGTTGTCCACTTCTCATCGATAATGATGGTTTGTATTTTTCCTATAAAACCTTATCAAGAACTTGAATTTTAGGTTACCTAGTGTATATTTATTTAAAATTAATGATTCAACTAACATGTAAAATATTTTTTTGAAATATTTCTATCAAATTAGATGGTAATCATGTTAAGTTGTGGAGCTAAAAGCTTCACAGGTGTGCAAATGTGGAGGTTGTTGAGTGACACAGTAACCAACATCGATCAAGCCAAATGACATCGGTTATATTTCGCTACCAGTAATTAGCATCAATTATGGGTTGGATGGCATTAGTCAGACATGAATTGACATCAGTCACCTGTGTGTTTCCAGGTGGCAATTTTAGAATTAGAATTGTTAATTTTAGGAGAACAGCTAGTTTGCATGTAAAGACTAATTTTAATCTTGAGTCTGCATTTCTAATTATTGTTTGGTTTGGGATCTATTTAAGAGACCCATGGGGCCGTATTTTAATCAAGGACTAAAGGATTAGATCCTCAAGTGTAAGATCTACAAGGTATGCAAGAGTGCAAGACCAGGAAGGTCTACATGGTAAGATTAGTTAAATCTGCAGGTGTCCAAGATCAAGGAGATCTACATGGTAAGTAAGACCAGTTAGATCTACAAGTGTGCAAGATCAAGAAGGTTTTCTTGGTGTATGGTAGGCAAAACAACCATTGATTTGATTGTCACCGGTGGTATTGGAAGTAGGCAACAACAACCATTGGGTTGATTGTCACTGACTGGTGGAGGGAATAACTCTTTGTTTGAGTTGGTTGTAATTGATTGAGAGAGAGAACTCTTGAGGGAGAATTATTGGACATCCAATAGGTGTGAGGAAGAAGAGATATTTATTCATTGTATTTCCTTCTAGAACAGTTGGTATTAGATCTTGGTTCAGAGCTTGGTTCACTAACACCATGTTTTCAGAGTGTGTTAAGTGTTTGTTGATTACAAGTCACTCACAGGGGTTTCTGTTTGAGTGGGAGTAAAGCAATACAGAAGAAAGTAAGCTAAAAATAGAGAAATTCAATGGCAAGAATTATTAATTATGGAGGATGTAGATAGAAGATTATCTGTATTGTGGAAAGAAAGGACATGCAAATAAATATTGTTGGTTGAAATAAAATTAGCATGAAGGTAATGAAAAAGCAAATGATGCAGGTATTGTTGCACGAGATGCTCTTATATTTTCCTTGGATAAAGTAGAATCTTGAGTTTTAGATTATGGTGCCTCTTTCCATGCAACCCCAAATATAGAATTTTTTCATGATTATGTCCATGGAGACTTTGGAAAACTTTATTTAGGGGATGGTGAGCCTTGTCAAATTGTTGGCAAAGGGAAAGTGCAGCTAAAATTTTAGACTGGCAACATATGGGTGTTGAAGGATGTAATGCATGTTCCCTTCCTGAAGAGGAGTCTAATTTCTATAAAAAAGTTGGGTGATGAGGGTTGCACAGTAACTCTCACAACGGAATCTTGGAAAGTTTCCAAGGGTGCACTTGTATTAGTAAGAGGTAAGAAAGTAGGTACACTTTATCTATCTACTTGTATTACTGATTCTCCTTCTATTTTATCTACTTCAGATGTAGATGCAAAGATGTGGCTCTATAGGCTTGGTCACATGAGTGAGAAGGGAATGCATGTTCTTAAGTCAAATGTTATGAACTGGAAAGCCTTGGTTTTCAAGGAGAAGGTGATGGACAGTGATCAACTCAAGAGGATGAATAATTTTGAGCAGGGCAATGTTGATTTGGACAAGGTTATGATCCAAAATGAGCTCATGGGTAAAAATCATCACTCACAAGAAAACACAGACACTGATGTCAGTCAGGCAGAGACCGATGTCGATTAGGCAAGAACCGACATCAGTCTGGTGGAGACCAAAGTCGATGATGTCAAGCAGGTGGACACCAATGTCGGGCAAGAAAATGGCATTGATGATCAGGTGGAATTGACATTGGTTGGGTGCAGACTGAGGTCAGCCAGAGATGACCAAGATCGGTCACTGTTAGAACAAAATTTGGGTAGACTGGACGCTATCAATGAGTCTCAAATTCCCATGAAGAGGTATGAAAGGGTAAGTAAACCTCAAATTTTTTAATCCCCTTCTTTTTACTACTTGTTCTCACTGATGGTGGAAAATCAAGAAGTTTTGAAGAGGTAATGCAGGTAAGATCTAAGAAATAGTGGGATCATGGCATGAATGAGGAAATTGATTCCTTAGAAGAGAACCAAATATGGTATTTGGTAGAGTTGCTAGCCAAAAAGAAAGCACTGCAAAATGAATGGATGTACAAGTTAAAGAAAGGAGAGAATAGATAGGTGAGATAGAAGCCCAGGTTATATGGTCTTGAGCAAGCTCCAAGACAGTGGTATTTGAGATTTGACAGGTTTATGACAAAGCATGGATTTAGTCAATATCAATATGACCATTGTGTTTATTTTACTAGGTTGGATAATGATAGCTACATTATCTTGTTATTGTATCTAGTGTATATGCTTGTTGCAGGGTCACACATGCAGGGAATTACTGAGCTAAAGGTAAAAGTAGCTCAGACACGTGCCAAGAAGGATTTGGGAGAAGCAAAGAAAATCCTTGGCATGAGTATTTCTAGAGACGGGGAAAATCACAGGTTGATTTTGTTTCAAGAGGATTATGTGAATAAGGTAGTGGAGAGGTTTGATATGTAGGATGCAAAATCGGTAAGCACACCTATGGTTGGATAGTTTAAGTTAAGCTATGAACAATGTCCTAAATCACATGATGAGGTTGAGTACATGGTATGTACTAAACCTGATATTGCCCAAGCAGTGGGAGTTGTCAGCAAGTTTATGGCCAATCCAAGGAAGGAGCACTCAAAAGTAGTTCAGTGGATTCTCAGATATCTGAGAGGGACCAACAATAGGTATTTATCTTATGTAGGGTCAAACACTTCTCTACATGGGTATGTAGATTTAGATATGGTAGGTGACTTGGATGACAGGAGAAGCACCACAGGATATGTGTTCACTATTGGTGGAACAGTGGTTAGCTAGATTCCAGAGATGCAGAAGGTTGTTGTAGTCACAAAGGCTCGCAACGATAAGAACCCTATAGATATGTTAACAAAGCCTAGAACAAAGGAGAAGTTGAATCTTCATTGAACTTTCGTTGGTCTTCAAGATTGAACTTGAAGATGGAGATACAAGCTATAAACAAATTAGATGATGTTGCTGTATACGTATAGGTACAGGTGCAGTTGTTTATCTTCAAGTGGGAGATTGTTAAGTTATGGAGCTAAAAGCTTCACAAGTGTGCAAATGTGGAAGTTACTGAGTGACACAGTAACTGATGTTAGTCAGGCTAATCGACATTGGTTATCTTCAGCTACCAGTAACTGGCATCAGTTATGGGTCAGCTGGCATCGATCAAATATGAATCGACATCGGTCACCTATGCATTTCTAGGTGGTGTTTCCAGAATTAGAATTGCTAATTTTAGGAGAACAACTAGTTTGCATGTAAAGACTAATTTTAGTCTTGAGTCTATGTTTCTAATTATTGTTTGCTTTGGGATCTATTTAAGAGACCCATGGGGCTGTATTGTAATCAAGGACTAAAGGATTAGATCCTCAAGTGTAAGATCTAGAAGGTCTGCAAGAGTGCAAAACCAAGAAGATCTACATGGTATGTAAGATCAATTAGATATTCAAGTGTGCAAGATCAAGGAGATCTACATGGTAAGTAAGATCAGTTAGATCTGCAAGTGTGCAAGATCAAGAAGGTCTGCTTGGTGTATGGCAGGCAAAACAACCATTGAGTTGATTGTCACCGGTGGTACTGGAAGTAGGCAACAACAACCATCGAGTTGATTGTCACTGACTGGTGGAGGGAATAACTCTGTGTTTGAGTTGGTTGTAATTAATTGAGAGAGAGAAATCTTGAGGGAGAATTACTGGACACCCAAGAGGTGTGAGAAAGAAAAGAGATTTTTTCATTGTATTTCCTTCTGGAATAGTTGGTATTAGAGCTTGGTTCAGAGCTTGATTCACTAACACCATGGTTTCAAAGTGTGTTAAGTGTTTGTTGATTACAGGTCACTCACAGGGGTTTTTGTTTTAGTGGGAGTAAAGCAATGGTAGAAGAAAGTAAGTGAATAATGGAGAAATTCAATGGCAAGAATTATCAACTATAGAGGATGCAAATAAAAGATTATCTATATTGTGGAAAGAAAGGACATGCAAAGAAATATTGTTGGTTAAAAGAAAATCAGCATGAAGGTAATGAAGAAGCAAATGATGCAAGTATTGTTTCATGAGATTCTCTTATATTTTCTTTGGATAAAGTAGAATCTTGGGTTTTAGATTCTAGTGCCTCTTTCCATGCAACCCCAAATATAGAATTTTTCCATGATTATGTCCATGGAGACTTTGGAAAAGTTTATTTAGGGGATGGTGAGCCTTGTCAAATTGTTGGGAAAGGGAAAGTGTAGCTAAAATTGCAGACTAGAAACATATGGGTGTTGAAAAATGTCATGCATGTTCCCTTCCTGAAGTGGAGTCTAATTTCTACAAGAAAGTTGGGTGATGAGGGTTGCACAGTAACTCTCATAGAAGAATCTTGGAAAGTTTCCAAGGGTGTACTTGTATTAGTAAGAGGTAAGAAAGTAGGTACACTTTATCTATCTACTTGTATTACTAATTCTCCTTCTATTTTATCTACTTCAGATGTAGATGCAAAGATGTGGCTCTATAGGCTTGGTCACATGAGTGAGAAGGGAATGCATGTTCTTAAGTCAAATGTTAAGAACTGGAAAGCCTTGGTTTACAAGGAGAAGGTGATGGACGGTGATCAACTCAAGAGGATGAATAATTCTAAGTGAGGCAATGTTTATTTTGACAAGGTTATGATCCAAAATGAGCTCATGGGTAAAAATCATCATTCACAAGAAAACACAGACACTGACGTCAATCGGGCAGAGACCAATGTTGATTAGGCAAGAACTGACGTCAATCTGGTGGAGACCAAAGTCGGTGATGTCAGGCAGGTGGACACTGATGTTGGTCAGAAAAATGACATTTGTGATCAGGTGGAATTGACATTGGTCGGGTGTAGACTGAGGTTGGCTAGAGATGACTAGGATCGGTCACTGTTAGAATAAAATTTGGGTAGACTGTAAGCTGTCAATGAGTCTCAAACACCCATAAAGAGGTCTGAAAGGGTAATTAAACCTCAAATTCATTATTCCCCTTCTTTGTACTACTTGTTGCTCACTGATGGTGGAAAATTAGGAAGTTTTGAAGAGGCAATGCAGGTAGAATCCAAGAAATAGTGGGATCATGGCATGAATGAGGAAATTGATTCCTTGGAAGAGAACCAAATGCAAGATTTGGTAGAGTTGCCAGCTAGAAAGAAAGCACTAAAAAATGAATGGATTTACAAGTTAAAGAAAGGACAGAATGGATAGGTGAGACAGAAGGCTAGGTTATATGGTCTTGAGCAAGCTCCAAGACAGTGGTATTTGAGGTTTGATAGGTTTATGACAAATCATGGCTTTAGTTAATGTAAATGTGACCATTGTGTTTATTTTACTAGGTCGGATAATGATAGCTACATTATTTTGTTACTGTATGTAGTGTATATGCTTGTTGTAGGGTAACACATGTAGGGAATTGTTGAGCTAAAGGTAAAAGTAACTTAGACATGTGCTAGGAAGGATTTGCGAGTAGCAAAGAAAATCCTTGGCATGAGTATTTCTAGAGACACGGAAAATCATAGGTTGATTTTGTTTCAAGAGGATTATGTGAATAAGGTAGTGGAGAGGTTTGATATGCAGAATGCAAAATCAGTAAGCACACCTATGGTTGGACAGTTCAAGTTAAGCTATGAACAATGTCTTAAATCACATGATGAGGTTGAGTACATGGTATGTACTAAACCTGATATTGCCCAAGCAATGGGAGTTGTCAGCAAGTTTATGGCCAATCCAAGGAAGGAGCACTGGAAAGTAGTTTAGTGGATTCTCCGATATCTGAGAGGGACCAGCAATAGGTATTTATGCTATGCAGGGTCAAACACTTCTCTACATTGGTATGTAGATTCAGATACGGCAGGTGACTTGGATGATAGGAGAAGCACCATAGGATCATTGTTCACTGTTGGTGGAACAGTGGTTAGCTGGATTCCAGAGATGTAGAAGGTTATTGCAGTCAGAGAGGCTCGCAAGGATAAGGACCCTACAGATATGTTAACAAAGCCTGAAAAAAAGGAGAAGTTGAATCTTCATTCAACTTTTTTTGGTCTTCAAGATGGAACTTGAAGATGGAGATACAAGCTAGAAACAAATTAGATGATGTTGCTATATAGGTACAAGTACAAGTGCAGCTGTTTATCTCCAAGTGGGAAATTGTTAAGTTATGGAGCTAAAAGCTTCACAGGTGTGCAAATGTGGAGGTTACTAAGTGACACAGTAACCGACATTAGTCAAGCTAATCGACATCAGTTATCTTCAGCTACCAGTAACTAGCATCAGTTATGGGTCGGCTGGCATTGGTCAGATATGAACCCACATCAATCACCTATGTGTTTCCAAGCGGTGCTTCCAGAATTAGAATTGCTAATTTTAGGAGAACAACTAGTTTGCATGTAAAGACTAATTTTAGTCTTGAGTCTTCATTTCTAATTATTGTTTGGTTTGGGATCTATTTAAGAGACCCATGGGGATGTATTGTAATCAAGGACTAAAGGATTAGATCCTCAAGTGTAAGATCTAGAAGGTCTACAAGAGTGCAAGACTAGGAAGATCTACATGGTAAGTAAGATCAGTTAGATCTGCAAGTGTGCAAGATCAAGAAGGTCTACTTGGTGTATGGTAGGCAAAATAACCATTGAGTTGATTATCACTGGTGGTACTGGAAGTAGGCAACAATGACCATCGAGTTGATTGTCACTGACTGGTGGAGGGAACAACTCTGTGTTTGAGTTTGTTGTAATTGATTGAGAGAAATGTTGAGGGAGAATTACTAGACACCCAAGAGGTGTGGGAAGAGTGAGATTTCTTCATTGTATTTCCTTTTGGAAGAGTGTTAATATAGATTGTATTGTTTCTTGTATCATCTATTCTTTGCTATTTCTGAATTCTAGTTACTTATTACTTCTAGTTTAATTCCATGTTTAGTTGCTTATACAAAATTAATCAATTATACTCTAAGGAGGATCCTAAAAAATCATTAATAAAAAAAATATATTTTAATTTTGTATAAATTTTACAACTAGCTCTAGAATTCTATAGGCCTAACCTTCACAAGTTCATCTCATCCATCTATCATAAATCTCATAGTCTATGGCAAACCAATTATTTATCTTATTCAAACATACTAAAACACTTTTACATTGAAATGAACAACCCTATTATTTATAATGTACTAGTAAGTCACAAGGAGAAAGTCTTCACCAAGTTTGAAACATGTCAATAGATACGAAAAAAATTCTAATGACCAAGTATTTAAAGATAGATTATAGGTTGCATACATTGATTGAACACTATTGCACACATTCACCTAATGGAAAGAACTTAATGTGGTTCGAATTCTCTATTTATATTATTTTATTTTTAGGTAGTGCTTAACCATTTAATTGGGAGTGGTTATGGTTATTTCAATCCACATTTATTCCCTTCTTGTAGGCCTAATTCTATCAATGTAAGTGGACCTATGGTTTCAAGTAACAGAGATTTTTTTTTTGTGAATCATGCACATAATCAAACCTTGGGATCACTCATAGAATATTAAATAAGTATACATGCACATGCCTATTTTTAAACAAGAGAAAAAATCCATATATATAGAACTTTTAGACTAAGAACATAACATTTGATGGTATTGGCCTAAGGTTAATGATATTGTTTGGTCACACACATAGATCTAGATCCTGATCCAGGTGATCCATAATTAGGTTTTTCATCTTTCCTATCACCTATGTGCAATGTCATTCATAGAGTAGTTAGCCACCAAATATATTATCCTCTTTATTATTTTCTATATTTATCAGGTGCAATTATCAAATCAGCTTTAGTCTTTTAAATTTTAGATTTATGCATATATTTTATACAATATGAAATAAACACAATTTAAATCTTACATAGGTTTAGAATTAATATAAAATAGATTAAAACATATAGATGAACCTATATACTGATTAAACATGGATAAACCCTTATTTTATCTTAAGTTTTAATCCTTATTTGTAGGGTTTGATTTTCAAACCTGATTTTTAATTTTCCTTAGTGAATAAATTACACATTGTTATAATGAATGAACATAGTTTTTATCTTTTGATTTAATTTATGATTTTAATAATTACATTTTTTTTTCATTTGATATGCAAAATATTTAATAACTATTTAATTCCATCGATCAAATCTTTGTACATTAATAAAACAATCCTTAGCCTTCTTTAGCTCATATTATTGCAAACTCCAATCCCAATTCCTTGTTGATACCATTAACTTCCAAAGGGCATACATGAGTCATTTTATTCCTCCTTATTTATCTACAAGTTATCTCAATTACCATTCTACCCCATTATTCACCCAAGGCTTATGTTGGGTTCTATGGTCAACTTTATCACTACTAGAAGAGGTAAGATGCACCATGCATAATAGAATGGAGCTAATCAACATGTTACTCATCATCCCCCTTCACCTCCCACAAGGTCACCCTTTCAAACCAAAGGGTATGTCATCATTGATCAATTAAAAATTATCCATTCTAATTTTTCTATCCTTGAATTACTAAAGATACTAACTATTTACAAGGACATATTATATGAAACATTGCATGAGACAAATTCCCCTAATGATACAAAAATTACATAATATTATTCTCTCATGAAAAAATTGAAGCATACTAATGAAGTTATTTACTTTTTAAATGAAAATCGGCCCACAAAACAAGTTATAGAGAAAAATATACCATTATTAATTCAAGCTCAAATTAAAACTAAAGTAGTCATATATGTATTGATCGATAATAAATTAGGAATAAAAATCTCCAACATTAATTTATTACAATAATTAATTTGTAATAAGCCCTGGTAATTCTTGATTAATTTTAATTTATTTATGACAGCTTTCATCTCTTAATTATTTCTGATCATTTTAAATAATTTAGACTTATTAAAAATACATTAGATAGATGTGATTTATTTGTAATAAATCCAAATTAATCTTGATACAGTCCAATTTATTTCTGATAGTTTTCAAAAATTTAGACTATTGATAAGTTTAAATAATTTTTACTTATTAGAAATACATTAAATAGATGCAATTTAATTGTAATAAATCCAACTTAATCTTGATACAGTGCAATTTAATCTTGATATAGTCAAATTTACTTCTAATAGTTTTCAAAAAATTTGACTGTTGATAAGTCCAAATTATATGAAATAGTCCTTAGAAATGTTTGACTCATTTCCTTAGAAATGTGTAGGGTCAATCAATGGTGGTCATGTATGTTGGTGATAAGCTCATAGGTTCAAGAAGCCGCATGGATTGACCATCATTGGCCTTCTTTTAGTGTCAAACTCAATAATTTGATCTAATTATTTATTTAGTAGAAACATATATTTAATATATCCTATAAAAATATATTACATTTTCATATTATATTTGTAATCCCTCAAGCCTATTTATGTGTGGTAGATGATTCTACATCTATACTATAGAGGTGAGAGATAAAGTCAAAATGCCCCTTGAAAATTTTGTTTATATAAATGGAATCAATAGTTTCAATTTGATTTAAGGGTAATTTTTGTTATTAAATATTTCACCCTATATATGTTTTTTTGAGCCTACTCTAGATTAGTAAAATATTGGATTAAGTCTAGGCCTATGGGTTGCCTATAGAAGAGGTAAACCTCTAGGCTTAAGGGCTAGCTCCCTAGATTTTTCTTTGCTTGTTTATCACCTACACTAATTGCTTTCTTGGATGAAAAGGGATAGAAGTAAACATTAAATTAAACTAATCTAATAAGGTTATATATTAGAATCATCTCCACTAGACTAGCATACACTTGCACTATGAAACATGACTCACAATACTAGTCTCAACATCCTAGATTACTCTAACATAAATGTTTCAATCATGGAGGTGTTGTGAATTTCACTACTCAAGGTGAGTAAAAAAGAGGTTATATTATAGACACTAAGTCTACTAATTACACTTAAAGATATACAAATTCACTAGATATACTTCATGTGTCATGTTAAAGAGAGAACTATTTGCATCAAACATGGAAGAGTAGAGAGAAGGCAAAGAAAGCTACTTATCATTATACACTTCATTATGCACCACTTCACATAGTTAAAAAATAAGAATTTTAACTCAAGACTATATTGATAATGTTTTTTTGAAAGGCAAATACAATATTCAAACTAGTAAGGCTTCACCATACCAAGTGTGGAGTCGATTATAAAAGCCAAAATGGATTACATTTATAGAGCATATGAGAAGAGAGAGAAGAAGGAAAGTGGAAAGGTCACAAGGAAAAGTTTAAAAACATGAAAACCAATTAAATTGAAGAATAATTAATTATATAATATACTATGAAGGTCTTCTTGGATAAGTTTCCATCTAAAATGTGACAAATTCTTAAGATGCCGTAAAGACTATTCAACTAGCCTTATTTAAACTACCTTCATGATGAAGCATCTATTGACCACTTAAAACTAAACTAAGAATACTTGACACATATTTAATGTCTTAGGGATGTAAAAAATACATAATAGACCTTAGATACCTCCCTAACTACTAGCCTTCTTATTAACACTTGTGTTCACTATCTGTAATCATTTATTATCCCTCTTGGCATCAATATTCACATTTATCATCCAATTGACCTAAATTTTATTAAATTAATCCATGTAATAGGTGTTAATACACATATTTATAACCCCTTTTCCTTCCACTCCATGTGTTACACCTTAAAAATATCAAAAATTAGACCTCTAATCTTCTCACTAAGTAGTCACTTATGATTTTCACTATCTATCCAAGACTCCATGTAGTTAACTATGTAAAAGAGGAAATTTCATACATAAATATGATTATAAATGAGTATGGATAGTGATAATAAGTCTCTACAAACCTCCCCTAATGATTCACATTCATTATTTCCCCTCTACACTTGCAAAACACAATAAAACCTGTATGAAACTCTATAATAGGCATGTCCTTACAAGTGATAGTATGGACCAAATGGGTGTCATGGAGCCGAATAGACTATTACATAAGAAAAAAAAACTTTAAATTCTATATTTACACCTTTTAGTGCATATTCTTCTATATTTTCTCCATCAGGTCTTAGATAAGTGTTAAAGGAGGGTTTTGAGTTGTTTTACTACTTAGTGATAGTTCATAAAATATTGATGCTTAATTTATAAAAAAATGACACTAATACCAGGTTTAGGACCCCATTAAAATAATCATAGATACTCTAGGCACCATGTAATATTTTTTATAGATATGAGCACTTGAAGATGTCTCTTGAGCTCCTTGACTACATTTTGGACACCCCTAAAGTGAGTTTAGGCTAAATATGACCCTTATGTGTAGTTAATATATATAATGATGGATTAAATCCATAATAAAATCACCCATAATCATAATAAATTTTATTATAGGGTTAATATGGTCTTATAAGTGAGGTTGCACGTCATTAGGGCTTAGACCTAGTTTTAGGCCTAATAGTCCTAACTATGTTTGATGGCCTATGACCACCTCTAGATGGTTTCTCAAGAATATGAGTGATTATAAACATTTTTTCATGTCCAAGTAAAAATTACACAATACTCCATAATTTTTCAAGACTTATCATATCATGCCCTTCATCCTCCATGTGTTACGCCTTCAATTTTGTCTTGACTGGGAGTGCCCTCTAGCTAAGATAAAAAAAGGTGTCTGCCTTATTTGTCTTGAAAAAATGAGGATATGGGATGATATATTAGGTCATAATGACAATATGTGAAAATTTTCATATCCATTTCACGTTTTTAGATCTCTCAACACTTCAAAACCTATGACTAGCTTCTCAATGATAGTGATTGTCTATAAGGTCTACAACCTTAGGGTTAGTGTGGAGTTAGGAATTTGATTTTTCTTTACTTCCTTAATTTAAGAATAATATTAATCTGATGTTAACACTATTAAATTTATCTTAATCATCTTAAATCCATCATACATGCCTTCTAACCTTCAACTACTCTCTTCACTAGCCTAAGCTAGTTTGTCTGCTCAGTTAGACTATGTCATCTATAGGTGACAATAAGGTAGAATTTAAATGGAACCTATAGGTAATAACCTATGTAAAATCATTTTGATCCAATTAATTTAGTTTTTATTGATGTATTTATATCATCTTTACCCTTGATACACTCATTATGCATGCAAACCATGCCTCTTACCTCCCACTATAACACATTATGGGTCTATAGTTAGACTGTAGATCTTGTTTGGGGGTATATGAGACATGTAGGTGGTAATATGCATGAATGTCCTTTAATATTTTTTTCTCTTAAATTAATTTTAGATCATTTCATAACTTATTAATCTAATTATCATGCCTTTAGATCATAGTCTCACTCACCACTATAGGTCACTGCATGTTGGGTTGTTTTTAGTCATCTCCACATACTGTTTACTGAATGTTTTAGGTCAAAACCTATCTGAATTATAAATCATTCAACATCAATCTTTCTTGGTCAAGAAACCAACTTCTCATGTCAAAGAATTGTTTCTAGGCATGGGTTATAAGATGGAAACTACTATGCCTGTTTATACCTCAAGAAACTTCACCATAGAAAGACCAAGTGTATGAGCAAAACTTGATTTAGAGAAGTTAAGGTAAATTTTCACAAATATAACATTCCTAAATTAAAACATGTTTCTAGGTTTGTCTGCCATTTTATGATTCACCATTATCACAATGGCTTTCTCAATTCTCTTAAAACTAATTTAAGGTCTCAAATGAGTTTTAATGCCTTCATTTCAACACTCTTTAACCTCTATGGATGTAACTTGATCCATTCTTAGAGACTACCTATAGGTGCTACCATTTGTAAGACTGTATGCTAAGTTAGTCCCTTCTCATCATTCTAATGACCTCTCATTAGGTTCATGGAATTGTTTAAGAATTTAATTAGTTTCAAAACCTTCAACACCAACATGTTTCCTTTCATATCTTGATCTTTCTTTCAGGTTTGAACCTCAAAGCTATAGATGCCTACTCCAAAGCTACTTGATTGTGTCAAGTATCCTAATATTTACATATCATAAAAGAAGTTCTTTATACAAAATAAATCATGAATACTTATGATCAAATATACTCTTATCTTTGAAAGCAAACATTTCATCCTTGTTATGAAGCCATTTACATGAAAATAAAATCTATCCAGGTAAAACTCTATCTACAAACTAGGTAGAGTCTTCTACTAGCATAATGAGATGTTTATGCCTCTATTCTACACAACAAACATGAAAACTAGACTAAAACCGTGTGATAACTATGCCCATACTCCTTAAGGTCATGTACCCCATCTAGTTTTCTCATATCAATCCAACAAGAGAAGGAGAACCAAGGTGTTATGGATGTGTAGGAAAAAAATAGAGATAACACTCTTTGGAATGGTTCATATAACACACATCAAATAAATTATAACTATACCCATGACATTGTAGTACTTATAGAGTGATATAATCCACCAAAATAATATATTCTAACTCACCACCTCCTGTTCATACCAAGATGAAACTAGTTGAACTTTTTGGCTTGTCCAAGAGAGTGATAAGAATGATAGAATGGTTTTTTATTATTTTTGGACTTGTCAAAGCTGCCTGAGGATGGAAGTGAACTAGTGGGAATCGAAGAGACATTTTTGAAGTATACACACATGTAAAAACTATTGTATAGGCCATACAACAATAGAAACTCCCACTTTTACAATTGATCTTCTTTGTAACATTCAACCTATAGGATATTAGTCTTAAAATGGTTTATCTAACATAGTATAGAATAAATGATGTTATATTACACTTAGACACACTTTTATTATTTATGAAGACATACAAATCCATTAAATGACTGAAAATGTGACTTTAGAATGACATAGGACCATCCTAAACAAAAATGACAAGGTTGAAACATATGTCTAACTTCATTAAAGACCATGGTACACATTTTACACCTGAGTAGATTATACAATTTATTTAACTATATAGTGGGTTGACCTAATTTGACATGGGATCAAATAATTCAACATTTTGGTGATTTCTACAGGTGGCAAGTAATCTATGCCAAAGACTAGTAGCTTTCTCATATCCACTGGGATATGAAGTCACCTATACATTGTATTGACACTGAAATTACTTCAAAAGAACACCAAAATACACCCAAAAAAGGAAACAAACACACAAGACTACATACCAAGGCCAACACACTTGTGTTCTCAAGAACATATAGGGAAAACACATAACATAAGTAAAGCACACCTATCATAGTATGTACAAGACCTTAAACACTTTGATGTGAATAAAAAATCACCATGCTTCAACAAGGGTCAAAGTTAGTGCCTCTTTCATCATCGTTACTTCAAAAAAGTAATCCATCATATGAATCATACTTATTTATAAACACTTGCTTGTGTAGATGGTCAAAAGACTTACCATGTCACTTGGATCTCTCAAGAATGAATTATAATACCCTCTAATAGTCTTTCTTACCTTTGCATATGACATTACTTATGGCATGTATAATTGACACTTCCCAAAATAAATCTTATGAGTCATTAAAGTTCATCAACTTTATCTTGTTATATAAAATGGTGCACTTGATGTTTAAAACAATTAGGCTCATTCTCTTCTGCTCCAATAAATTTGAAAGTGTTTAAACCTTAGGCTAAGGTTTGGACTACTCCTTAAGCACACACATTTCTACCTTAGCTTCATTAGACTCCTTCTTTACTGTAACCTCCTTTATAAAAGTTAGACACTCATTTTGATTCTTGATAAAACACTCTCCTTATTTCTTAGGAGACCCATAAACAATTTTATTGTTAGATTCATGCTTATTAGGAGGGAGAGTTGACTTACTTAGTTTTTCAAAATATTTACCTATGGAATGGAACTATTTCCATAGGTCATCTTATTCTTCATGGTTGTCACATTCAAAGACTCATCCATCTTATGAGGATATAAAGGTATTGAATTCCTCATCATTTTAATTTACCATACTTTCCATACCATCATCATGATGCATATGGACAAGGTAATTACCCTCAACAACTTATGTAAATTAATTTTCAATTCTTACCTCATAATGTTCATCTCCTTCTTCATGGATTATGTATATGCCAAGATCAGTCTTCTTAATGAAGGTGTATGCATCATGTCCATAAGTGTTACCATACTCATCTAGTAAATGGTTAGATATACCTCAAATCTTAGGGGAGTATCCATCATCCATAACATACTCTTCTTGATCATTGATGACACAATTGAGATTATAGATTGCTTCCACATATAGCTTAATATGAAACTTAGAAAATGGTTGAGTTCTAATAATTACCTTTGATCCATACCTTATCTTGAAGACCAAAAAGGACCAACTAGATAATAGGTAGTCTCCTATCTTGGATGTGAAATACTTTGAGAGACAGATAGCAAACTAAGCAGGAAAATCAATCACTACAATATCTTGAAGGATTGGGAAGTTTAGACAATCATGTAAGAAAAACTCAAACCTTTGTAAAGCCCCATTGACTTAGCTTTTATCCCATTAATTTAAATCACTCCCTTATTATATGTTTTATATTTTAAACCCAATTTAATTCTGAGGTACTTGCCCCACTATCCATAATGCAACTATGTATAAGCTTGTCCCCCACAATGAGAGTGAGGTATAATTGTGGGGACTTTGCATATTTAGAAGAGGGTTAAAAATTTTGAGTGGGAGAATTAGTGAGTGAACAATTACCATTATATATTGATGTTTTAGCATTGATTTACATTTGGGATAGCTGCTATTGAAGAAGCTCTTGTGATTAGTCATGTGAAACACTTCCTAAAGAGAAAGACTAGTTTTAGCACTCTTTAAAGAATCAACAATGTTCAAAGAAGGAACATTTAGATTTTATTGTGTATTTAAAGGAAAATAAGTTCCTTGAACCTGAAGAATTGAATTACTTTTAGTTTCCCTTTGTACATTCTAATTTGAAATAAGTTTTGAATTTGTAAGAACTGCCACACTTGAAGTCACACCTTGATGCTTTATAGGAGGATTACATGGACTAGTGTCAACACATTGAATATATCATAAAAACTTCATATTTTCTCTTATATTTTTTGAAAAATAAGTACCTTAGTTAAGTAAAAATGTGTGTTTTACTAGAAATTTTTTCAATCTCACTCTTTGCCTACCACACCCTTCATTAAATTTCGACTGCATAAAGTTCCCATATTCTACTAACAATTGAGGATCAAATAATCCTTGAGATAATAAATCTTATTCCATACCTTCATTTTCATCCATTTATTTTCCTTGTTTTTATTCCTCTTCTTGGACCAAGTTACTATAAAATGGGACCATTGCTATTGTGTTAAAGGTGGAAGTTATGTTAAATGCATTGGCTAGCCTATTGAAGTTAGGTTTTCCTTGCCCTCTCCCATGACCATATTGTTGTGGTGGGAACATATTTCCTTATTAAGGATAGAAGGAGGGGTTTTATTTAACTTCATACTATAGATTTAGTTGCCTTATCTAAGTTTATAAGGCCTTGTACCTTGCATCTGAATCAATTGTATCTTCCACCCTTTTTGGGGTAGCTCTAGACTTGGTGTTTGCATTTGGGACTTGAGAAGCACTTGGAGTAGTACAATACATGTTTGTTATAATGGGAATAAATACTTTTGGAGGTATTTTTCCATCTTTTATTAATCCATTCTAAACTCTAATGTCTATTAAATAAGATTTAGGTAAGGTGTAACCACCATGGAAGGCAACATGATGGCTATGTTAGTACCAATAACCCTTAGGTATGTAGGAAAAAAAAAGATTGTTGGGGGTCTCATGGGAAGAGGGATCCTATACCAAATTATTTTAAATATCACATTGAAGTCATGCATACTCTCCTTCGAACCACTTTGAATTACATTGAGATAATGAATGAGTGATGTGTGATCACTTTTGTCTTGAACCTTTGGGTCAGTAACTCTACAAACTCATCCCAAGTGATGATACATCCTCCAGGAAATGTCTTATACCAATCATGTTCTTTTCCTCTAATGGACATGTCAAGTACTCTAATTGCAATATTGGCTTTAGTAACATTATGAAAGCTATAGAAATTAGACATGTCCCTATTGTGATCTAGGAATTTGACTCAAGAGAGAATGGTTAGTATGGTGCTAGTTAAAAAATGAAAACAAAATGAAATAAACACACTAATAGTATAACATCTCTAGGCCTAGACACTAGGGAGAGCTTAGTTAACAAAAACAAATGACAAACATGACTAAAAAGTGAGGAATAAAATATAAGAATTCCTTCAACTTTCTTAGATACTCCAAATGCCTTTGTAGTGGTGGCTTTCTTGGATTGTGCTCATGAATTCCTTAATAATGGAAGGCTGGCTACCTTTATCTATCCTTGGCACCTTTGGCTTTAGCTTGGATTTTTTTGGAATCAATTTGGCATGGTAAAACTAATTGCTTGAAAATTTTGTAACCAATTTGGCATTATAACTTTACAATATCAATTCTTTAAAGATATTTGAGCATAATAAATTTGCACCAAAATAGCTTGAAAATGATGTTCATGGGCTCTCTATTTATATAATTTTGAGATTGATTAGAATCAACCTAAACCATCCATCTCAGGATTGAGATGTGTCGATAAGGATTAATCCAATTTTGTAATTAAAATTGATAAATAGGCTCATCAATATTTGGGATAAAGGAGAAATTAAGAGGCATGGATGGCATCATGGAAGGCTATGATGAGGCATAGAGGGCATGAATCTTGATATTTGTAGCATTTATGGCCTAGGGATATCTTCCCATGAAATGATGTCACTTGATGATGCAGATATTCAATATTCATTTCTAAAAACAAGTATTCAACAAGTTTTCATGAAATTGTTAATTAGGCCTTGGTTTGGATTAATTATATCGTAATCATGTTTAAGCACTTTGTTCACAAATTACTCAAATTGATCAGAATGTCTTGTTATAGGTTTAAAATTTGACTCAATTAGACTTAGAAGCTGATGTTGGATGTGTTGGATTCATATTACCATTTAGGATTTTACCAATATAAACTAATAAACACACGTGTCTTGTGTAAAATATTTGATAGGGAAGAACAATCCATACCACCTAGGTGTAAATTTGGCATTTTGACTTGAAATAAATTGATCAAACTTAGCTAGCCCATAAATTACATTACCTCATTTAGGGATACCCAATTTCAACTCATTTAGCATGTTTTATTGTTTTTAATTTAAATGTGTATTTTGCATGGAAATTGGCCAAAAGCCTAATTAGAGGTTATTGGTGGCCATATTTAAGTTTCTATAGATTGCCCTTATTTGGGAAGGCATTGTAAGCTATAAGCATAGTAACATCTTCTCAAATAATGAAAAGGTATTGTATTCTTAGAAATAAAATGGTGATAAATTAACTATATGATGCCACATTAAAGGAATGGTTGGCACAAGTAAGTCAAAAAATGGTCCCTCAAAAATAAAAAAGTGAAATGAGGGGACCAAAGAAAGGAAAGATGATGGGGTGAAAAAATAATGATATTGAATAAGTAGTTGAAGTCATTGAGAATGAAAGTAGGATGGTGCATAATGGTTTGCCCAAAGGTGGTTATAAGCATTATACCCTGTTAGGGGCAACATGGTATGATAACACAATGATTTATCCAAAGGTGGTTATAATCATTGAGAAGATGGAGTTTCTCCAGTTAGGATAAACAAACAAGATAATAACATGCCCATGTATAGGCATAAAAATTAAAGTGGTGACATCTCTCGTAATCTAATTCTCAATAGAAAATAATGCACCAATGATAGAAACCATGATGATAATGTAAACATATGAATGTGGATGGATTCAAGCATAAAGTTAGGCAAGGAATCACCCAATGAAAACACATAAATTGAATCAAGGTAATAGTGATCAAATAAAACAAACAAACAAACAAAAATAAGGAAAAAACAAAAAAATAAAAAATGCAATAAAAATCCTACAAACATTGACCCTAGAAAATAGGTGACAACTTAACAAATGAACAAAATGGGGGGATAAAAGAAAAGTAAGGGGGTGACCAAGATATCTTCATATGCACTAGGCAAGTGGACACTGCCTACATAGTTTCATGGATGTAATATCTAATAAAAAAACATTAGGCAAAATGTAGTTCTCTTAGGGAATGGCAAGAATGTGATAACTGATGAAAAAAATAGAATGGAAGTGAGAGAATAAGAGGAATGGTTTTAAAAAATGGCAAGTGTGTGAGAGAAAAGGCCAAAAAGGATGGGGAAACTAAATGACAAGTGATTTTCTTGTGACTTAGTAAGGGTTCTCAGAATCCTTAAGGCAAAGAAGTGGTCAATGTTTTTGTTCTTTTATAATGACTTTTTAAAAAAAAATTAGAAGTATTTTGAAGTATCTCAACTCGATCAATAATGATGAGACACTAAATGGTTCAAGATCACAAAATGGTGAGAGCATTTAAACTAAGGTTTCTCTCAAAATAGTGAGAGCATGGCTTTAGTTGCTCATAAAATGATGAGAGCATAGATTAGGTTGATCAAAAAATGATGAGAGAATTCAAACTTAGGTTAATTACAAAGTACGGAGAGTGTTCACACTTAGGTTTATCACAAAATAATGAGAGTGTGGCTTAGGTTTCTCACAAAATGACAAGAGCATTCACACTTAAGTTGCTCACAAAATGGAAAGAGCATGGTGAAAAGGGTGACTGAGTTGAAATCAGCACATATCAAGTGCTACGTACAGGGTCCCAAAGTAGGACCTCAAGTCACTATAGTTTTTCCCTTACAGTGGAGGAATTAAACTAGTGTAATAGTCAATTCAAACAAAACAAACACAGTTGGTAAAAAGGCATAGTACGACATAAGAAGTGGCAATTTTTTATATCAAGGATTAATATTTCCCCTAGTTCTCCCATAGGTGGTTATAACAAGGACACAACAACTTAGATCAAAGGTACTAATTTTTCCAAAGGTGCTTATAATTAGTAGCAAGATCAGTGATAAGAAAGTAATAACAAACGAAGGATGTAAATGCCAAAAATTCTATCACACTATTCCAAAATATGCTCTCTATCTCAAGTTATTGAACTAAATGATAAAACTAATTAGATACCCTAATGTTAAAAATGTGTAATGAATGGCAAAAACCAAGGTCAAATAGGCTAGGCTTTAGAACACACTATGCTGATAGGTTGGAAGTGGAAAGTGGATATGATGGAGAGGAAAGATAAGGATGGTATTTTTTAAAATAATAATAGTGATAAAATCACATAAATAAAATGGGCCTTATAGATAATACACCTTAGTGCTCAAGCATAATATCGCTTGAGATGAATAGTATTCATTGTCACAGGATGTTCATCTTCATCTAGTGTGGCAAGCCTGTATGATCCTGATCCATAATCTATAGTAATGATGAAAGGCCCTATCGTGTTTGGTTTGAATTTCCCTTTATGATTCTTCTTAGTCATGGCATTCTTTTGGTTTTGTTTAAGAACAACATCACCAAGTGCAAATTTTCTATACTTAACATGTTGATTATAGTGGCCTTTGAGTCAATTATGATATGCTTGAAGATTATTGAGTGTGGCTATGTGTTTCTCATCAAGTAGGTCTAGCTCTTATAGGTGAGGTACTTCATAGTCATGATCATCCAGGACATCTTTGAAAGAGATGTGTAGTGAAGGCAATTTGACCTTAATGGGAAGGATGGATTCAATACCGTATACAAGTGAGTGTGGAGTGGCTCATGTGGGGTTATGATGAGTGGTACAGTATGTCCAAATGGTATGGAATATCTGAAGGTGATAATCATGATTGACATCATTGACAATTCTTTTGAGGATATTAACAATGGTTTTGTTGGATGCCTCAACCTAGTCATTACCTTGAGGGTATTATGCTATATAAAAATGTTGTGTGATGTTATATTTAGTACATAGCTGATCCACATCCTTATTTTTTAATGATCCTCCATTATTAGATATAATTTCAGAGGGGATATCATAGTGACAAATGAGATGGTTAAATATGAATTTGGAAATTTACTTTCTAGTCACATAAGTGAGGGGTATAGCTTAAATCCACTTAGTGAAATGTTTGGTGGTAGTAAGGACATGTTTATGGCCATCAATGTGGGGTTAATATTCCCAATTAAGTCAATTCATCATGTAGAAAATGACCATGGTTTTAACATCAGTTTCATAGTTTTTATTAGGGCATGAATCAGATTAGCATGTTGTTGACATTTATCACACATTTTTACATATGTAGTGGCATTTGCATCCATTATGGGCCAATAATAACTAGTACGTAATAATTTATTGGGATAGTAATACCCTATTATAATGAGTGTCAAATAATCCTTTGTGAACTTATCTTAACTCTATTGTAGAATCTACCAAAGTTAAACAATGAAGTAGAGTTCCATCACAACTATGGTGATAAAGGGTAGATCCTAGTAGAGTATAATGAGTGGAATGATGAATAAAGGATTCGGTTTGTTTTTGAGATAGGTTAAGTGGTATAAAATGGTCATGAAGGTAGTTTCAAAGGTATGAGTACCAGATAGAATTAGGACCAACAATATCACATATCATGGCAATGGTTAAAGGGTCATGAGTTTTTATTCACAAATTCTTGATAAAAAATTGATACTCTTTAGTTTTATTTATTTGTCAAATCGGAGAGCCAATAGTATCCATGGCATCTATATTTTTGTTGCTAGCCCTTGGTATGTGTTCAAATTGAATATTTGCAATTTATTGTTTAAGAGTGTCAACCATGGCTTTATATGGATCTAGCTTATCATCTTTTGTCTAGAAATGATTTGTAAACTAATTGATGACTAACTGAGAATCACCATAAACTTAGAGATGAGATATATTCCACTGCATTGCTTATCAAATACCTACAATAAGTGCTTCATACTTGGCCATATTTTTTATATAAATGAATTTGATTGTGAATGATTTAAGGATTAAATCCCCTTATGGTTTAATAAATAATAAGCATATCCCTGATTCATGCATAGTGAATGAACCATAAAATATAGCTTCTAGGGATATTCCTCAAGGGTGTGCCAATGACAGTCATTATGGATTCATCATGAAACTAAAACGTGAGTGGTTGTGTGTCTAAGAGAGGTGTTTTAGTAAGTTGATTTATAACAACTTATCCCTCAATTTCCTTTTGATTGACATACTCTTTGTCAAACTCATTGAAAAGCATGATCCATTTAGACATTCTAACTTTCAAAGATATTTAAGATAGTAGATACTTAAATGGATCTATGTTTGAAATGACCATGGTCTTATTATTCAACATGTAATGGGACAATTTTTGAGCTATCAAAACCATGGCTAGACAAGACTTTTCAATAGGTGTATAGTTATGTTCATATGTAACCAATGTATAGCTTAGGTAGTATACAACATGATCTTTTACACTATCATCATGTTGAGCCAAGATTGCTCCCAGGGCATGGTCAGTAGCTAATAGGTATAACAAGAATCAATTTCTTGGTATAGGAGGTAATAAAATAGGTTGATTAACAAGATAGTATTTGAGTTATTGGAAAGCTATTTGGCAGTGATCATTCTAGTGAAATACAACTCCCTTCTTTGAAAGGTATATAAATAGATGTCACTTGTCTTCTAACTGAGAGATGAATCATTATATTGCCTAGATCTTACCCTACAAACTATGAAGTTGCTTTAAATTAGTTGGTGGCAACATCATGGTTATAGCATGGACTTTAGCCAGATTAACTTAAATACCTCTAAAATATATGATGAAGCTAAGTAATTTGTATAGATTTACACCAAACACACATTTTTTTGGGTTGAGTCTAACTTTTAACTCCTTTAATATTTCAAATATCTTATGTAGCACTACTGGATGGTTAACCCTAGTTTTGGATTTTCCCAATATGTCATCAACATAGTATTCAATAATATCATGCATCATATCATCGAATATGATAGTCATGGCCCTTTGATATATAGCTCCAGCATTATTAATACCAAATGACATCACTTGATAAAAAAATGTTCCCCATGGAGTGGTGAATGATATTTTATGTTGATCTTTTGGTACGATTATGATCTGGTTGTATCTTGAAAAGTGATCTATGAGAGAAACCATTTCATAACCTACCATGGAGTCGATGATCATATCAATATTAGGCAAGAGAATATCATATTTAGGACAAGATTTATTGATGTCTCAAAAATAAGTACAAATTATGATCCCTTCAAGATTTTTACTAATAGGTACCACATTAGATATCTATTATGAGTAGTCAATAGACTAGATACATCCTACTTCTAAGATTTTTTCCAACTCTTTATTTACCAATAAAATAATTCAAGCATGCATCTTACGTAACTTTTGTTTTACTATTTTGGCATCATTATTAACCATAAGGTGACGAAGAACCAAGGTATGTCAGAATAAGCCCATGCAAAGATATCTACAAATTCTCTCAACATAGCTATAAAGATGTCATGTTCTTCTTCGATGATAGATGCACCTAATTTTATCTATTTCGGATTTGATAGAGTCCTAATATTTACCTCTATTTTATCTTTAACTAGAAGGGTTAAACCATCTTCTAGGATAGTAGGCAATGACTTGAACTATTAACTATGTTAGGGTCCTCTATTAGGACTTGCCCTTCAACTTCTCCTAGGCATGATGAATTTGAGTCCCCTAATGGGAGATCTAGCCATGTGACAAAAATAGTTAAAAATTCTTAAATAATTTGATCAAATACTTGTTGTTTATAAAATTCAAACTTATATCTATAATAAATTTCATTGTTGGTGGTCTCCTAATTTAAATTTGAAGAACAATGGACACCCCCATCTACTAGCATCTGAAATAGGTTTTCACCACTAGACTAGACTTTATCTTTACTTTTTCCTTTGTCAGAAAGTGCCTTAAAGAGGTTTTCACTTTGGGACATCAATGTTTTAGTTTTTTTTTTTTTGCTAGGTGTGTTTACTTGCTCTCTGAAATAGGCTATAGGATCTAATGTGATTGATAATCTTTATTTATGATATCTCAATGGAACATAGTCTCCTAGGCCTAAAAAATCACAAAATGCCTTATCGTTACAAAAATCATCAATCGATAGATTAGGTTCTTGTTGGTCCTAATCTATTATGTGGTGATAATATAATGGTAATGGGTTGTGATGAATAGCTAGGGTAATGGTACAAATGGTATTGTTATCAAATAGGTTGATTTCAACTAGGTCATCAAAGGTGAGGCTATGATCAAACTCTACTTCGTTGTTGGCATCATCATCACTAGTCACTAGTGATGGAGTTTGAATAAGATATGTGGGGTCACCCCCATGTGGTTTAAATCCAAGTCCATAAGGTATTTCATACTTAGTCATGGAAATTGGTTCAATGGTTCCTTGTTAATTCAGTATGAGGCCTCTTCCTTCATAATTATGATGTTCCATGATCCTATTGGGGATAGGATACTTGGCACTTTTTAAATAATCATCTTGGTTGTCATTGTATAATCATGATTCATCCCCTTCAAGAGGGTCAGGTTCTAGGCCAGATGCTAGTGCAAATATGATAGGTCCCTTATCTTTTTTCTTTTATCACCAATACATAGGTGGGGTGACTTTATATTGCCCAAAGGTTTTTAGATTCTAAGGAAGATTAGTAATATGAAATGTATCATGGGTCACATACTCTCTCAGTCCATTATCTAAAATGGTGAAATGATTAGAAACTTTAGGAGGTGACATGTGGGAAAGGGAATCCAAAGTATTATGATCTATGCAATTATGTAGTCAAGATCAAAATCTATAGCCTTTCATTTATCTTGATTAGAACTTGGATTCAAGCCATAATAATAATTATATATTTGAAATTCAGCCTCAAGATCCATTGTCTATAAGGACATGTTTCACTTTATGCCATCTTATATAAAATTCTACGTATAATGGATTATTATGGAGTGGGCCAAGGGAAGATATATCACTTTGGTTGAATGTGACTTGTTGGGCTAGAGCTAGGTGTCTAACTAAAGCTTGAAGTTTATTAAGGAATATGTCACTAGCAATAGTGGATTGGGTCAAAAAATCATTCAAGATGTTCTTTTGGATTATTGGAATTCACAAAAAATATAAGATATAAATTTCTATTGGTGTCTTAAAATTATTCCACAATATCAAAATTCTTATCTTGGTTAGTAGTGAATGGTTTATTCTAAGGATGAATGGTTGGTTCAATGATAGGCAAAATGGCAGACGGTTATGGGTCTCAGATAGTAATCTTTGACCTTCAAATTGTTATTGCATAATCAAGATTAGATAGTGGACCATTATTGCTAACCAATGTTTGGAATGGTATAGAAATAGATAAGACAAGTCTCAATTATCGGTGCACTCATAGATGGTCACATGGCAAGGATGAGTTTTTGATATAAAAGGGGAGGTCCTATTGTGTTAGTTTGCCTGTATGCACTCTCAGGTCAAATAAGGATTTTCCATGTAATTTTGATGAATATTATTATTTACTAATGGTCTAGGCTGATTAGTGTTTGGTCTAGTATTAATGGAGATGGTTGATTTAGGTAACAATTCAGGCGATAATTCGGTTGATGGTTCTACCCCAATTGATGACATAACTTTCAGGAGCCATAACTTTTGCACCATAGCTCTAATCAACTCCCCATTTAAATTTTTGGAAATATAAGAATGAGGATAATGTGGTGAGATTAAATTGAGCTTTTATTAGTGTTTTTTTACCCTTAAAACCCCAATAGAAGTGCCCTAAATTTCAATTTTAGTAGTGCAGTCTAAAAATAGTAAGTTTCTAAAAATAGTAATTCCTCAAATTCTATATTATTTTAAATCATGGAAGTTAAACCACTTATTCTAAATTAATATTGGTGAACTTAAACATCCTCATCTTACTTTCAAAATGTGTATAAATGTATATGTAACCCAAAATAAAAATCAAACATCTCTTCCCAGAGATAAGCATATAGTTGTATTACAATCTTGAGTAATAAAACATCTCTTCTTAGAGAATTCATTGTTACTGTGTTATTTTCATGTTATTAAAATATCTATCAATCAAAACATATGAGTTTTAGATTAGTGGTATCAGATTGGTTTGTCTTGATAGTGTATGATCCCAAGGACGAGGTCAGGCTACAAGTAGCTTGGCTAGAAAACAATAGAGCTTCCAAACTATCCACCTATTAACTCCAAATGACTTAAAATGGTGGATGACACTGAGACATATGATCAATTTAAGGAAATGGTGAATGAAGCCATCTAATGGAAACAAGCACAGATGCTGCAATAATTCACCCAAATTCTCCAATAACTCTTAATGGGAAATTTTGGCTCCTCAACTGCACTTCCTGGCTCCTCATCCATGGAACATCCTTTTAGTGCCTCAACACCCTTTAAGATTCAGGTGAATTTTTATATCCATACATTTGAAGGAAAAAATAATGTTATTAGATTAAAAAATTGGTTGGATCAATTGTCTTCCAACTTTTCTATAAATAAATTCACCGATGTAGAAAAGATTACATTTTCTCTTTTGAAAGCATTATTTCTTATGAAAAATTGGTGGGAAATGTACAAAAAGAGGTTTAGTATAGACTAAATTGGCCTTTAGGTAGAACCTACCTAGGATGATTTCATAGAAGTGGTAAAGGAAGAATATGATCCCATTGGAGCATATGATGATCTATAGATACAGTGGTAATAACTTCACCAAGGTAAGCACCAATCTGTTCAAGATTACACTAACATTTTTCATTCTCTATGTGCAAGATTGGGCATCTAAAAAAGTGTGAAACATAAGACTCTCAAATATCATGGTGGACTACAATGGTACATAGAGGGGGAAATGGAAATCTTCAATTTGGAAACCCTCGATGAGGCATACAAGTTCACAGTGAAGATTGAGCAGAAGTATGGAAGAAAGAATATGAAGAGTCAATCTTTGAAATGGAAAAGTGACAAGGAAGGTCAAACACGAGGCCAAAATTTGAAGCAAAACAAGTTTCAAGATAAGAAACCCCAAAAGGAGAAGAATATAAAATAGTGTGATTACCACAAAATTGAAACTCGCTCTAAAGAAGAATGTCAACCCATCAAGTCACTAATTTTTGAGTTAAAATACATTACATATACTGCTCTATCTCATACAAAACCTATAGTTGAAGAGGATGAAGACAAGATTGTAGATTTTGATCCTGATATGATCATTGCTTCATCATAGACCCATGAGGAAAGACCAGATGACAAGGAAAGGTTGTTTCACTCCAGATTATGGGTAAAAGGTAAGCCTCTACATTTCATTCTTGATAGTGGGAGTCAAAAGAATTTAATATTTACTAAATTTGTGAAAAATTCAAATCTATCCATGAAGTCTCACCCAAATCCATATAGTATCGAATGGTTGAGCCTAGGGAGAGACCTATGTGTCACCTATCAGTGTCTTCTTTCATATGCAATAAAACCTTCCAAGATGAAGTCTTATGTGATGTGGTCAATCTATATGTTTGTGATCTACTCCTTGGTCAACCTTTCATGTATGATCAACATGGCATCTATGAATAACAAACTTAAAGAATCACCCTCACTCTTCAAATGTAGCATTACAGGGTACCAAAGGTACCACCTACCACATCTGTCTCCTTGATTAGTGCCAAGCAATGTAAAATATTGGTGGAGAAGATAAAACAATTCATTCTCATTTTGGTGAAAGGATATAAATCAAAGACCTATGTTGCATTCTTAACTACACAATCCACACAACAATAAAAGCAGATGGGAAAAATCATAGGAGAATATGAAAACTTACTCCAGCCACCCATGGGAGTTCCATTGTACTACCAGGTAAAACATTCTATGGATTTGATGCAAGGGTCACCTTTGCCTAATATTCCTATGTATCACAGATCAGTTTTGGATAATGATGAGATAAAAAGATAGATTCATGAATTGATCCAAAAGGGTTACATCAGGCCAAGTTTTTCACCCTGTGGTAGTTTGATTGTCCTAGAACTAAAGAAAGATGGAATATGGAGGCTTTAGATTGACTATCAAGCCCTGAGTAAAATCACTATGAAGAATTACTACCCCCTCCCTAGGATTAATGACCTACTAGACCAACTCCATGGTACAAATTTCTTCACCAAAATTGATCTCAAATCTAGCTATCACCAAATTCCCATCAATCCCATTGATGACTAGGAGATTACATTCAAATCTAAGGAGGGGCTCTTCAAATGATTGGTTATGCCTTCTAGCTTAACTAATGCACCTATAACCTTATGAGGATGATGGATGACATCCTATGAACCTTCACTAACTTATTCATGGTTGTCTACCTGGATCACATACTCATCAATAGCAAAACATGGGAGAAACTTCTACAACATGTTCATGAGGTGCTTCAAACTCTTCAGGAACACAAGTTGTATATAAATCTTGAAAAATGCACATTAGGGATGAACAAAATTTAGTACCTAGGTCACATTGTGGATGAGGAGGGAGTCCATGTCAATCTAGATAAGATTTGGGTTATTTGAGAATGGCCTACACCAAGGACCCTCATAGAGCTTCATAGCTTCTTGGGTTTTGTAAATTTCTATCTTAGGTTTGTTCTTAGATTCTCACATGTTGCTTTGCCACTAACCTAAGTTACTAAAGGAGGATCTAAATCTACATTTCAATGAGGTGAAATAAAATAAAGGGCATTTGAGAATTTGAAGAATAGACTTTGCTTAGCCCCTATTCTTACCTTGCCAGATTTGCATCAACTTTTTGAGTTGATGACAGATGAATCTGCATATGCCATGGGAGCTATCATCATGAAACATGGCCATCTTGTTGCATATCATAGTGCAAATTTCAATGATATAGTCGATGAATACCTGACATATGACAAGGACCTCTATGCCATTATGTAAGCCTGAAAATAATGGAAACACTATATCTTGGGAAAAGAGATGGTCATCCACATTAATCACAAACCATTGGAATTCATCCAAATGAAAGGAAAACTATGAAATAAGAGGCACCAAAAGTGGGCCACATATCTATAAGAATTCTATTTGATAATCAAACACAAAAATGGGAGCTTACATATAGCCATAGATTGTCTAAGTTTCCCACCAATTACTACATGCATAAAAATTCTTGACCTATGAGGACATGAGACTACCACTTGGGGTGTTCTGTATGAATCAGATCGTACCTTTGATGATACATATCAAGTGCTTCAATAAGTTAAACATGTTTTTAATTTATATGTACAAGATAATATCCTTTGTCATATGGAGCACATCTATGATCCAACTATAGAGCAATAGAAGATGATATGGGAAGCACATTTTAGTAGGATAGTTTGACACTTTGGTATAAAAAAGGCATTGGCAGTTCTTCATAAACACTTCTACTAGCCCCATATCCAAAAGAATGTGGAAAGGTACCTCAAATATTTCACCCCATGTGTGATAGCCAAGCCAATAAATAATAATCAAAGATTATACATGCCATTGCTAGAACCAACCGATCCTTGCGAATCTCTCTCAATGGATTTTCTCTTAGGTTTGCCCACTTCAAAACATGGCAAGGACTATATTTTTTTTAGTTGATCATTTTTCAATAATGGCTATCATGATTGCTTGTAAGAAAAATATATTTACTAAATAAATTGCTCAACTATATTTTATTCATGTATGGCTCCATTTTGGTCTCCTGAAATCCATTGTCTCAGATCAAGATAGCAAGTTCTTGAGCATCTTCTAGTCCACTCTATGCAAGATGATGGATACCAAGCAGATGAAGTCCATAGCCTTCCATCCACAAATTGATGGTTAGATAGAAGTGGTGAACTAGTTGATTATTCACATGACTTATATGTATCACTTCAAACATCCATGCACATGGAATGAGGGTATTCTTTTCATACAACATGGATACAATTGGGCCTTGCACAGCTTGACAAAGCACAATCAATTTCAAGTATGCTTTAGGTTCCAACCCATGACACTAATTAATATATCCATTCCATTCTCCACCATGGAATACACACCTCATGGGATATTTGAGATAGTAAAATCAATAAAGTTCATTTAAAAAATTCAACACATTGAGCAACAAGTTCATGACATACTCGAGAAGATGAATCAAAAGTATAATCAATGCCATGACAAAGATAGGATTGTACACCATTTTTATATGGGTGACAAGATTTGGTTGTGGCTTTAAAAGGAATGACTTGCAGACCCACATAGAAAATTTTAGCCTCTACGATATGGTCCCTACACCATCACCATAAAAGTTGGAGAAAATTATTTTGAGTTGAACCTACCAGCCTACCTTCGTTTGCATCCAATATTTTACATGGAGCTCCTCAAACCATATCATCCACCTATGTTGGACACTTTAGTCATAGTAGAACAGCTAGACATTGATGAGCTTGATCCAAAGAGTTTTTCTCTAGTGGAGGAGGATCAAATTGTGGACACTTGGATTAAGATAATAAGAGGATGCTCTATTCCACATTATCAAGTGGTCAAAAGGTGGTAGATTAGACACCAAGGTGAGTGGCTCACATAGAATCAAATTAAGACACAAATTCCACACATGATGAGTAATATTGGCACAATGGGAACCATTGCTTCTAATAGAGGGAGGAATAATCCAAGTAACAATTCAGGTGACAATTTGGGTGACAGTTCTACCCTAATTGATGATGTAACTTTTAGGAGCCATAACTTTTACACCATAGCTCCAATTGAATCCTTGTTTGAACTATTGAAAAACTAAGAATGAGGAAAATGTGGTGAAATGGAACTAAACTTTTCCCAATGTTTTTTGACCCAAAAAACACAATAGAAGTGCCCCAAATTTCAATATTAGTAGTGTAGTCTAAAAGTAGTAAGTTTATGAAAATAGTAATTCCTTGAATTTTATATTGTTTTAAATCATGGAAGTCAAAACACTTAATATCCCTCAATATTGGTGACCTTTCACATCCTCCTCTTACTTTAAAAATGGACATAAGTGAAGATGTAACCCAAAATGGAAATTAGAGATCTCTTCCCAGAGATAAGCATATAGTTGTATTATAATCTTGAGTAATAAGACATCTCTTCTTAGAGAATACATTGTTACTATGTTAATTTTTTGGTCTTAAAATATATATCAATCAGAAATTCTAAGTTTTAGATCAATTGTATTAATTCTATCCCCTATAATATTACCTTTAACCCTATTGTATTCATGTGCAATTGCATGGTAGGTTGTTGGTTATTATCAATTTGACTTTGGTTTTGTCCATTGTTCTATTGTTATGGGTTCTACTATTGATTTTGTTGATTTTGGTAGTTCAACCTTTGATTTTGATAGTGTTGATTTGTTGTTGCACTGGCCATTGTTGTTATTGTTGCTGATTATTTTGCTACTACTGATTGATATGTCAGGGAAAGGGGTTTTGATAAATCCCAAGAGTTTGATTGGAAGTGGAAGCATCATTATCCAATCTTATCTCCCCACTCTCCAACATATTATCATTTAAATACTTGATTTTGACACATCTTCATAGATTATGCCTATTGACTTAATGATAGTCTCAAAATTCATTTTCATGATACCAATTAGGATAAGGAATGCCTTATGAATAATACATTGGTATAGGCCAAATAATCATATTATAAGTAGCAAGCTTAAAAAAAATATATTCAATAGGTTCTCCTAAGTCATTAAAGACATGACATACATGCACAATTCTCCTAGGAGGAGGGGTTTGGAATGGTAAAGGCTAATGTATTTGTTTTGTAAGTTTTGATTATTGTGCTTGTGGTATTGGTTAGAGAGTTTGATGGGTAGGAGTAAGCTAAAAAGGTGGTATAGATGACATTTACACCATTTGAACATGATGGGATTTACTTACTCCATTTCCCACAACATTCCTATTATGGTTGAATTACTTCAATCTTTCTTGGTTATTGGCCTGTGTTGGTTACGATGCTTGCACTTGAATAGGATGTTGAAGTTGGTGATTTCCCTAATTGTTACCTTGATTTTGATTATTTTAATTAAGCTTGATGTCTCCTTTATTAATGATCACCCACTTGAACAAACCTTTATCAATGATCTCTTTGAATGTATGTGCACATTGTAGTTCCAAATGGTAAGCTATCACATTTTGTAAATTTTTAGTAAACATAGTGGCTAATTGTTTATCTGGTAAACTATGGGTGAAATGTCTTGTAAGGGCTCTCCATCACTATAAATAACTTGTAAAACTCTCACCAGCTTTTTTCTTTTCTTGCGTTAATTCCACTAATGAAATCTCATGCTCAAGATTATAGGAAAAGTGTTTCACAAATTTATTAGAAAGATCATCAAAGTCTATTAATAAATTCTTGGGTAACCTTAAAAACCACTCCAAGGCTTGTCCATCCAAGCTCCTTGGAAAAAATAGAAAAAGGTATATGTTGTTATATACCACTAGTTGACATGAGACAAAGAATTTGGTCAAATGAGCCTTAGGGTCACCTTTCCCTTTATATTTGTCAAATTTTGGTGGTTCGTATCTTAGAGGAAATGGTGTCTAAAATTACTCCATGTTGAATATATAGGAACACATGTCATCCAATTTAAACATTTTAGTCTAATTACCAACCTAAATAGTAGCAATTACATCCTTCATCTATTGTAATTTCTAGAATAGGAAATTGAAAGGAACATTTTTTTGAGAGAGAATGTTGGTTTGGATAAATGGTAGGGATATCACAAGTGGGACACCTTGACCAAGGTATGATGGAGATAATTGTTGGGGTATATTGTTTTGTTTGGGGAATGGACCAAGAATACACATACATGGATTGGGATGTACTGAAAATTACACATTTAATTGCATGATATTATGGTTTTAGTTGGTGATAAAGGTTTGACCTGGAGTATTTTGTGGTTGGGATGGTGAGATATAACTATACTATGCCTATTATAGTTGAAAAGGGACATGATTCTGACTAATCAAACCTTGTATGGAGTGAGAACTTGTGGACCAAGACCCTGTCTTTGAATATGTGACACATTTTGAACCAACAGTTGTCTAGTATGTATTTGAGAACCATATCAACCTCTTTATTACATGAATCCTTGCAAGGAAGTGAAAGTAGGTTACAGATTCAACATCTATCATTGATGAATATTTTCTTGTTGTTGAATAGTCATTATTTGGTCTTGAATTGGCATATTAGTCTCTGACTAAAGAGGTATGTTTGTCATTACCTAAAAAGGTGGAACATTAGTTTCCCCTGATTGAGGTGGCAATGTATTTGTCCTTTGTTATGTTGATACACTATATTGTGTTTGTTTTTTTAGAATATTACTCATTACTTGTTGAGGAGGATTAGGATTCATCACATTCTTTCATTGAGGTGTGACATTAGCCATTGTTTGATTGCCTAATCCTATAGGTTGTACACTTGAGGAAGCATCCAATTGAGGTTGGGGTGTAAAATCTCTTATTCCCTAGTATGATCATATACTCTTAGGATTAACTATAGGGACATGTTGTTGGCTAGTTGTTTTTGCATTGGCACCACTTTGATCAAGATTAGACATTATTTGCACATTGTCCATTAGGTTTGGCTCATTAATCTATGTAGAGGTTGAAGACACTTCTTCAATAATGGGCATATGCATCAATTTAACTATCAAATTAGTTTGTATGAATGAGCTTAGATTATCTTGTCCAGTTAACTCTATCAACACTATTTTTGAAGGAACTAGGTTAATAAGAGGCTTACTCACCATATTCTTCTAATTGAAATCACATTCTAAATTTAGGTAAATTTGTTATGCTATCTACATTTGGTTAAAGTGATCTTCCATGATGTTTTTTCATTGATTAGATATATTAGGGTCTTGATATGTATTTTGGACTAGAGATATAGGATTGCTATAAGAACCCTATTGATCGTAAATGATATTGTTGGGAACTCTTACTAGACTTGGTAAATTTTCATGAGCGAAGTTTGTTGGAAACTTGGCCAGTACCTCTATGTTTGTAACTGAAATCTCATCTTTGTTCTATAAAAAATGTCACTCAACCAAAAATGGATCATACATGGAAGCCATATTATTATAATATGATTGTTGAAGAACTAACTCATCCACTATGGGTATTATAGCTAGGTATTACATAGTTTATTCTTGTTCTTATTCTAAATAAGTTGGTGTGTTAACCAGATAGTTATCTAATGGATCTTAAGTTTGTGCCCCTAAATGAGTATTGTAATAGGGATAAGAATCTAGCTCATAAGCAATATTATATACATAGGGGTCTTGTACCATTTCTTCCTATGTAACTACATTGCTAATCCTTGGATTGTACATGAGTCCACTATGATTATAAAAATACATGTTGGTATCCATGGTGAATACTTTGCGTTAAGAGGTCAAAGAGTTCTAAGAACTCTCAAAAGGAAAAAATCTAAAATAGATGATGTTCCCACTTGGTCTAGATTCATCAAAATGATACAAAAGGTTTCAGCAAAGATTTATAGGGAAAAAAACTAGCATGAACTATCAAATGTTTCACTGTTCACCCAAAGATAAGCATGCAATTGGACCAAAAATCAAAATGCTAAATTATAAGGTCAAACTATTTTAAATTAGTCTAATATAGGAATTTAAAAATTGTTGTCTTTTAGCCAAATGTGACATCAAAATCTAGGCCCAAACAAGGCATGTGCTAGGACACTTGGCTAAATGGTGTCAAAATCAAGACTTTAAAAATAGACGAATGTTTTAATCTAGTAGATTTGAAACACTTATAATCAACACTGGGTACTTGATTCTTGGTTATGAATTTGATCGACCAGGTATAAGGTATGAAAAAGGCACTTTAGCAATAATTTAATTTCTCATAAATAGTGGTATAAAACTTGGATCTTTTGACAAATAAGCTAGACAGAAGTTAACATTATAATTGTGTTTTAGACAAAGGATCACAAAAGTATACTTAGATTGGTCTGAAAATCTAGGAATAAATTTGTAACTCTATGAAAGAGGGTCTATGAAACAACATTTGAAATGTTTTGGGTAGTTTAATGATGCTAGACTACCCAAAAGGTATGCTAAAAAAGTTTATTTCAAAAACTCTCTAAGGCAAAGACATTTTCTCACAATTTTGACAACATAACACTACCTGTCTTGACTTAAAATGTTGTGGTGTATAGACTCAAAGTGAAAGTGTTTAGCATAAAATGGATTAAGTCTATAAAGTGATGAAAATGATTGAGTCTTAAATAACTTTCAACCCAAATTGGAAATTAAATCTAATTTCCCTCAAGTTTAGTGCAAATGGATAACCTAATTAACACATCAACCCTATGAAATTGTAATGGTGTAAATCCAAATTTAGATCATAAGTGAAGGACTTAAACAACTTTAGTAAAGTTATAGACTCAATTAGGTAGCATAGCTGTGCCAAAGTGGATGATATGACTCTCAAGATTTTGATGAACTTTGAACAAGGAAAATTGATGTTCTCATTGGGTAGCATAATGCTTCTTTGTTCAAAGGAAAATTTGGACAATGTGTTTGGCTTAGATTAGTTTTTTACACCAAATTTGACTTCAAACAAGTCTATAATCTAGGACAAGACAAACTAATTAATCACCCTTATATCCTAAACTGATAAGGTTGGTTGGTATTGTTAGAATTTGTCAATATATGTCATTTGAGAGGATTTAATGTGTTCATTCAAAAGTAAATGCACATTATATGGTAGGTTTTTTATACCCCCCTTCTCTCAAATGATACTCCTATGACATGGAACTTGATGTGCACCTTGTACCAATAATACTTCTATATTAAGTGAGGATTTATTTAAAATCTAAAAAGATTTCAAATGATCTAAGGGAATCAATTACACAATGACTTTCATGCCAAACAATGCAAAAAAAAACATGGATTTTGGGTCTGTATCACTTGGCTTATTGCAAAAAAGTATAGTCCTTTTTTGAACCACTACATCCTACTATTCACTTAGTGTAGTGAGATGTCCAAAGTGCCACTATGTCTCACGTGAAACTCTAAAGGAGTCAAATGAATTCAACACCCGGAGATGAAACCCCAAGTTAAAGTTTCCCTAAAGAAATTGTGGGAGGTGATGAAGTCCCCCTTGCAAGACAAGTTTACATAAAAATAAATAAATCATGAAATAAAAAGACTTTAAGTTCATTTTCAAGGTCACCAAAACATTGACGAGTTTTTGGGGAGTGCTTTACATTACTTTCTTTCTAAGCCTAGGACTAGGATATTTACAATAGGAATGGTGATTGTGATTCGAATGGTTCCCTAAAGGGGATAAATGGAAGATCATACATGCAACATCCCTCTTTTTTCCAAGATTTTTTTTTGACTAAATAGCTGTTACAAACAAAAATTGACAAGTGTGTTAAATTGTAAGCCCAAATGAAAGATTTTGTGGTGTACATTTGACCCATTAGTCTTAGTTGTAATCTTAGAAAACATTCACCAAAAACATCTAAATTCTTTGTTAAACACCAAAGAAAAGTTCTAAATTGATTTTTAAGCATGAAAAAGGTGATCTAAACATGTTTTTATCAAACATCAAGCTTGGTCCTACAGGAAAAATGTCAACATGTCCTTTAGCTTTGAAGCTCTTTTTGGTTTAAAATAATGAACTTTAGAAGAAATACTCCCAGGTCTATGTGACCAATGTTAGTTATATATAACCAATGATGGTTACTTTGGCTAGTCAATGTTGATTATCTAACTAACATTGGTTCTAACAATATGATTGTATTAACAAGTATCTAACTATTGTTTATCTTTTTAACTGATCTCAGTTAAGCTATGCAGTTGATGTTGATCTTACTTGCTGACATCAGTTACTGTGTAAAACCATGGTAAACAAAAATGGCAAAACAAAGTTAGAAAATCAATTTTCAAGAGTTTTAAGGGTTTAAATAAATATTTTAGAGTTGTAAAATGATCTTTTTCAGGTGTGAGATGTGTCTAGTCCCATTGGGCATGCCATTATGTAATCTAGGAATTTGACTCGAGATAGGATGGTTAGTATGGTGTTACTTCCAAAATGAAAACAAAATGAAATAAACACACTAATACCATAACATCTCTAGGCCTAGACACTAAGGAGAGATTAGTTAACAAAAACAAATGACAAACACAACTAAAAAATGAGGAATAAAACACAAGAATTCCTTCACCTTCCTTGGATGCTCCAAATGCCTTTATAGTGGTGGCTTGCTTGGATTGTGCTCATGAAGTCCTTGACAATGCAAGCTTGGTTACCTCCATCTCTCCTTGGCACCTTTGGCTTTGGCTTGGCTTGTCTTGGAATTAATTTGGCATGGTAACGTTACTTGTTTGAAGCTTTTGGAACCAATTTGGCATTATAACTTTGTACTATCAAGTATTTAAAGATATTTAAGAATAATAAATTTTCATCCAAAGAAATTGATAATGATGTTCATGGCCTCTCTATTTATAAATTTTTGAGATTGATCAAAATCATCCTGAACCATCTATCTTAGGATTGAGATGTGTGGCTAAGGATTTATCCAATTTTGCAATTAAAATTGATAAATAGGCTCATCAATATTTGGGATAGAGGAGAAATTAAGAGGAATGGAGGGCATCATGTAAGGCATTGATGAGGCATGGAGGACATGAATCTTGATATTTGTGGCATTTATGGCCTAGGGATGTCCTCCCAATAAATGAGGTAACTTGATGATGTAGATATTCAATATTAATTTATAAAAATAAGTATTTAATAGGTTTCCATGGAATTATTAATTAGTCCTTGATTTGGATTAATTATCTCTTAAGCATGTTTAAGCACTTTGTGCACAAAATACTCAAATTGATCAGAATGTCTTTTTATTGGTCCAAAATTTGACTGGACTAGAATTGGAAGGCGATACCAAATGTGTTGGATCCATATTCCCATTTAGGTTGTTACCAATAAAAAATAAAAAATGTGTGTATATTGTGTAAATATTTGATAGGGAAGGTTAATTCACATCACCCAGGTGTAAATTTGGTATTTTGACTCATACTGAATTGATTAAAGTTAGCTAGCCTATAAATTGCATTACCCTATTTAGGGATATGTTAGCTAAAATCAGTACTTGAATATATCAATTTCAACTTATTTAGGGTTTTTTAGTGTTTTTAGGCCAAATTGTGCTTTTTGGGTAGAAATTGGTCAAAATCTTGATTAAAGGTTATTTATGGCCAGATTTAGGTGTCTACACCTAATATGCTCACTAGGGATAACATAACTTTCCCTATTGAAAGTGGGAACATTCTTGGTAGAATTAGGAGGTATATCATCATATGAATTGAGGTGGATAGGGTTTTTAGTGTTAAAGGATGGGAAGGCATGTTGCATAGACATGTTATCCTCAATTTCCTCTTTGCTTTCTTGATCTTTTTGGCTTGTAAAATATTCTTGTTATTCAAAGGTCAAGATAAGTCGAGGATGTCTAACTTTAAGAGGAAATTCAAGTTGAAGGAGTGGGTTTATGGGATTATTATCTCTACTAGTAGTTGACCTAGTAAGGACCATGAAGTATGAACAAAGGAATGATAAAACTTGGTCTATAACTAGATATTACATTGAATGGAATCACCAAATGCTTAGTAGAACAGCATGTGTAGTTAGAATGTTGTCAAGACTAGCATTCACCTTGAGAAGATGTACTTGATCAAAGAGTCCCTTTAATCATTCAAAAACTATTGTCACTTAATCTTTCACCCTATAGATGGTTTTTCAAGCCTACTCTAAATTGAGTGAAACATTAGATTACATCTAGGCATGTGGGTTGCCTATAGTAGAGGTAAATCTCTAGGTTTAAGGGATAGATCCTTATATTTCTCTTTAATTTCTTATCACCTACACTAATTTAATTATTGGATGAAAAGGGATAAAAGTAAACCAAAAATTGAACCACTCTAATTAGGTGATACATTATAATTATATCCACTAGACTACCATACATGTGCACTATGAAACATGACTCACAACACTCGTCTCAACATCATAGATTGCTCTAACATAAGTCTTTCAAACATGGAGGTGATATGCATTACACTACACAAGGTGAGTGAACTAAAGGTCAGGTTATAGACACTAAATCTACTCCTTACACTTAAAGATATAAAAATTCACTAGCTAAAATTCAAGTGACCTATTAGAGAGAGAAGTACTTTCATCAAACATATAAGATTATAGAGAAGGTAAGGATAGATAATTATCACAATACATTTCACTACACACCAAATCACACACTTAGATAAGAATCTTGTAAAATAAAAACTAGATTACTAATATTTATTCAAATTCAAATATAATATTCAAATGAGCAAGGCTTTGTCATATTGGGTTTGGATTTGATTTCAAAATCTTAAATGGCTTGTATTTATAGAGCACGTGAGAAGAGAGAGAAGAAGGGAAGTGGAAAGGCCACAAAGACAAGTGTCAAATCATGAAAACTAGTTACATTGCCAAATAATTAAGTGGGTAATAGATAATGAAGGTCTTCTTAGATAAGTATCCATCTGAAGCATGACAAATTAATCAAGTTGGTGTAGAGATTCTTCAACTAGCCTTCTTGAAATTGCCTTCATGATGAAGCATCTCTTGACCAATTGAAAGTGAAATATTAAGACTTGACACATATGTATTATCTTAGGGAGGTTGGAAACAAGATATAATAGTCATCAGATACCTCCCTAACTATTAGCCTTCTTATTGACACTTGTGTTCACTGTCTATAGTTATTCATTAGCCCTGCTGGCCTCAATTTTCACATTTATCATCCAACTAAACTATAGTTTCTCAAATAAATCCATGAAATATGTGTTATTAAATTTTTTTATAACCCATTTTTCTTCCACTCCATGATTTAAACCTTAAAAACATCCCAAATTAGACCTCTTATCTTCTCACTAGGTAGTCACTTATCATTTTCACTATTTGTCTAAGACTGCCTGGAGTGAACTATTTAGCAAAGGCACTTTCATGTATATTTATGATTATAAATGACTATGGAGAGTGATAGTAAGTCTCTATATACCTCTCCCAATTATTCCCATTCATTAATTCCCATCCTCACATTAAAACTACAACAAAACATGTAACACACCTTAAAATAAGCATGTCCATATAAGTGATAGTACCAACCAAATGGGTGTCATGGAACTTGAGAGAGTCTTACACAATTAAAAAACACTTTTAGTTCTATATTACCCCCTCTAAATTCATATTCTTTGATGTTTTCTCCATCAAGTCGTAAATAAGGGTTTAAGGAGGGTTTTAAGTTATTTTGCCTCTAACTCATATTTCATAAAATATTGATTCTAAATCTATGAATAAATGCACTGAGACCAATTTTATTACACCATTAAACTACTTTTATATCCTTGAGGCACGATGCAATAGGTATATACAAATATGAGCACTTGAATATGGCTCTCAAGCTCCTTGACTGTATTCTAGAGACCCCAGAAGCACATTTAGGCTAAAAATGACCCCTCTATGTAGATATTATTCAAAATCATGGATATAATGCATCATAAATTCACACATTAAGGTCATAATATATCATTCTTTATATGGTCTTATAAATGAATTTTATCATCATTAGGGCTTAGACCTAGTTTTAAGTCTAATAGGCTTAATTGTGTTTAATTGCCTACAACCACCTCTGAGTGTTTTCTCAGGATTGTGAGTAATTTTTAAAATTTATTAATGTACTAATAAATATTCCACACTAATACATAGTGTTTCAATACTTATAATCTCATCCACTTCTTCATCCATGTGTTATGCCTGCAATTTTGTCTTGACTAGGAGTGTCCTCTATTTGAGATAAAACAAAGGTTATCTCCCATATTCATCTTGATAAATGAGTCTATTGGAGGATTTATTAGGTAATAAAGATCATCCATTGGAACTTTCATAGCTATATCACCTTTTGAGTTCTATCAACATTTCAAAACCTAAGACTAGCTTCTAAATACTAGTTACTGTCTGTAAGGTCTGTAACCTTAGGCTGATTGTAGAGTTAGGAATTTGATTTTTATCTAATTTCATACTTGAATAATCATATTAAGTTTATTTTAACATTTTACAATGGTATCAGTCATATCTAATCCATTATACACCCATGGTAACCTTCAAATTACTCTCTCCACTAGCCTAAACTAGTATGTCAACTCAATTAGATTGTGTAACCTAAAGGTGAGAATAATGGAGAATTCATAGGAACACTATAGGAAATAACCTATGTATAATAACTATTCTCCAACTAATTTAGTTTCTTTTGAGTTCATTGAATCATCTTTAAACTAAATAGACTCACTATGCATGTAGGCCATGCCTCTTACCTCCCACTACCAACACATTGTTGGTCTATAGTCAGACTATAGATATTTTTTAGGAGTATATGATAACTATAGGTAGTAATATAGATGAAATTACTTACATAATTATTTCTATTATAGTCATTGGAGATGATTTCACACTTGATTGAGCTCATTCTCATGATTAGAGACCATAATCTCACTCAGCATTATACATCACTAAAATTTGGGTTAGTTTTAATCATCTCCATTTAGTGTTTACTAAATGTTTTAGGTTAAAACCTATATAAATTTCAAATAATTAAAAATAAGTCTTTGTGGATTAATAAACCACCTTATCATGTTAAATCATTATTTATAGGCCTAGGCTACAAGATGGAAACCACTAGGCATGTATATACCTCAACACACTTCACCATGGAAATACCATGTGTATGAGAAAAACTTGATTTAGATAAGTTAAGTTAAATTGTCCTAATTTTAACTTTACTAACTTACAAACATGGTTCTAGGTATGTCTTCCATTTTATGACTTCACCATTATCACAATGGCCATCTCAATGCTCTTAAAATTGATTTAAGGTCTCAAATGTGTTCCAATTCCTTCATATCAACACTCTTTAGCCTCTATTGATTGAACTTAGGACACTATTATATATTTCTTGTAGGTTTCATCATTTTTAAGAATGTATTCTATGTTAGTACCTTGTCATCATCCTGATGACCTCTCATTAGGTTGACTTTTTATCTGGTCCAATAAAGCAATAGGAAAGATATATTAATTTTTCTCATTTTTTGACATGTCAAGGCTAAATGAGAATGGAATTAAACTAAGGAGATATGAAGAGACACTTATAAAGTATAAAAATGTCCCAAAACTATTATATAATCTATACAACAATTGAAACTCCCACTTTTTCAATTGATCTTCTTGTTTTCAATGTTAAAACTATAGGATATCATTCTCAAAATTTTGTATATAACATATTATAACATTAATAACGTTAAAGTACACTTGAGCACACTTATATTCTATAAAAATCCATTAAATTTCATTAAATGACTCAAAATGTGATTGTTGACTGGCATAGGACCATCCTAGATAGAAATGATAAGGATGAAACATATGTCTCACCCCATTAAATACCATGGAACAAATTTTACACCCTAGGATACCCTAAAAAAAGTTTAAACTATATAAGGGGTTTACCTAATTTAAATTGGGGTCAAATTTTTCAAAATTAATGACTTTGTAGGATAGTGATGGTCCCCTTGCATAAATGTTAAGAATGTCTACTGATGATTGGTAGAGTATGGCCCAAGTGAGTATAATGATTAATAAAAAAAAAAAAAAAAATCCACACCAATAATATCAAACACATACAAATTATTTTTGTGTAAATAATATGCCATGGACACATCTACATAATGTGTCACTCCTACACATTTAATACGTTTGTACCTTGAAACCAAAATGGGGAAATTTTGAGAAGTGTTAAAAAAATGGCCTAATCTTTAGTCTTGTTTATTATCTAAAATATTAAATATAGTTATAAGATCTACCGTGACTAAAAATATATATTTATTTACATGGGTAATTAAACTTGAATGTATATAGACATTAAAATATTTTCATTTCAAACATTTATATAGATGGTTCCCTCATTTATACTATAGAGGTATAGATCTTTAGGTTCACACCTTAAAACATGGTTCTTGGGGGCTTATTAATTTTATTAATTTGAGCCTAGCTTAAAATAACACACATTCACTACTATTATGATTTTTATATTAAATACATAACCTTTACTCCATGTATTAGAACATCTGTGACATAATTTTACAACAGTGGACATATGTTTAGAATCATGACTATGGTGATTGCATTTATTATCTAAAATAAAATATATATTTGTATTAGGTAATAAAATTTTATTTTTAGGGTATCAATATTTTTTTATATTCTTATATCTATAATAATGGCCCTTTAAACGTATTTGAGTTAAAACATTCTTGCCTCCTTTGGAATACTAACTAGCATGTTGGAAATATAGATCTTCCACACCAACTTTAATGAAATCTGGGACTTAGACTTTGAAACATGATTTTTTTTTATAATATTCCATAGACATATACTTCTAAAAAAATATGAATAAATTGGGTATCACATGGTTAATTCTAAATAAGGTTGGATATGTTAATTAGAGATTTGGAAATTTTTATAAAATCCCCATATAGATACTAAAAACAAAATATTTATAGTATCTAAATATTTTAAATTTGAAAAATATCAATAAGGTATCGACCTTTAAATTATAGAGCTCACTACTATTGAAAGGCTTACATTTACCATCTCACTATGCCTAAATGCTTATATCTTAGTTCAATCCATATCATTCAAAAAATCAAAGTCTTCTACACCTCATAAAAATATTGAAACTTGATAAGCATCCTTCACTCTTATTTTTAGATTTGTACATGTTTTATATCCCTCTAGACACTAGTAGCCATAAAAGGACACTACTATAGATGATAGTGTTTAGATCCTTATCTAATGTCCATTAGCCCAAATTCATCCAAACTATGAATGTTTTGAAATCTATGGGTTAGCCTATTTTTCTTATTGAACTCTACCATGATGTATGTTCAAAATGTGTATTATAAATACAAATATAATCCTTCTCATTCTTCTTCTAAAAACACCAAGAAAACTTGTAAAGATAAATCAATCCACTATACAATAAAGGTATTCTCTCTTATCCATCCCCATTTTCATATCAAGCATGGTATCATTCATATTATAGGTCTAAAGCATTCAAAGAGTATTCTATGTGTGATATTTATCAAGTTATAAGCTAGGTCATTGCATACATCTTCATATAGTATATTTCACCATTGTGCGCACACATTTACACAAATATGTGAGAACTACATAATTTTTAGGCTATCATTAGATTTTTGGCTATGTAGGCACCATCCATTGATAGAGGGGTCTTTGGGTTAAACTCAATACCATGAACATACTAATAAAGTTTTATCAAACGTATTTTAGGGGTGAATAATGGTAAATAGATAGGGTTTGATGAGATTGGCAAAGAGTGATAGCATGTATCTAAGATATGAACACATCAATATAAAGTTGGAAAAAATATAGAATATGAAATTTAGTTACAATGAGATAAACTCACTATTATATACTAGACACATCTATCATAGTTAGATATTAAAATTTATAGTAGTGTCTAGATCTGAAAATATTGTCTATGATTAGATAAGTACAAATTATAGAATATGATGATTGATAAATATTATTGATCTTATGTACTTTCCACCTATTACCAATGAAAATATACCTATGCACATTAAATAAAACTAAGAATAATTTTTTATACACTATTTTATGATCAAATAACATCTCAATCCTATACACATGGTAAACATAGACCTTAAATGTTCCTTTTAGTTCTAGACATTTCCCACTTTTATATTTGTTCTCTCTTGTGCCCATTGGCCTATTTAGTCTGACTAGTCTTATTTTGATAACTAAGATCTTCTATCTTTCCTAGAATGCTTAAAATGTACTTATCTTCCTCCTCTAGAATTTTTTATCTTATATTATTTTCATACTTCCTAAACACTAATGTCTAAGAAAGACACTAGCATCAATGCTAGTGTCGTTCCCTAATGTAAGTGTACACCACCCTAAAATTTATCTAATTTTAAAATAAAGAGTATTGTAATATTTATTCTAAGTGATTTAATGCAAATTATTAATGCAAAGGAGTTGATACAAATAAAATATCAATCTTCATTCATTTCTCATCTAACATAGACATACAAAATTCTTACCTACTCATAAGGCAACTTACCAAAAACCATTCAATGAAGCACTAAAATGAGAAAAGATTCCCTATTCTCTCTTATTTCCATATCATTTATATGTAAAACACTTTTATAGGTTTGAATTACTAAAGGAGTAGCCCAAGGTCCTGATTTGTCAAATTACAAACTAGGTCATTGTTGTACTTTCCACATATTGCATGATTCACACAAAAACTAAGATGTATGGGAGAACTAAATTCATATGAGGCCCTATTTTGGATTATTTTATATGTAAGAAATACCCACTGATAGGGAAGTATTTGGTATTATCTCGACACTATGTGACCACTAACCCATTTTTCCTTAAGGTCACTATGAAGATGCAAAACTAGGTTTTGACCTAGATGTGATTGCACCAGAGTGAAGGTGAATCCATCCTTAAATCATCCAAGTGGTTTCATCCTTTTCTATCATATGTTTTGTTTATGACACTTACATTGATCTTGAATAGTAACAACAATGCAACCATCTTAGAATGATGTTATTGTCTAAAGCTCTACATGTCTCAAATCAATAATATGATGATTATTATATAAATATCTTCCAGCCTTATTCCTACCTATTCCATATATATAACTATTATATCATCATAACAAATTAATTATATTACTTCCTTATCATTTCCATAAATAGAATAATTTTGCTTTCCATATTTAAACTATCTTAGTTAATGAATTTAGTGTATGCTTATATCTGAATTTATCATCTAATTGGCCTACTGTAGATATGATTTTCAACTTCTTTAATTTTATTTCTATATACTCACTTAATAAAATATAAGGCTAACACCAACACCCATATGTCATTTTAGGGTTTAAAAATTGAACTTGATCTTTGAATATCATTATCCCTAAGGATATCCTATAGGATGTTTATTGAAAATTGTTGAACGTGATCTTTGAAGATCGTTATCCTTAAGCATATCCTATAGGATGTTTATTTTCTGATTTTTCATAATACTTATATCATTCATTTCCATTATCATCGATGATATTTATTGATTTTAGGACTATGATTATGAAAATATCCAACTCTCCTTCAAGGAAGGAATTAAAATTGACTACTCTTTTCATGCAAATAAAAGGGTTTTCTAAAATCACAAGGTATATTGGATGAACACATTTGAAAATTGTATGATTTTTTCTTTTGTGTAATCCTTTGTATGTATTCAAAATTGTAAGCATAAGAAATATATTGAAGAATGAGAAGAGTATTTCCTTTTGTCATATCAAAATGTTGGAATATGAAGATACACCACTTGGTAATACTATATTTATAGTGTCCATCTATAATAGAATATGGTTATATGTGTGACAAAGATTAATAAAATATTCTTAATGGTTTTCATATATTTATTTTACTTATTATTTATGTACATTGAGTATTTTGGATGTCTTGATCTATTATTCATATAGTTTATGTTGATTGTTTTATATATATTAAACTTACATGTCTTTTATATAATGAGCTTTACTTAGTAAATAATGGCATCATTCGGTTTGTATTGTCAAAAACTATCCTATTTTGTTATTGATAGTAGAATTTATCCATGTAATTATCATATTTTAGAGTCTTCAAGGAACCTCTACTAATAATGGTGCAATGACCATGAAACTTTTTGAAATATGTTGAGATGGTTTCTAAGACAAAGAGATTTATAAAATTGGTTATATGAGAGAATCCAAAAATTTGTAGAGGAAGAAGTGAGAATAATTAAAGTGGATGTAAAGGAGATAATTCAGGAACATATATATGAAGATATTTAGGAAATATTATAGTTTGAATTACCTATATTTTTAGCTACATGTTTGTCAAGTCTATATTAATACTCTTTCTATTCAAGAAGGATGGAGTTTATAGTTTGGATGGAAAATAATTTATATATACTATCAAAAATAGATATTTATTGGATCCATGCTATGGACTATTGGACCAAAATAAAATTATTGACTATATCAATGAAATTTATATGAAAGGTTATTTGGCCTCTGAATCTATGAAACACCTAGTTGTCATAGCAATCTATGATATGTTACTTCAGAGACTACCTGAATTGATCAAAATCTTGGTTATGAAAAAGGTCATGGTGTTTACTTATACCAACATCAAGCAGTAAATTTTAATGCTATGGGAATGAATGTGGGATATAAGTGAATGATTTGGAGTTGATTAGAGAAACTTCAAACTAACCCCAAAATATGGAGGATTATAAGAGATAGAGAGAATAGAAAATTATAAGATTATAAAGGGAACTAAAAAAACATAGATTATGAAATAAAGTGACTAATCCAAAATTAACTAAAAATATGAGTATCGTAGAGTAGAATATGCTAGAGAGGGACATCTGTAAAGAGAGGTTGTGAATGATGTTGAAATCAAAGAATGTGTAAAGTATGCATAATGGCTCAATGAATAATAAGGAAAAAGAAATAGTACAGCTATGGAGCTTGTGAAGTAGGAAGAAGAATGTAGGTTAGCTTCAAGATAGATAGAATATGGAAATAAATCATAGTTAATGAAAGGGATTTTGTCCCAACCTGGGAAGGAATGTTCCTTGTAAGAAGTTAGTTTTGGGTGCAAAACTATCACATGTTCAAGTCCAAAGTTGGAATAAGTTAAAATTAGATATCATTCACTTCAAGAGTATATATACCCATATCCCAATATACTATTTGGAAGAAGAATAAAATAGGAGAATAATCATACACAAATTGGTCTAATTCTTTTATAGATAAATTTGGTAAGCTATGTGAGAAAAAAAGTAAGTAATAGATAATAAGAGGATAAAAAAGTTGGGATTATTTTTTAGGACACATGAAAATACTAGTGAATAGAATTCCTTAGTCATAGTGACTAATGTGTAGACACATATAGCAATAGTCACTAGGGTGGATACACCTACAATCGCAAGTCACAAGTGTGTAGAAACCAATGTTAGCAACTTCAAGTGTGAAAATTATGTCGCTCAATGTAGGAATATTTATTTATTTAATATAATATGATGGATATATGGATTTTGAGAAATACTTGGTAGATTATAATATTAAATAGAACATTATGGGGGTAACATCTGATCATGTTAATAAGTGTTAACTAATAAGTAATTTTTCAATGTGAGCCTTAGAGTTAATTTGTAAAACAAATGTAAATACTATGGATCTTTTATAAGATAAAGATTTATTAGTAGTAGGGTTTAAGGTGAATAAATATATAATCCAAACTATTCAAGACCTAAAATAAATTCAACAAATTCTAGAGAGTCAGTTAGAGACTACAATCATAGGATTTTTGATGTTATGAATAATATTGATTTCAAACTCGAAGACAATGATAAGGCTACTTATTTCACAAAAGGGATGTGACAAAGAAATTAATTTGATATTATGCAGTTCTAGTTCCTAACTAAGGTTGATGCATGAACTACTACTTTACAAGTGGATTAAATTGAGGATTGTGGGAACCTTCTAATAATAGATTCTAAATTAGAATCAAAACTAGATTCTTTTATGATAAGAATAAATGAGATGCATGAGAATGATAAGATTAAATTAGGATTATGGTGTTTAGAATGCAATTGAAAAGGCCACCATAGGAATGAATATGCAAAACATAAAATAGATTCTTGTGAAAGTTGTCAAGTGGTTGGACATGCTACTTCAAAGTTCCGTCTTTAATAATAATATATTTAGAAATTGTAGAGCTTGTAATAAAATGTTTGTAAATAGACAAATCATGATGAAAATATCTATAGAGATCTATAAAAGTGAAAATAAGATATTACAATGAATTCCTTCATAATTTATATGTAATAGTTACCAATTCTAAAGTAGGGTATCCTAACCTTGAATGTGGACATGGTAAGTGTGACATAGATTAGTTCCTAATGGATACCTTAATCATCCTAATACCAACCCCAAAGTCTAGTTGGTTGGATACCATATCCCTTTTAACACCAATATTAGTGTTTAAAGAATAATGTGAGACCATAAAAATCTAATTATGCTCCAAGTTTACCTCAGTACCAATATGGAGGGTATGATGCATAATAAAACCAGTAAAGAGGATATGTTAGACAACATTCATAAAGATGTGGATATCAAAAAAATGGAGGTAACTAAAAAATCAGCTATAGGGTAGGATACCAAGGAAGGTATTAAAGAATATGTAATAATGTAAACTAGAAATCTTGACCACCTATGCAATGTTATTTATTTTGGGTATGCAATCACTATGTGAAGAATTACCGTACCAATGTATAGAGATATACCTACTACATGTAATGAAAAATTGAAGGATATCATCAAATATAAGATTTTGTTATGATCAATAACTAAAATAAGGATAATTTGATATATAATGGAAACCTAATCAAATCACAACCTAAGGAGAATGTATTCATCTAGGTAGTTTCTAGACAAGAACATGTAGAATAAGGATTGATGCCTTTAGAGATGTTAGTAGATCAAAGAATTATAAAAACTCATCTCGATAGATATATTGATCCTATAAGGGATAACATTAAGAATCTAAAGAGCCAAATTTCATTACTTTATTATTAATGAATCAAAATAAAATTAAAATAAAATAATGATCTTGAAAATAAACCATTCTTTCTTAAGTATTTGTTTGAGCTTAACACAATGAAAAAACCTACAAATAGAGGATAAAAACATAAAACCTATGTTATCTCTCTTATCAAAACTAGTGTTCACTTGTTACCATAGATGATGTTCTTGTTGGATTTTTGGAAATAAAAACTTTTATCAATGCATTTACATCTTGGAATCACTTATCTAAGACTACATGTGGCTTTGATTTTCTTGGATTGGCTTGGTGTGAAGTTTTTAAAATCAATTTAGTATTATAACATTACTTTAAAGGCTTCTGGAAAGCATTCCTACAAAATAATGTTACACACAAAATATTATTGGATGAGAGTGAGGTAACTTATATTTATAGGTCTTAAAACTAACTCTAACCCTAAGGTGGATAGGTTTGGTTTTAACCTTAGTTTCATCTAAAGTAAACTTGGTTAGGTTTAGGTTAATCTTGGGTTTGTTCAAAGTAATTATGAAGGCTTGACAAATCATATAAGATAATTATTACCATTACAACTAATAGAAGATATTTATGAGGTTGTGACTCACCTTTTCTTAAATTTTAGGAATTTATAAAAGATATTATTATTTCCCTTGACTTTGACCTCGTCTTTATTAAAAATTTCCTTTTTTAGAAAATGTAATTGCTAATTTAAACTTGGAATTTTTACTTAAGTAGTTAATTGAGTTTTTATTTTTAATTAATCATGCTTAGGGTTTTTGACAATCATGAATTTTTTTTAATGTTTTGCATTAATATATCAATAGGCAACGAATGTCAATTTGTTAGGTCACAATTTGACTGGGGTTGAATCCAAGCTAGGTTATCATTTCATATAGTGTTACACCCTAAATAATCAAGACTCAACATGATTCTAGGAATTTAAATCACATATGAAAATGAATATCAAAAATCAAGTGAATTCTAGGCTTAAAGTACATAATTTTCTAGAAATTAATTTAATACCTGGTTCAGACAAAAAAAGTGGAAAAAAATGATTTTTTATTATTTTCCCTTATTTGAGAAGGTGTTGAAATACATAATCATAGTAACATCTCTTCAAATAATTAAAAAGTCATTAATACAAAATGTCCATGCCCCAAAGGGAGGCTGATTAACCCTAGATGCCCCCTCGATGTATCAAATAATAAATAGAGTCATCAAACATTCCATTGAAATGGAGAAAACAACATGATCTAGTGGCAACATAGAATGAATCACTAATTTAACCAAAGGTGATTATAATCAGTAACTGATATTGAGGCACTAATTTCTCCAAAGGTAGTTATAATCAATGACACATGTATGTGCCTTGGTAGGGTAGGCAAAGAAAAAAATAATGATTTTCCCAAAGGTAGTTATATTCATTGGGATAGTATTTTCTCTAGTAGGGAAAATAAGTCAAAAAATAATGATTTTCCCAAAGGATGTTAATTTTTTACTGTGTGAAATATTTTGCATGTCATTTGATCCTATGTTCCTATTTATTGGTTGTTTTATAGCAAACCATATTATTGGGCCTCTTCTGTGACCCATTTAATTACATTATTTTTCTATCTATACCATGTGTTCATGTGAATGTGCATCTCCATACTCACACATAGAATAGAATCATGTTTTTGTTCTTTAGCACCTCATCATAAATCCATTTTATGGGTTTCATGCAAAATTTCACTTTACCAATTTTCTTACATGCAATTTTTTTTACAACCAATCTATGATATATTTTACCTTTTTTGGGAAAAATCATTTTCAATCACATGATTAAAAATGTAAATGATTATAACTTCCTTTGTAAAAATATTTAATTTTTTGATGTTATTTTCCCTTCTAGGGAAAATATTTGTGCTAATGATTATAACAACCATTAGGCAAATCATTATTTTTCAAACTATTTTCCATACTAGGGTAAATACCTATGATAATTATTATAAAACCTTTGTTAAAACCATTATTTTTCATTCTACTCACCATATAGGGGCACATACATATGCCACTGATAATAACCACCATTCGCCAAGTTGATGTCATAACCTCCATTATTGATTATAACCACCTTTATTAAAACTAGGGTTTCATCCTACATTATCACTAGATCATGTATTTTTATTCATTTCAAGGGAGTGATTAATGAATCTATTTGATGATCAATTCCTTAATGGGGTATCCATGGATAATAAATGTCCCTTTAGGGCACGAACCTTTTATCTTAATAGATTTTAGATTATTTGAAAATATGTTACTTTTCATGTGTCTTACAATGCCTTCTCAAAGTGGGGAAAATTGTATACACTCATTTTTTACCACTTTAGTGTTGAAAATGGGTAACATATTGATTATTATCAAACAATGTAATTTAATCCTAGAAGTCACTAGATCTACCAATTTCATATGTGTAATGGATATAATTACCTAAAAACATGTTGAGGCGTCCTTATTTTATGTATCACCCTATACATAATGATAACCTATCTTGGATTCAACCTAAGTCAAATTACAAACTAGAAAATTGACATTCTTGGCATATTGATCTATTAATGTAAAACATTAAAATAATTCATAAATGACAAAAATAATAAGTAGGATTAATTAAAAAGAAAATTTAATTAAACTAATTAAGTAAAAATTCCAAGTTGAATTAAGGAATTAAATTTTATAGAAAAGGAGTTTCTTAATAAATATTAGGTCAAACTTAAGGGAATTAATAATAACTTTTATTAATTCCTAAAATTCAAGAAAAGGTGAGTCATAACCTCATAAATATCTTTTATGAGTTTTCAAGCCTTCATAAATTTTTTCACCCAACCTATGGTTAACCTAAACTTGACCAAGGTTACTTTAGAATAAACCAAGGATAAAACTAAACATAACCTCACTAGGGTTAGATTTAGTTTTAAGACCTATAAATACATGTGTCCTTTTTCTATCCAAAGAAGCTTTTGTGTGTAAGTTTATTCTATATGAATGCATTTAGAAAGCCCTCAAGTAATGCTATAATGCCAAATTGATTCAAGAAGCTTCACACCAAGCCAATACAAGTAAATCAAAGCCAATTATGGTCTTAGAAAAGTGATACTAAGATGGAAAATACATTGATCAAAGTCTATATTTCCCATAAGTCAAACAATAACATCATCTATGCCAATATGTGAATAGTAGTTTTGACAAGGGAGGTATCTTAGGTTTTTTTTTACTTATTATTTATGGTTTTAACCTAGGTAAGATTGGTTTAGTTTCCATTTCATTATTTGGTTTGAATTTTCTTTTGATTTAATTATAAAGAACTAATGATTTTATTGCTCTTTAGATTCCTAACATTACATATATTTTCATAGAATGACAAAATATATCATTGATCAGCTATAAAAGAATTTTCCATAATATAGGCAAGTTAAAAATGAATGCTTATGTGATAAACTTGTAAAATGGATCTACTATGAGCTAGAAATTAATATTAACATGAATCTAGCCTAAGTGTAAATATGAAGATGAACATTTGAACTAACATGTGTTTTATAGAAAAATAATGTCACTAAATGGGTCTTAGAAGAGGCCCAATAAAACGGTCTGGTTATAAAATAGCCAATAAATATGGGATGTTGTGTTAAATGGAATGTAAAATGGACCACATAGTCAAATAATACACCTATTAGATTGAGAAAAAGTAAATTTAGCCACTAAGGGCGAGAATTCAAATTTTAAGAATATATATTCACCCGATGGGGTGAAAATTTATTCATTTTCACCCTATCCCCTTTCAAACATGAGATTTGGTTTTGTGCAAGAGGTGTCAATGTGAAATAGCATGTAGAGGAGGATGGTGGTATTTTAGTGACACATTTATGGAACATGGGTGAACTCTACATGATGGACCACTAGATTGTGATCTTAACCTTTCCAACTATTGTACTTATGTTACATTTATGTCTAGGTTTGGATCAAAAAATTTAAAAGTCACCATTTTCATTCAAGGGAAAATGATGGATCTGTGAAGTGAATCAGTGAGTGTGTATGAATTCACTATTTATAAAAATGATGACAATGCCAAAACAAGTAGAAATCACCAAATCAGTAATTTCACCCAATTTTAAGTGAATTCACCATTTTTGTGAAAAATAAAAATGATTATTTTCCCCAAAAATGGTAGAAAATGCCAAACAATGACTTTACCATTTGGGAAAAATGGATACTTCACCCTATAAGTCAAAATAACATGCTTAAGGGATCTAAAAAAGGTCTAACCTCTAAGAAAGAGGGGAAAATATGCCTTGTATTGTAGGCATACACTATATAGAAACATAAATATATCTTGATGTTAATATATTTGTGATTACAAGATCAACTCATGGTGTTAACAACATGGGAGTGACGTTCACACTACTTATAGACACCATAGATTTGGATAGTGGAGATGGTTAGATTTTTATAGGCCCTAGATTTATACAACATGGCATAAATGCCAATGATTAATGTAGATCAAGCATACTTGAGTACCCTAGTAGAGAAATGGCATTCAAAGACATAAAAATTTTACTTAATGATTGGTGAGGAAATTTTTACACTTGAGGATACCTAGTAGATCCTCAATCTACCATTGATAGACTAGAGTCTATTCTAGACAGATCAAACATGATAGAAGGTAGTGATAGAAAACTTGAGTGGCTTTTAGGATATTCCCATGGTACATTAGAAGGTTGATATAAACTTACTAGAGATGTATATAATCTTACAACTTGATGACCTATTCCCTTAAGACCCAATACCACCAGTATTGATCAATAAGGAGGTCATGGTTCTAATGGCTACTGCTAGAGACATAATATTTCTTGACATGAGTGGTCAATTCTTTTATATGGGCCTAGGAGGAGTTATCTAGAGAATGATGGATGAGGCTACAATATTTTCTTGTGGCCTACTATATTTTCATAGATATATAGGGATATACATATGGTCGCCTATCAAGGAGGCTAGAGCATTCAGTAATATACTCTATTTATGTTTTAGGGATAGGATCGCATATCTATAGATAACCATATGGGCTAGAGATGGGTTAAGGACCCACAAGATCCATTGGTGTATAGAATTTTATAAATAGGTATAGGATGCCAAAGACATCATGGGGATAACTACTTATACTAACACATGTTTAATGAACTAACACTTCAGTTATTTATCTAGAGGCATTATCTTCTTTATCAATTCCATTTACCTAGGGATGCTTGGTACACAAAATTTATGACATCAAAATATTTTATCATAGGGGGATAGTCACATGTAATAGAGTATTACATGCCAAATTGGGTTCTTCAGTAGTTTGGCATGATTCAAGATGTTCTAGAGGATCCTAGGTGGTTCACACACATTACTAAAGAGATTATTTTTGTGGCAAGTTACACTAGTGTTTTACATATGGCATGGGATTATGTAGGGGGTATAGAATATGTAGGGGTCATGCAAGAATATGTATATTGGTGGGTATATGTGTACACATTGAGGCTTAATATTATCAGGTAGGGAGGTGGTCAAGCATGATAGATACTATTGAAGCTAAGGTCGAGACTAGTAGCAGGGCTAGTGATAATGGTAATAGTTGGTAAAATAATGGAAGATGGGAGGATGATGATGATGATGATGATGATGATGGTTTTGATAGAGGGATGATGGAGGTAATGGCATAAGTGATTACACTTGTTCCATGGTAGTGTTTGATCCCAATATGATAGGTTTAATAAGTCTATTTTTTGATCTAGACTAGGTAGGTCCATCAGTTATGACTAGGATAGGTAGGGATAGGGCTATGCTAGAGGAGGAGATCATTTCCAAGATAGTGTGATCATATGTTTGGAGAGATGGGAAGTTGATTTATAGGATACACTGTATATCTTAGATGATGATAACAATTGCCTTCAATTTGAGATTACTTAGTTGAAGGCATAGGTGGCAAACACAGTCCAAATTAATACACAAAATATGATAGAGTGAGAACAAGCCATATTAGATAGAGATTAGGTCTTGTTATATGTTCAAAGGGTCTAGTGTGAGTGATATGAGGCTTATATAGCCATCACATTGATAGCATTATCTAAGATGATACTTGAGAGCCTTCAAGCTAAAGATGAGGATTATTATTGCTAGTAGGCATATAAGACCACTATCCCTAGGGGTTATTATATTTCCACATTCGATGTATGGGATGTGCAGAGAGATGACACTAGAATAGGTTGATCTACAACTAGGACACATGGTACAAAAACCTTAGGTTAGTCCATGTAATAACCACAGCCACTAGGGCTACCTTTTACTATAAGGCCTATCGATACATAGAGTTAGAGGTGATTTGTGATAACTCTTTGGCATATTATTGTAATTTTGACACCATGATATGTATATAATCTCAATGTATATGAAAATATTATGAGATACATTGGCATTCATATTGGGTCTTTAGAGGCTTGTATATATGGATTATTATTCTTTGATATATATATGATGCTCTTATTGTTTATATTTGGATCTCATACATAGCTCATGTTTTATCATTGTAAATGTTTTTTTTTCATTTAAACATGTATGCTCTTTCATTTACTGTATTGCTATGTATATGAGATGTTGCACTATTTCATCTAATTACAATATATGAGTTATATATATTCTTATTTAGAGATGCACATCTATATTAGCAAATAATAAATCATAATAATTTGAATACTCATTGGTTTGGACAATTTTTTGGGTTTTACCTTGGAAAATTATTGCCCACTGCATTGATTGAAAGATCTATTAGCCTAATGTTTGTTGTACTTTATGATATCATGCATCATAGTTATGATATATATATATATATATAAAGCATGGAAGAATTAGTTTAGATGTAAATATAAATAACTTAGGAATTATACATAAACAATCAAATCCCAAATGTAAATATAAGAGAAATAAACTAAGTGTAGGACTATATATAAATACGCACAACCTATGTACAAGATATGGATAATCAAGACTAAAGTGTAAATACAATGTAATATACCTAAGACAACCAAGAAAGATTAAAAAAAATGAAATAAGTAATGAAAAACAAAAAGAATCAAACAAACAATAATAAAACAAATAAACAAACAAACAAATAAAAGAAATAAACATAAACAAACAACATAAACAAACAAAATAAATTAATTAATGAAAAAAATAAACAAACAAAGTTAGTTAAATCAACCAAATAAATTAAGGTAAAGAATATTTTAACATACAAACTATTATAATACACAAAATAAGAAACAAATAGAACTTAAACAAACAATAATATATAAACAAGTTAGTGGCAATGTTAGTAACAAACAAAATATAAGAAACAAAATTTTCATGCATGTGTGATTGATGTGTTATATTTTGATATAAGGGTACTCCTAGGTTAAGTTTTAATGATATAGGTAAAAAAACATAATAAAAAATGGCACAAGGTTGTCCCTAGGCTATAGGTGAAAACAACAAAGGGTGTGATGGAAAAAGGTTAACCCTAGGCTATAGAGAGCAAGAACATAAAAAGGATGACAAATATTGGCCAATGAAAAAAAAATAAGTAGGTTAATATAAAAAAAAAAGAATTGGTAGCCAAACTAATTCTAGATATGCTAGGCAAGTTGACACCACCTACATAACCCCATGGATGTGAGGTCCAACGTCAACTTCATGCCAAATTTATTTCTCCTAGGGTAAGGGATAGAAGAAAATTGATGATATTGAAAAGTGAAACATTATAGAGGAATATAAGAATGGTCTCATAAAATAGAGAGTATGTAATGTAAATAGGGGGTGACATTCACAATCATGAAAGAATCAAACATTAAAAAAATGTGTAACTATGAGTGGATAGTTTAGTCCAGAACCACACTTCAAAAATAATAAACGAGCATCCACTGATGAGCTAAATTGGTAATTCATAATTTTTACTACATCTATGGGTTAGACTAAAAAAGAACTCATATAACAGTGAGAGGAATAGTTGAGATTGATCATAAAATGGAAAGAGAATTGGTTGATGTTAATTGTAAAATAGTGAGATTATTGGCTAAGGTTTCTCACAAAATGGCTAGAGTGTTCAAATTGAAATTGTTCAAAAAATGGTGAGAGCATATCACTAAGAACACTAAGGATGGGGAGATTAAAGGACAAGTGATTAATTATTTTATATATATATATATATATATATATATATATAATACCCAAATACTTAGGTATAAGTTACTTCTACCATGACCACTTCTTCATCATTTCATCGAATTTTGGAACTTTATTTTGTCTTTTTTGACCTAAGTATTTGGGTATTATATATATATATATATATATATATATATATATATATATATATATATATATATATATAAAATACCCAAATACTTAGGTCAAAAAAAGACAAAATAAAGTTCCAAAATTCGATGAAATGATGAAGAAGTGGTCATGGTAGAAGTAACTTGAGATACCCCATCTATCCAAGTGATCCATACATAGTTCATGCAGACCTCAGGCCCATGTATTTCACCTAAAAATGTGAGAAATTTGATAAAGTGGTCTAGAAATGAAGCTATATAGGTAAGATAGTCCATCTTAGAAAATTTTGAAAGATTTATATCTCATATGGAAATTCTAAGCCAATTTTCATTATTTTGTGATTCTTAAGATTTTCTTGGACCATTTCAAAATTTTAGGGGTTTCAAATTTTTTTTAATGTTTTTGGAATTTTCTATGTATCCCAATGATAATTAAAAATTACCACTCATAAAATGGCAAGAGCATTCAAACTTAAATTTCTTTTAAAATAGTGAGAGCATTCAAACAAGGGTGGTTAACCTAACCTCAAAAAACACTAACACTACCTACATAGTCTAAATGGACCTCAAGCCACTATATTTTATCCTACAATGAGGCATCAAACTAATTAAAATCAAGTTTATGAATAGGCAAATGGGAAGGTATGAAATAATGATGTGACAATGCAAGGTAAAGGGGTTGTTCCTAGGCTATAAGAAACAATGACGATGATTAGTGATACTAATTTGCCTATAGTTGGTTTCAATTAGTAGCATGAGGTTGAGACATTTATTTTCCCAATGAGAGTTATAATTTATGGAAAAAATAATAATATATAATGTAATAATAAATGGACTCAATTGTCAGGACCATTGTCATACTAATTTCATTTACTGTCATTCAAAATCTTGAATATGAGTCAACTATTGGAACTACATCTGATCTCAACCACTGAAAGTGCCTGAAGTAAAATTTAATCAGGACCAGTGCTAAAAAGTTATAGGTCTTAGATGAAAATAATTATGTAGAAATATGCTAAGGTATAGATTTACCCAAAGGTTGTTGTGATCAGTGGCAAAGGTATGGTGGGAAATGTATACAGTATGGTATAATGAATGGTTATACTATAACATAAATGAAATGATCCTTGTAGATAATAATTCAAGTCCCTCATGTGTAAAAACATTTAGGGAGCATTATGTTCATTGGTTCATCCATTTCATCTCCTTCTAGTGTGGCAAGTTGTTATTCTCCAGAACCATAGTTAGTAATAACCACACAAGGACCTAACTAATGAGGTTTAAAATTTCCTTTCTTCTTGGTCTGAACATTGATGTTCTTATGATTTTATTTTGGTATCAAATCACCAAGATCAAATTCTTTATGATTTATGTGTCAATTGTATTGGTCATGTAATCTATTCTAATAAGCTTGAAGGTTATTCAAGGTAGTCATATGCTTTCCATCTAGTAAATCGAGATCTTGTAAACATGTTACTTTATAGTAATCATCATCAATGATGTGCTATAATTAAATCTAGAGAGAAAGAAACTTGACCTCTAAATGAAGAATAGACTTAGCTCTATAAATAAATAAATATGGGGTAGATCTTGATAAAGTATAAAAAGTGGTATGTTAAGCCTAAAGGGTGTTAAGTGCCTACAAGTACTAATTAAGACCAACATCATTCACAATCTTCTTGAGGATATTCAAAATGGTTTTGTTAAATACCTCAACTTGGTCATTGCCTTGTAGTTAATAGGCTATGTAAAATTATTGTTTGATATAATATTGGGAACAAATGGGTTTTACATATTTATTTTTAAATTAACCACAATTATAAGATATACTGTCAAAGGGTATACCATAATGGAAAATGAGATGGTTAAATATGAATTTGGAAATCTAATTTCTAGTTATGTAAGTGATATTAATGTCTCCCACCCACTTAGTAAAATATTATGTAGTAGTAAGAACATGTTTACATCCATCTGGAATTGTAGGATTTATTTTGCCTATGAGGTTGAGACCCCATGCCAAGAATGAACATGGTGTTGTTAGTGGTTTATTAATTTTGGATAGAGCATGGATCAAAATTAGCACACTTCTGACACTTCACACACTTATTCACATAGGCAGCTACATCAATTTCTATAGTCAACCAATAATAGCTAGTACATAGTAATTTATTGGCAATGATGGACCCACTAGTGTGGGCCCCACACACTCCTTTATGAAGTTTCCTAAATACTAATCTAGATTTTACCAAAGATAAATAATGAATCAAGTTCACATCATATATTTTAAGATACAAGGTAGGTCCAAGTAGGGTATAATGGGAAGCTTTATGAATGAAGAGTTTTTACCTTTTTTTGGAATGATCTAGGGGAATAATTTGTCATGGAGGTAGGCATATATGTCCAAATACCAAGTAGACATGAGACTAAAAATATAAAAAACCATCTCAATGGTTTCTTGTTCATGTATCAACACTATAATATGTTTCATGAAAAATTGATAGGCTTTAGATCTATCTATAATCTGAATCATGAAACAAATTATAGCCATGGTATCAGTTTTTTTGTTAGTATCCCTAGGTATCCATTTAAAATTAAGGTTGTTTTTTAAGAATGCCAACCATAATTTTATAAGATACTAATTTCTCATCTTTCATCTGGTATTGGTTTATAACTTGATTGATTATAAGTTGTGAATCACCATGAACCAATAAATGTTGGATATTCGACTGCACTACTTGGCAAAGCCCTATGACAAGTTCTTAATATTCAACCATGTTATTAATGCATGGAAAACCAATGTGGAAAGACTTAGGAATAAGATCCCCTTATGGCATGATAAATAATATATTGGTGCCTGATCCATGTGCTATGAATGAACCATCAAAGTAAATTTTTATACTTTAGGAGGTGATTTTTCTATGGTAATGATGTATTCATCTAAAAACCCAAATATAAGAGGTAGATCATGAATAAGAGGAGCTTTTGTAAGCTAATTGTTGGTAATATTATTGTCATTGATGTCAAAAGGGATATCATTGGCATTATGGATGTCATTGATGGTCAGGGTTTAATATGATGATTTTAAGGTGTGAAAAGGATCCTATCAGAGTTCATAGATGATTAGAATGCTTGTGTTCATGAGTGGAATTCATTTGTTCTTCATATTGATCATCTAGATATTTTAGCCTATACAAATTTTACTAACATCACCATTACCACATTTGGATGAGTTTTGGGAACTGGTCATATGGTTGTGATCACATTAGTACCTAGTTGTTATGCACTAGATTTCAAGTCATGTGATTACATTTAGTAGAAGATTTGGGGATGTAAATTTAGGTACTCAATAACAAATCACTATGTTTTAATACTTAGCCAAATTTGTAAAAGGGCTAAATAAAGCCAATTAATCATATTAATGAGGTTAGAATTTTCACATATGGATGTTCCAGGATAAAATTATCATATGGTTTTGCTCATTTTTGTTCCTAGTTTCTATGTGCTAAATCTCAAGTCATGCGACATGGTATGACAAAATATATGTTTGATAAAGTCAGGATACTAGGCATTTTGACAGTGGTTTCCAACAAAGTCAAATTTATAGTTTGCAAGATAAAGCTATTTAGGAAATTAAATGATGTCATATCTTTCACATATGAAGGTTTCAAGAGAAAATGAATATATGGATGGAATCCCTAATGTAAGAGGATCTTATGCACTAAATTATCATGTAACTAAGTGCAATAAGGGTTATGCAGGTGTAAACTTAGCCTTTCAGGCATATTGAAATGGTCTCCATATTTAGTAAAATATTCATAATGTCCTATAAATTTGTCATGATTTTACAAAGACCATTTATGGACATTTACAAAGGAAAAAAAATAAGAAAATTTGTTATGGGTTTTTCATGAGCATCTTAGATATATTGTTTGTATGTTTAGATGAAGAGTGATGAACCCAAAATTTAATTATCTTTGATCTTAGACATGATAGGGTTTCTCAATTAAACCCTAAGGGTTTATGTAATGGAATTCATAGGCTTTGTTATTTTGATGTTGATTAGATATAGCCAAGACCAGGAAGCTTAAGTTATAACTTAATCCCTTGTCATCATTGTAAAATCGATACCTTCAACCTAGAAATTACCATCTCAAAGCAGTGATCAAGAATTTATATATTCCTAAGCCTTAGACTTAATATTTTTTCTATCTTAAATAAAGACTATCACTTAATCATACACTAAATATCCAATGAAGCATAACAAAGTCAGTTTGTCAAAGGCACCTCCAAGTAAATTTCTTAGTGACAATTGTCACAATCACGAAGCTTACATAATAAATCTATGAAGTAGTTTAAAGTCAAAAGGTAAGTGAGAAATGTGAGACTACCAAGTGCCTAAATAATAGGAACTAACATCAATATGTAGAAGGAACACACTAATTCCAAGTGTCACATTATCAAGATCTATGCAGAGATAAAGATTGAGCTTGTTGGAAGATCTGATGGTGAGCAGATGATCATGTAAAGGAGATCTAATAGAGTGAGTAGACCCAATGGTATAAAGTGATTGAAGTTTATCAACATAGTGGCAAGTTAAAGATTGAAAAAGTTTGAGAATATTAATGGAGTGTAAGCATTCCAATGGCTAAGGAAGTAGTGAGATAAGACCAAGTGATCGAGGATTAAGGACTAAATAGAAGTAAAGATGGTGCATCTTTAGAGATCCAATAAAATGCATAAGCTTAGATCAAAATATATAACATACATTTTTTAAATTGATAACATTAAAACTAGGAAGCATACAAGAATATAGTGGATAGTGTGAGCCTATCAAAATGTGATCGAATAGATGTATTTTAAATTTGATAAGTTTAAATAAAGACCATAAAATAATGGTTTCAAATGTAATATCAAAAATGGATATTTAAATTTGTGTTTAGTCTAATGGTTAGACATAGGAATATGTAAGTAAGCCATGAATCATGATATGGATAATGAATTTGATTATTTTAATCAATCAAATCTATGTAAATGTTAATGTGCATCAAAACTAGAGTCCAAAAAATGTTATAAATAGTAATGAGACCAGGAATCATGGTGGTGGTGCATGAGATATATTATGCCTATTTTTGACATACCCCCTAGAATGTTTTCTTCTAAAAATTAGTACTTACTACCATAGAGATGACCTTATCATAAAATCTAAAACTATGTCAGGGATCCTATTGATTGATATTATTTTAGATGCATTTTTTATTGTGAAATGATAATGATTAGTTTATGAATTCATATTTATATTCTAAGTGGTTTGAAAAAGCATGGTGGATTAATAAATAAAGTATGCATATATAGTTATGAATGTGATTAGTTATTTTGATTCTCAATACATTTTAGTTTTTGATAATTTTATTTGAGAAATGGACTTCTAATTTTGATAGTTCTAGTAGATTAATGATGATTCTTTGATTTTCAAAGTTGATATGATTAATGTTTTAGAAAAAATCATGGTGTTATATGAATGATTATCACATTTGAAAACACATAATTAAAAATTGATGCCTTTAAAAATCTATTCTCTAGGCAAAATTCAGATTCATGACTCATTTGAATTTTCTACTGATGGTATAATGGACATTTGAAGTATTGATATGCTTCAGTTGATGTAGCAATGTTGATATTCTATCTCGTCTAGTTTGCAGTTTCATTCTTTGTCTAATTATTTGGTGTTTCGACTACCAAACTACATGGTTTGAGATCATGGTTCTCATATTTCATAAAAATTTGAAGGACATATCTAACATTATAAGTATTATTCATCTAAATATTCTAAAAATTATTCAAATCTATAAACATATCCTTGAGGCATGGATGGAAATCTATTGTCTTTATGATCATGGAGATTCATATGACAAGAAGAATTCAAATATTTGACTTATTTCATGGACTAATTTAATTTGAGGTGTTCTTGGAAAATCTTCACATATATTTTTGATGTCTTAATATTTTTTGAGATTTTCATAATGTTTTAAGTGGCCTATCTTGTCACATGAGTGAAGAACCTTCAGGTCACAATGCTAATGCAATGACATTTTCTAGGGTATAAGGGTCCATCAGAATTATGTTTATTTTTCTAAGTATGGGTTATAATTTTCAAGGATTTTATATTGATATGATTAAATGGTATTTGAATAGAATTTTGTTCCATCATGGGAAGGAAAGGTTAGCATAGACATTTTAAATGCTTTGGGATATGGCCAAAAGATTTGGTAGTGATGGAAATTAATGTGATGCATGATTTGAGGAGATTGGTTAAGGTTTTAGCATAAAGTTTAGTGATAGCTAATTTTTTCAAAGTTGATAACAAAGTTGGTGGGGTTACTAAGTACACATTTAGTAAATGCAAGCTAATGTGAATTAAATATGTAACTTGGTTACGGTTAGGAGTTGATGGATATAAGTTTTGATTTTTCTTGGTTATTGTTTTATTGATGCAAGATTGGATGCAAAAGTGGAGGCCTGGTTGAATAATCTTTGAGTTGTAGAGCAAGATATTGGTGAATGATATTGGATGAGAAATCTTAGGGTGTATTTTTAGGCATGTTTCAAACAGTTTCAAAAAAAGTTTGGAAGGTTTTGGTGGTTCTTTTGAGAAAGTTTAGAAATGATTATTTTTTGTTGCATGAAAGAAGTATTTTAGGTTTGTATGAGCATTATTGAATGTTATAAGTATTTCCCAAATGGTTTTCTATGAAGAGATATGAGCTATAATGTGAAAAGTGTGTGAAATCCATCAACATGCAAATTATTTGAGAAATTATGATAGTTTTCTTGAAGGGTTTTGAGAATATTATTTGTTGTGCATTTGCATAAACATAGAAGAAAGTTCTAATTTGTTCTCTTAAAGGTTTTATAATATTATAGGTTTTCTATGGTGTTTTTATAAACTTTTTAGTATTATGAAGAAGATCATTATTCAAGTTACATGAAAAAAGATAGGTTAAGTCTACATAGTTATTTTTGAGAACTTGAAATTAATGGTTTTTATAGAAACTTAGGCTATAATTTATTATGCTTCTATTTTCATGTATTCTGAAAGAATGAAATTTTAAGGTTTGTTTGGTTTGAAGATGGTTTTTTTAAAGAATGAGGAAATTAGGTTGTGGATTAAGAATCATTTATGTTTGAATGCGTGAAGACATTTTGAGAGTTTTGTGACACTTTAAAGGTTTTACATGTCATTTATGTGAATCATGGTTCAATGGCTTTTCCTATGCGTCGATATTATTGAACAACAAGTGTTCAACATGCAAAATAAATTTTTGTCTTGAGTTATTTTTTGGGTATTTGTAGAATATATATTTGTTTTTGTACAAGATGAATGGCTCTCATATATGATTTTCAAACTATTAAATAATATGATAGTGGTGAATTTATGTATTTTTATATCTTGAAAAAGGAGGTCATAATCATAGTTTCAGATAAGCTAATGGGTTCTCTTAATCTCTATAAACCTATAAAATAAATAGTTCTTTCAAATTTTTGAAGTTGGTTCATATGTTGATTATTGAGGTTCTCATTTTGTAGTTTGAAAGTTTTATTTTGGCATCAATAGTTTTTATTAACTAGTTAGTTTTACTATTTTTGTTTTCTTTGAAATGGATCAAATTTGGAGGAGTAAGGATGGTTTATCTTGAATATTTGAGAATTATGTTTCTATTGGTCCAATATGAGACTTCACTAGGGTTTCTTTCCCAGAAGGATGTATTTTGAAAAATTGATGAGAATCTTGTTCATATGATCTATGCATCCTAGTTTAGCTTCTAGGAGTCAGCATGCATAAAAAATGATTATCAATATTTTGATAAAATATCAGTTAAAACTTTGTCTATATATTTAAGAATTACAGTGCATGTATATTGTAAAAATTGGTAAATCACAAAGCTTTGAAATTATAGGAATTGGTTTTAAGCATGAATTATAGAGCTGCTATGATATGTTTTCTTTGAATATTCTAAAGATTTTGACTTCATGAGATGTTTGTTATTTTCAAATCTATGTTTTGGTTCTTAGAAATAGTTTCAGTTTATTCAAAAGAAAAATTTTGGTTTTCAAAAATTTGAATGAAATCAATCAGCCATTTCATAAATAGTATGATTTTAAAAAAAGGTAATCTCTGATAGATATTTATGGATAATCTCAATTTTATAAGGTTACATACCAGTTTATAGTTGTAATGGTGATTTGTACGGATTCAGCCAAAATGAGATTTTTATTATGGTTAAATAATTTTCAAGTCTTATGTTTTATTTTTAAAATAGACATAGGATTTAAAGTTTCTTGATACTTCTAATTTGGAATTTATAGGGGGACATTATTTTAGAACAAATAAATTGGTTTCAAATTCTATTTGATATGGCCACTTTGAAAATATTTTCTAGGATTTTTGTATCTTCATTTGAAATGGCTTAGTTTAGAAAATTTTGAAACTTACCAAGCCAGTTAGAATAATTTTTGTTTTAAAGCACAGTCACTTGTCAATGGATTAGTAAGATAATTTTTACGAATTCTTTTTTTTCATTTGTAATCTCATTAAATTTTTTGGAAATAAGATTGTGAAATTATGATAAATAGCTAGGGGTTCAATGGAATGTTTGATACAGTTCAATTTTAGTTTATTGTGATACAACATTTTTTTAGTCTTGTGTATTATGGGAATTTGTTGTTTCTTAGTCTTAGATTTGATTGTTATATTTCAAATTAATCATAATTATAGGATGGGAACAGCCTAATTCATCTAGAAGTAATGATAATAAGGGATGGGGTCAGAGTTTTTGTAGTGATGCTAATTAGTCTAATCCCAACAGAAATATCTGTAGAGTTATTTTTTGTGTAAGGAATTATGGTCCTAAATTCTATAGGGGAAAAAAAATCTCTATACACTTTAGTGCTTCCAATCCTACATTTTGGGATATCATAAGTAATTTGCCTACTAATCTAATAAAAAGAGGTTATAAAGGATTTAGAGGTAATAAAGTTTTTTTTTGCCATAGGTTTGGAGCCTAAATCTCTTCTCAAAGTAGTTCATCTCACCATTTGGATCATGACCCTCAACACTTGTCAATTTAGGCTCCTAATGTTGAAGGAATTGAGATGATTATTGATCCTCTCCCTATGAATCAAGCCACATAGCTTGAAATAGAGACTACTCATGTTAAAAACTATAAGAATTTGGTCATCTCTTCAGATGTACCTTCTCCTTCCCCTGTATATCTTGGTGGGAAATGTAAAAGGTTGAGTCTAGATGATTACCTTCGTAAACCTATCTTGAGATCTGAAAGATTGAATTTGGGAATACAAGGTTATGTTAGTAGAATAAAAATAATAGACGTTCCACCTTCTATTACTCAAAAGAGAAGTATAGAAAAGAGATCCTAAAGTTAGTTAGATCATGATACACCCATGGAGGTCAAGATGTTAAAAAGGCTCAAACTAGAGATTGATGACAGTATGACTTATTTAGGAACAAGGTTGGTACCATTTCCCACTATAGAGATGGATTATAATGTTTACCTTCATGAACAAGATAAATATGTAATTGAAGTAGTTTATGATTCTGATGATTATTAGTCATCTAAGGGATAGACTTTTTGATTTGTGATGAATGTTTTCATGACAAAACTTGAGACTTCAATTTGATGCTTCATTTTTGAAAAGTTGTTCTATTTTGATAAATTTTGAAAAATGTAGTAAATCTAAATTTTGGTATAAATATATATTTTTAAGTTAGTTTAACATGAATTATGGATTAAGATAAAACTAATTTATTTATCTTTCACTTATTTATTTTATGATTAGAATATGTATTCTATTATACTATTAATCAATGTGGATCCCCACTCATTGAGATTAATACCTTGGTCTATATTTAATAAATTTGATCAATTAAGAATTTTAGGTCTTAATTAAACCTATCCTTAATTTATTTGTTTATAATTAATTGACTTTTTAAAATTCAATTAGTTAGCATAAACTAATAACTAAGTTAGTTATAACTTATTTGTAACTAAGTTTTAAGGTATAAGAAGATATTAATGATTCATTTGAATAGGGAGAACAGCAAAAATAAGTATTGAGGAGTTAGATATTTTTTGAAGTCAATCATTCATATTTTTTCCTTCTATGAAACTTCTCTAAGATAGTACAACTCTTCAAGGTAGACCCAATGGTACAATATTTGATGGTTGAGTAATTGCTTATGCAACATAGGTATATCTAGTTTTAGTTATCATTTAAAAATAATTATCTAATATTTTCTAAGCTTAACATATTTTTATGATTGCTATTTGTAGTCCTATCCATAGATTCCAAGTATTCAACCTAAATAATGATAAATGTTTTGCTATTTTAAGATATCTCATTAATTTATTTTGATTTTAAAGTTGTCATTCAAGTCTTTTTAAAGGATGAATGTTTGTTTTATCAATAAAGTTATATTTTCTTCTAAGACAACTCTCCTTTGAGACTTGCACATTTTATTGTAATCTATTTTGATTCAAAATTTCATAGAATTCTAGCTTTAGCTTTATTTTTAATCTGGTTTCATTTTTGTTTATGGTTACTCTCTTTTATCTTAAGTTTAGCTACATTTCTATATAATTGTTCATTATTTACTTAGTTTAATTACTATTTTTTCTTTGGTTAGAAAATAATTAATTATTTCTTTTGTTTTGATCTTTATTTAAGTGTTGTTTCTAGAGTTTTAGTTCTTTAGTGTCTAGTCTTAATCTTATTTAGTCTCTAGATCTTTTAAAAGTTTTTCATTTCATAGTCTTTCTATTTATTTTAGATTAGTCTTATAGTTATTTCATATTTTATTAGGTTTATATATGTTTTATCTTAGTTTTAGTTTATTTGTATAATCTTCCTCTTTTTAGTTGTTATCTTATCTTTAGTTTGTTGTTCTATTGGAAATATTGTCATTGCTGTCAAAGGTCTAGCATTATTGGTGATAAAGGCCCCGTTGAATTTAGTAATGTTTATAATAGTTATATCTTGGATAATGTTTGTTAATATTTATTTAATATTAATGAATATATTTTTGGTTGCTAATGAGGCAAAACAAGGGCCCATGGAGAATTCAAAGAGTCACGGGGTAAAGACAAAAGAATAATGGGATGCATTTTCCCATGAAGAGTCATCTTAGGGAATTCTAAGAGTCACCAAGTGAATATATAAGAGGAAGGGTGAAATTTCTCATGAAGGGACACTTTGACAAATATGAAAAGTCACCAAGGTAAAGACAAAAGAGGGAAGAACATTTTTGCTCATGAAGGGTCACCACATGACTTTTCAAATGGAAGGATTCGAAGGGTCATGCAAGTGTGGCACCATTTTCCATGAGGATTGAAGGGTCACAAAGGGGGAAGGCCAAAGGTCATTTAGAAAGCTATAAATAAAGGCTTGAGAAGCCATTTTTAATGTGTGAGATAGAGTTTGATTTGAGATACTAATATCTACCTTATAAGAACATTGCGAGAGATGAATAGTATTTTTTATATCTAGCTTAGAAGATCAAAAGTGAGAGAGGAAAGAGATATTGTAATGAACTATCATTTATTGAGATAGCAACATTAAAATATAGTTGTGTGGTATAAATAAAGGGTTTGGTGCTCCTCTGGGTTGATGCTCACAAATTATTCTTGTGTTGGTGCTCAGCAAAGGTGTTGGTGCTCCTATGGGTTAGTGCTCACGAATTATTACTATGTTGGTGCTCAGCAAAGGGGTTGGTGCTCATGAATAGTTATTGTGTTGGTGATTAGTAAAGGGTTTGGTATTGTTTCAAGTTGGTGCTTGTGAATATTATTTTTTGATTTGGTGCTCATTCATATACTTGAGATTGTTCTCCATGGTTTTTTCCCCATTGGGTTTCCATGTTAAATATGGTGTCTCTCTCTATCTTGTGCGGTGTTTATTGTTTCAATTTTATTGTATATATTGAATGCTTGGTTAAGTGGATTTTGATTAAGGAAAAATTTTATAAGATATATGATATACTGATTCACCCCCCTCTCAGTATCTCTCGTGCTTAACAATTGGTATCAGAGCAGGTTCCTTTTTGAAAAAGTTTTATAGATTGAAGGTAGATTAGGAAAGTAGAAGATGGCCATACATGAAGGTGCCTCTACAAGCAAAATAATAGTTGATCAAGAAGAAGAAGAGGGTAAAGCCGAAGTGAATCTAGAAGGATAACTAATTTGTGCCTTAGAAGAGTTAAAATATGTTGAAAAGAAAAATTGAAGATTGAAGTGCCAGATCAAGAAAAATGAAAAGGAGTCAAAGGAGATAATTGAAGATCTACAAGCACACTTTGAAGAAGCTAAGAATAATGAAGAAGATATAACGGCATAGTTGAAAATATTAAGAAAAAAATGTGTAAGGTATGTTATTGAAATTACTTCTTTAAAAGCAGATCTTGATAAAGAAATCAATGATAGAGCAACTAATGATTCAAGATTTGAGAATAACACTAATATGTTGAATAAGATATTAGAAAGCCAAAAGGCAATATCATACAAGACATGTATCAGTTTTAAAAAGAAAAAGAGTTATGTTGAAGCTCTTACAAAGGAGGAAACAAGAAGGGAAGAAGTGAAGAATACAGAAGACATTTCAAACAAAGAAGGTTGGAAGGAACAAACCTACAAAAGGCAATCAGGTCAGAGATACACAAACATGTCCTATTTTTATTGTTACTATTTTTATTGTAATGGATATGGTCATAAGAAATTAGAATGTAGAAAAGGAGCTAAAAATATCAAAAATAAGTAAAAGGAAAGTCATGTAGAGCCAAGCAGAAGCTACAACTCTTTTTCTCCTCTATCAAGCTTTGATGAAGAGGATATAATTTGTTATAAGTGTCACAACTTCAAACACATAGCTTGATATTATATAAGCATGTTCAAGTTATTAAAGAAGGAACAGAATTTTAAGGCTCCATTCATTAAGAAAAAGGTTCAGACATGGCAGAAGAAACAACCTAAACATTATATATTGGTCCAGACAACTTTGGATGCAAGAAATGAAGAAAATCCATGATTCATTGATAGCAGATGTTCGAGGCACATGAGAAGAGACAAGAGAAAGTTCATAACCTTGAATAATATTAATGGTGTCATGATGAAATTTGGATATAATACTATAACCAGAAGTAATAGAAAAGGTACACTAAGTTTAGATAATGGTAGAACTAAAATTGAAAATGTTTTATATGTAGAAGGTCTTAAGCATAATCTTTTGAGTGTAAGTAAAATGTGTGATCAGGGACACCACTAAAGTTTAATGTAATGAACTATCATTTATTGAGATAGCAACATTAAAATATAGTTGTGTGGTATAAACTAAGGGTTTGGTGCTCCTCTGGGTTGATGCTCACAAGTTATTGTTGTGTTGGTGCTCAACAAAGGTGTTAGTGCTCCTATGGGTTAGTGCTCACGAATTATTACTATGTTGGTGCTCAGCAAAGGGGTTGGTGCTCATGAATAGTTATTGTGTTGGTGATTAGTAAAGGGTTTGGTATTGTTTCAAGTTGGTGCTTATGAATATTATTTTTTGATTTGGTGCTCATTCATATACTTGAGATTGTTCTCCATGGCTTTTCCCCCATTGGGTTTCCATGTTAAATATGGTGTCTCTCTCTATCTTGTGTGGTGTTTATTGTTTCAATTTTATTGTATATATTGAATGCTTGGTTAAGTGGATTTTGATTAAGGAAAAATTTTATAAGATATATGATATACTGATTCACCCCCCTCTCAGTATATCTCATGCTTAACAATTGGTATCAGAGCAGGTTCCTTTTTGAAAAAGTTTTATACATTGAAGGTAGATTAGGAAAGCAGAAGATGGCCATACATGAAGGTGCCTCTACAACCAAAATAATAGTTGATCAAGAAGAAGAAGAGGGTAAAGCTGAAGTGCATCTAGAAGGATAACTAATTTGTGCCTTAGAAGAGTTAAAATATGTTGAAAAGAAAAATTGAAGATTGAAGTGCCAGATCAAGAAAAATGAAAAGGAGTCAAAGGAGCTAATTGAAGATCTACAAGCACACTTTGAAGAAGCTAAGAATAATGAAGAAGATATAATGGCATAGTTGAAAATATTAAGAAAAGAATGTGAAAGGTATGTTATTGAAATTACTTTTTTACAAGCAGATCTTGATAAAGAAATCAATGATAGAGCAACTAATGATTCAAAATTTGAGAATAACACTAATATGTTGAATAAGATATTAGAAAGCCAAAAGGTAATATCATACAAGACATGTATCAGTTTTAAAAAGAAAAAGAGTTATGTTGAAGCTCTTACAAAGGAGGAAACAAGAAGGGAAGAAGTGAAGAATATAGAAGACATTTCAAACAAAGAAGGTTGGAAGGAACAAACCTACAAAAGGCAATCAAGTCAGAGATACACAAACATGTCCTATTTTTATTGTTACTATTTTTATTGTAATGGATATGGTCATAAGAAATTAGAATGTAGAAAAGGAGCTAAAAATATCAAAAATAAGTAAAAGGAAAGTCATGTAGAGCCAAGCAGAAGCTACAACTCTTTTTCTCCTCTATCAAGCTTTGATGAAGAGGATATAATTTGTTATAAGTGTCACAACTTCAAACACATAGCTTGGTATTATATAAGCATGTTCAAGTTATTAAAGAAGGAACAAAGTTTTAAGGCTCCATTCATCAAGAAAAAGGTTCAGACATGGCAGAAGAAACAACCTAAACATTATATATTGGTCCAGACAACTTTGGATGCAAGAAATGAAGAAAATCCATGATTCATTGATAGCAGATGTTTGAGGCACATGAGAAGAGACAAGAGAAAGTTCATAACCTTGAATAATATTAATGGTGTCATGATGAAATTTGGAGATAATACTATAACCAGAATTAATAGAAAAGGTACACTAAGTTTAGATAATGGTAGAACTAAAATTGAAAATGTTTTATATGTAGAAGGTCTTAAGCATAATCTTCTGAGTGTAAGTAAAATGTGTGATCAGGGACACCACTAAAGTTTAATGTAAAAGGTTATAAAAATAGAATAAAATATTTAGATGTATTAGTTGCAGATGCTAAGAGAAAAGGTAATAACTTGTATATGCTATCAGATATCAAAGGTAAAAAATATTGTTTGAGTCAAATTGAATAAAGTTGGCTATGGTACAGGAGAATGGGGCACATAAATTTTAAAATCTTGTTAACATCAGCAAAAACCAAGGTGTTAGGAATCTTCCAAAGATTACAAAGCCATCTAACACGCTTTATGGACTTTATGGACCTTGTCAACATGGGAAGCAGACTAGAAGGCAGTTCAAAACAAAATAGTACTCGACCACTTAGATGCTAGAGCTTGTTCACACTGACCTATGTGGACCTATGAGGACTCAAAGTACTCAAGGTGATAAATATTTCATGTTGATTATTTATGAATTTTCACGTATGACTTGTGTAATGTTTTTAAAGAAAAAATCAAAAGCTTTTAGACAATTCAAAGCATTCAAAGCATTAGTTGAGAATGAAAATAATTTGGTGATTAAGTGTCTAAGATCAGATCGAGGAGGAGAATTCGTGTCAGATCAATTTATTGAGTTTTTTGAAGATCATGGAATAAAGAGACATTATTTAGTAGCTAGAAATCCATAACAAAATGGAGTAGTTGAACAGAAAAATAGAATAGTTCAAGAGATGACAAGGACAATGCTAAATGAATCCAAGATAACAGGTAAATATTGGAGAGAGGCAGTTGGTATAGTAGTTCATATTCAGAATAGAGCTTTATTAAGAGTCAATAGTGACAAGACTCCTTATGAGCTATAGAAAGACAAACTAGTAATAATTGATTATTTTATAGTTTTTGGTATCAAATGGTTCATAAAGAGAACCGATGAAAAACTTGGTATGTTTGAATCGAGAGTAGATGAAGGTATATTTATTGGTTATTCTTGCAAAAGTAAAGCTTATAAATGTTATAAAAAAATAACCAAGAAATTTTTTGAATGTGCAAGTGTTAGGATAGAACAAGATGGAACATAAAGAATCAATGATCCATTAGACATTCCTAAAATCATTGAAGACAAAGGCTTTGAAGAATCAGATGAAGATGAGGAGAAGGATAAGGCTGAAAATGGAACCAAGACTCTATCCAAATATATTTAGAGAAATCATAATGAAAGTGACATCATCAGGGACATAAAAGAAGGAATTCACATGAGAAGAATGATGGTAAGTGAATATGATCAAGTTAATTTCTCTTTGTTATCTAAAATTTAGCTTAGAAAAATTTTAGAAGCTAGACATGATGAACATTGGGTTAAGGCTATGGATGAAGAATTAAATCAAATAGAAAAGAATGATACTTGGGAATTAGTGCCTAAACCAAAAGATCACAATGTGATAGGAAAAAAATAGATTTATAGAAATAATTTGAATGAAAATGGAGAAGTAACCTGAAATAAAGAAAGATTAGTATGTAAACGATATGCTCAAATTTAGGTAATAGATTTTGAATAAAATTTTGCACTAGTGGCAAGGTTAGAGGCTATTAGAATGTTTCTTGCATATGCAGTGTTTAAAAATTTTAAAGTATTTAAAATAGATGTCAAATCTACCTTTCTAAATGGGAATCTTGAAGAAGAGTAAGAAGCTTGAGGGATTTATTCTCTCAAATATTAGTAACCATGTATGTAGATTGAAGAAAGCACTATATGGATTTTAAAAAGCTCCCAAAGCTTGGTATGCAAGACTTGATAAGTACCTACAAGATCAAGGATTCAAGAGAGGATTTGATGATAGTAATGTTTAAATTAAAATAGAAGGTGAGCATTAATTGATTGTTGTGGTATATGTTGATGATATCATTTTTAGAGGAAATATTAAAAAGATGAAAAAAGAATTTTTTGATAGAATGTAAAAAGAATTTGAGATGTATATGCTTGGAGAATTATCATTTTTCTTAGGATTGCAAATATTTCAATCAAATAAAGAATTTTTCATATCTCAATGTAAATATACAAAGGAAATGTTGAAAAAAATTGGTTTTGAGGATTATCCACCAGTTGGCACACCTATGTGTACAAGAAATAAGGTGAGAAAGGATGAAGATTCACCTGTTATAGATCAATTTTTGTATAGATTTATGACTAGTAGTCTCTTATATTTGATAGCATCGATGCTAGAAATCATACACGTAGTAGGTATATTTGCAAGATATCAGTCATATCTAAGAGATACCCATGTTTAATTGGTGAAAATAATATTCAGATATATCAAGGGGACATTAGATTATCGATTATGGTATCCCATAGGTAAAGATTTCACTTTGGTTGCTTATACAGATTCAGATTAGATAGGGTGCTTGGATGATAGAAAGAGTACAAGTGGAGGAGCTTTATTCCTTGGTGATAGCTTAGTATCATGGCTAAGCAAAAAGCAAAATTTAGTATCACTTTCTATAGCTGAAGTAGAATATATTGCAATAGTATTGTGTTGTACTCAAGTTCTTTAGATGAATCAAACTTTGGAAGATATCAAGGTAAAGTATGATGAACATATTTCCATTTTTGTGATAACACAAGTGATATAAATATTTCAAAAAATCAATTAGTGCATTCAATAACAAAACATATTCTCATTAGATATCACTTTTTCAAAGATCAGGTTGCAGACCAACATGTTAAGATGGAATATATTAGTACTACAAAGTAGATTGCAAATATTTTCACAAAAGCACTACCAAAAGACACATTTGAGTATTTACGAGAGAAGTTGGGAGTAATTTCCTTTACTTCCTACCATTGAGGTTCAACATCAGTTGAGGCATAGCTAAGTGTTAGCTCCAAGTAGGCCCTTTGAAATTGATGTCAAAGGGGGAGAATAAAATGTACATGTACAGGTATAGAAATAGGTACAAGGAATAGGTATAGTTGTTGTAGTAAGGGGGAGTTACTGTAGGTTTTTTAGATGATAGTATGTGTAGGATTCAAGATGTGATAGTTTCAGGATTGATGTTTCCATTAATGATAAAGGGGGAGAATGTTATAAATATTGTCATTGATGCCAAAGGTCTAGCATTATTGGTGATAAAGGCCCCATTACATTTAATGATGTTTATAATAGTTATATATTGGCTAACGTGTGTTAATATTTATTTAATATTATCAAATATATTTTTGGTTGCATATGAGACAAAAGAAGGGCCCATGAACAAGTCAAAGAGTTGCAGGGTAAAGATAAAAGAAGAATGGGATGCATTTTCCCATGAAGAGTCATCTTGGAGAATTCTAAGAGTCACCAAGTGAAGAAAAAAGAGGAAGGGTGAAATTTTTCATGAAGAGACACTTTGAGGAATACAAAAAGTCACTAAGGTAAAGACAAAAGAGGGAAGAACATTTTTTCTCATGAAGGGTCACCACATGACTTTTCAAATGGAAGGATACGAAGGGTCATGCAAGTTTGGAACCATTTTCAATGAGGATTGAAGGGTCACAAAGGGGGGAGGCCAAAGGTCATTTGGAAAGCTATAAATAAAGGCTTGAGATGCCATTTGTAATATGCAAGATAGAGTGTGATTTGAGATAGTAATATCTATCTTAGAAGAGCATTATGAGAGATTAATATGACTTGTATTTGTTATATCTAGCTTAGAAGAGCAAAAGTGACAGAGGAAAGTGATATTATAATGAACTATCATTGTTGAGATAGCAACATTTAAAGATAGTTGTGTGGTATACATAAAGGGGTTGGTGCTCTTATGGGTTGGTGCTCACGAATTATTTTCGTGTTGGTGCTCATGAATTGTTGCTATGTTGGTGCTCAATAAAGGGGTTGGTACTCCTATGGGTTGGTGCTCATGAATTTTGGCTGTGTTGGTGCTCAACAAAGGGGTTGGTGATCATGTGGGTTGGTGCTCACAAATAGTTGTGTTGGTGCTCAGCAAAGGGGTTGGTGCTCTTACAAGTTGGTGCTTGTGAATATTGTTGTTTGAGTTGGTGCTAATTCATATACTTGAGATTTTTCTGTATGGTTTTTTCCACATTGGGTTTCCATGTTAAATCTGGTATCTCTCTCTATCTTGTGTGGTGTTTATTGTTTCAATTTTGTTGTATATTTTGAATGTTTGGTTAAGTGGATTTTGATTAAGGGAAAGTTTTATAGGATATATGATATATTTATTCACCCCCCTCTTAGTATATCTTGTGCTTAACAATTGGTATCAGAGCAGGTTCCTTTTTGAAAATGTTTTACAATTTGAAGGTAGATTGGGAAAGCACAAGATGGCCATACATGAAGGTCCCTCTACAAGAAAAAGAATAGTTGATAAATAATTAGAAGAGGTTGAAGCTGAATTTAATCTAGAAGGATAACTCATTTGTGCCTTAGAAGAGAAAGGAGAACTCATTTGTGCCTTAGAAGAGTTAAAATCTATTGAAAAGAAAAATAAAAAATTAAAGCTCCAAATTGAAAAAACTGAAAAGGATTAACAGGAGATAATTGAAGATCTACAAGCACACTTTGAATAATCCAAGAAGAATGAAGAATATAAAAAAAACACAATTGAAAATAGTAATAAAATAATTTGAAAGGTATGCTATTGAAATTTCTTCATTAAAAGCAGATCTTGATAAAGCAATCAATGATAGAGCAGCAAATGATTTAAAATTTGAGAATAGCACTAATATGCTAATTAAGATATTATAAAGCCAAAAGGAAATATCAGATAAGATAGGTATTGGTTTTAAAAATAAAAGGAGCTATGTTGAAGCTCTTATAAAAGAGGAAATAAGAAGGGAAAAAGTGAAGAATACAGAGGACATTTCAAACAAGGCTAGAAGGAACAAAGCTACAAAAAGAAATGAGGTCAGAGATACACAAATAGATCCTATTTTTATGGCTAATAGTTTTATTGTAATGTATGTGGTCGTAAGAAATTAGAACTTAAAAAAAGAGCTAACAGTCTCAGAAATAAGGAAAAGGAAAGTCATGTAGAGTCGAGCAGAAGTTACAACTCTTTTTCTCCTATATCAAGCTTTGATGAAGAGGCCATAATTTGTTACAAGTGTAATAGCTTGGTATTGTATAAGCATGTTTGAGTCAGTCAATAAGGAACAGAGTTTCAAGGCTCCATTCATCAAGAAAAAGGTTTAGACATTATAGAAGAAACAACTTGAAAATTCTATGTTGGTCCAAACAGCTTTGCATGCAAGAAATGAACAAAAGCCATGGTTCATTGATAGCAGATATTTGAGACACATGACAGGAGACAAGAGCAAGTTCATAACTTTGAAGAAGATCAATGGTGGCATAGTGAAATTTAGAGACAATACTACTGCCATAATTGCTAGAAAAGGTACACTAAGTTTAGATAATGGTATAACTAAAACTGAAAATGTTTTATATGTAGAAGGTCTTAAGCATAATATTTTGAGTGTATGTCAAATGTGTGATTAAGGTCACACACTAAAGTTTTATGTAGAAGGTTTTAAAATTATAAGAAAAGATTAAGATGTATTGGTTGCAGATGCTTAGATAATAGGTAATAACTTGTATATGCTATCAGATATCAAAGGTCAAAAATATTGTTTGAGTCAGATTGAAGAAAGTTGGCTATGGCATAGGAGAATGGGGCAAAAAATTTTTTTCAATCTTGTCAACATCAGCAAAAGCAAGTAGTTAGGTATCTTCTAAAGACTACAAAGCCATCTAACACGCTTTGTGGACCTTTCCAGCATGGGAAACAGACCAGAAGGTGATTTAAAACAAAAGAGTACTCAACCACTTAGATGCTAGAGCTTGTTCACACTGACCTATGTAGACCTTTGAGGACACAAAGTACTCAAGGTGATAAATATTTTATGTTTCCTATTGATTATTTTTCACATATGACTTGCATAATGTTTTTAAATAAAAAATCAAAATCTTTTAGACAGTTTAAAGCATTCAAAGCATTAGTTGAGAATGAAACTAATTTGAAGATTAAGTGTCTAAGATCATATCAAGGAGGAGAATTCATGTAAGATAAATTTATTTAGTTTTGTGAAGATCATAGAATAAAGAGACATTATTCAATAGCCAGACCTCCACAATAAAACGAAGTAGTTGAACAGAAAAATAGAATAGTTTAGGAGATGGCAAGGACAATGCTAAATGAATCCAAGATAACAAATAAATATTAGAGAGAGGTAGTTGATATAGTAGTGCATATTCAAAATACATATTTATTAAGAGTCAACATTGACACGACTCCATATGAGTTATGGAAAGACAAACTAGTAATAGTTGATTATTTTAGAGTTTTTGGTAGCAAATGCTTCATAAAGAGAATCAATGAAAAACTTTGTAAATTTAAATCCAGAGCAAGTGAAGGTATATTTCTTGGTTATTATTGCAATAGTAAAGATTATAAATGTTATAACAAAAGAACTAAGAAAATTGTTGAAAGTGCAAGTGTCAGGATAGAATAAGATGGAACACAAAGAATCAGTGATCTAGTAGACATTCTTAAAATCATTGAAGATAAAGGCTTTGAAGAATCAGATGAAGATGAGGAGAAGGATAAGGAGAATAATGGAACCAATAATCTATCTAAATACGTTTAGAGAAATCATAATGAAAGTGACATCATCAGGGACATGAAAGAAGGAATTCACATGAGAAGAATGATGGTATGTGAATCTGAGCAAGTTAATTTCTCTTTGTTATCTAAAATTCAGCTTAAAACTTTTTTAGAAGCTAGACATGATGAACAATGGGTTAAGGCTATGGATGAAGAATTAAATCACATAGAAAAGAATGATACTTGGGAATTAGTGCCTAAACCAAAAGATCACAATGTGAGGAAAAAAATGGGTTTATAAAAAAAATTTGAATGAAAATGGAGAAGTAACCTGAAATAAAGAAAGATTAGTATGTAAAGGATATGCTCAAATTTAGGGAATCGATTTTGAAGAAACTTTTGCACTAGTGGCAAGGTTAGAGGGTATTAGAATGTTTCTTGCATATGCAGCATTTAAAATTTTTAAAGTATTTTAGATGGATGTCAAATCTACCTTCCTAAATGGAAATCTTGAAGGAGAGGTCTACATTAAGCAGCTTGAGGGATTTATTCTCTAGAATATTAGTAACCATGATGCAGATTGAAGAAAGCACTATGTGGATTTAAAAAACTCCTAGAGCTTGGTATGCAAGACTTGATAAGCACCTGCAAGATCAAGGATTCAAGAGAGGATTTGCTAATAGTAATCTTTAAATTAGAACAAAAGGTGACCATCAATTGATTGTTGTGGTATATGTTGATGATATCATTTTTAGAGGAAATATTGAAAAGATGACAAAAGAATTTCCTGATAGAATACAAAAATAATTTGAGATGTCTATGCTTGGATAATTATCATTTTTATTAGGATTGCAAATATTTTACTCAAATAAATGAATTTTCATATCTCAAAGTAAATATACAAAAGAAATGTTGAAAAAAATTGGTTTTGAGGATTGTCCACCAGTTGGCACACCTATGTGTACAAAAAACAATGTGAGAAAGGATGAAGATTCACCTATTACAGATCAATCTTTGTATAGATCTATGATTCGTAGTCTCTTATATTTGACAGCATCGAGGCTAGAAATCATGCATGCAGTAGGTATAGTTGCAAGATATTAGTCATCTCCAAGAGATAGCCATGTTCAGTTGGTGAAAATAATATTCAGATATGTCAAGGGGACATTGGATTATGGATTATGGTATCCCATAGGTAAAGATCTTACTTTGGTTGTTTATACAGAATCAGATTGGGCAAGGTGCTTGGATGACAGAAAGAATACAAGTGGAGGAGCTTTCTTCCTTGGTGATAGCTTAGTATCATGGCTAAGCAAGAAACAAACTTTAGTATCACTTTCTATAGCTGAAGCAGAATATATTGCAGCAGTATTGTGTCGTACTCAAGTGCTTTGGATGAATCAAACTTTTGAAGATAACAAGGTAAAGTATGATGAACCTATTTCCTTTTTTTTTGATAACACAAGTGATATAAATATTTCAAAAAATAAAATAATGCATTCAAGAACAAAACATATTCTCATTAGATATCACTTTTTTAGAGAGCAGGTTACAGATCAAGATGTTAAAATGGAATATATTAGTACTACAGAGTAGATTGTAGATATTTTCACAAAGGAACTACCAAAAGACACATTTGAGTATCTACGAGAGAAGTTGGGAGTAATTTCCTTTACTTCCTACCATTGAGGTTCAACACCAGTTGAGGTGGAGCTAAGTGTTAGCTCCAAGTAGACCCTTTACCATTGACGTCAAAGGGGGAGAATAAAAGGTATAGGTACAAGTATAGAAATAGGTACAGGGAATAGGTATAGGTTGTTATGGTAAGGGGGACTTACTATAGGTTTTTTAGATGATAGTATGTGTAGGATTTAAGATGTGGTAGTTTCAAGATTGAGGTTTCCATCAATGATAAAGGGGGAGAATGTTATAAATATTGTCATCGATGTCAAAGGTATAGCATTATTGTTGATAAAGGCCCCATTGTATTTAATGATGTTTATAATAGTTATATCTTGGCTAATGTGTGTTAATATTCATATAATATTAATGAATATTTTTTTGGTTGCATATGAAACAAAAGAAGGGCCCATGGAGAAGTCAAAAAGTCATGGGGTAAAGATAAAAGAAGAATGGGATGCATTTTCCCATGAAGAGTCATCTTGGGGAATTACAATAGTCACCAAGTGAAGACAAAAGAGGAAGGGTGCAATTTTTCATGAAGGGAAACTTTGAGGAATACAAAAGGTCACCAAGGTAAAGACAAAAGAGGGAAAGATGTTTTTGCTCTTGAAGGGTCACCACATGACTTTTCAAAATGAAGGATATGAAGGGTCATGCAAGTTTAGCACCATTTTACATGAGGATTGAAGGGTCACAAAGGGGGAAGGCCAAACGTCATTTAGAAAGCTATAAATAAAGTCTTGAGAAGCCATTTTTAATGTGTAAGATATAGTTTGACTTGAGATAGTAATATCTAGCTTAGAAGAGCATTGTGAGAGATGAATATGACTTGTATTTGTTATATCTATCTTAGAAGAGCAAAAGTGACAGAGGAAAGTGATATTGTAATGAACTATCACTTGTTGAGATAGAAACATCTAAAGATAATTGTGTGGTATACACAAAGGGGTTGATTCTCTTGTGGGTTGGTGATCATGAATTATTATTGTGTTGGTGCTCAACAAAGGGGTTGGTGCTCCTGTGGGTTGGTGCTCATGAATTGTTGTTGCATTGGTGCTTAGCAAAGGGGTTGGTGCTCCTATGGGTTGGTGTTCATGAATTGTTTCTCTATTGGTGCTCAGTGAAGGGGTTGGTTTTCTTGTGGGTTGGTGCTCATGAATAGCTATTGTGTTGGTGCTCAGCAAAGGGGTTGGTACTCTTGCCAGTTGGTGCTTGTGAATATTATTTTCTGAGTTGGTGCTCATTCATATACTTATGATTGTTCTCTATTTTTTTTCCCACATTGGGTTTCCACGTTAGATATTGTGTCTCTCTCTATCTTGTGTCATGTTTTTTGTTTCAATTTTATTGCATATCTTGAATGTTTGGTTAACTAGATTTTGATTATTGAAAATTTTTATAAGATATATGATATACTGATTTAACCCCCCTCTCATTATATCTGATGATTAACATACCCAATCTCAAATTCACTTAAAATTATGATCCACTTTGACATGCAGCCCTATAAAGATATTTTTGAAAGTAGATACTTGAGTGGATCTACTTTGGCAATTTCAATAGTATTATTATTTAACATGTAGTGATGAAACATTTGGGATGTGAAAAGCATAAATAAATATGATTTCTTGATCAACATATAATCATATTCATATGAAACTAATGCTTATATTAGGTAGTAGATGACATGATATTTACCCTACTCATTATGTTGTGCCAAAAGTGACCCCAAGGCATTTTTAGTTGTAGATCATTAAAGTAATAATGGCTTTCTCAGCATATGAGGCATTAAAATAGGAGGATTGGTTAGGTATTATTTGAGATGGTCAAATTTTGTCTATAAATCTTCATTCCATGAGAAAGTGGTGACCTTCTTCATCAAATGTGTAAAAGGATGGAATTTTTTGGCTAGTTGTTATATAAAGCATAAAAATGACTATATCTTTCCCTATAAATTATAGAGATACTTCAAGGTAGATGGTGGATGCATTTTTGTAATGGTTTGAACTTTTCATGGATCAAATTCAATGCCTCAATGAGAGATAACAAAGAGTAATAGTTTTCTATAAGTTACACCAAATAAATAGCTATTAGGGTTGATCCTAATTTTATACTCTTGAAGTCTTTCAAAAATAATTCTAGGTATGTTTGGATGGTAAGCTCGGGTCTTATATTTACCTAGGATGTCATTGAAATAGTCATTGATAATTTCATGCATAAGATCATGGAAAATCATTATCATGGCTTGTTGGTACATTCTTCCCTCATTCTTCAGTTTGAATGGCATCACCTAATAACAAAACATTCTCCATGGAGTAGTGAATATTGAGTTTTGCTTATCCTTTGGTGTAATTATAATATTTTTACATCCTCAAAATCATCCTTAAGGGAAAACATTTCATATTGGGCTTTGGATTCGAAAATCACATAATTATTTGGCAAGGAAAATCATCCTTTGGATAATCTTTGTTAATATCTCGTAAATCAATGAATAGTATGATATGCTATGGATTGTCACTAACTACCATGATATTAGAAATCCACTTGGAATAATCAATAGGTCAATTTCATATCATGTCTAAGAATTTATCCAACTCCTTATTGACTAATACAACAATATGAGGATGCATTTTTTACAACTTCTACATAACTAGTTTGGCATCAAGGTGTATAATGTAATGGTATAAAAATAAGATTAGGTCCACACCTGGTATATTTGAATATCCCCACAAAAATATATCTGAACATTCCCTCATAAGGGCTAAAAATACTTCATGATCCTCCTTAGTGAGGGATGCACCTAATTTAAACCATTATGTCCCAATGTTGACCTTATAAGTTTCCTACACAAGGAGTATGTAACCATCTTCTAAAGAGATAGAAAATAGGTAAATGGATTGGTAATGTTATAGTATTATATTTAGACTAATTCATATAATTCTCCCAAATAAGATGAATCATAATCACCTAATTATGGTAAAATCCATGTAACATATTCCTTTAGGCATTCTAGAATGATCTACTCAAAATATTGTCACTATTTGTTACTAATTTTGGATCCATATATAAGCCTTGGACTTGTGGTCTCCTATGCTTCATGCGAATAGGGGTGAACATCTCCATCTAATGGTGCCTAAAATATTTTTTCACCAAGAGACTTCCCTTTTTCTTCACTTTTCCCTCAGTCTAAAAGAGCCTCAAAGAGGCTTTCACTTTTAAAACCTAATGCTTGATTTTTTTTATTTTGGCCAAGGAACTTTACCATCTATATGGAATAGGTAGTAAGATATCATCTAATATAGCAGCCATATTTATGATCTCTCAAACCTAGAAAATTGCAAATGGCCTCATCATTATCAAACTCATCAAATAGCATTGTCGACACTTCTTGGTCCTAGTCTATCCACTGGGGATGATAAAGGTTAAGTGGTGGAGGGTAAAAAATAAGACTAATAATATAAATGTCATAGGGGTTGAATAAATTAGTGTTTGAAATGTCATTGTAAATGCTATAATTAGACCCTACATCATTATCAACATCATCTTCTCTAGTCATTGGGGTAGGAACTCAAACAAGGTATGTGGGGTTAGCCCTAGGCAATTTAAATATACTATTATGTGTTCCTTTGTAATTAGTTATTTAACTTAGCTCTATTATTTCTTGCTGATGTATCCCCAATCCTTTACCTTCATAGTCTTAATTACGTATAATCTAGTTAGGGATATGATACTTTGATCTTTGGTAACAATCAACTATATCATAAGTATAAATCCATGAATCATCTTTGGCTAAAGGTTTGTATTCTAGGCTAGAGGATGATTTAAAATTAATGGGTTTTGTGAGGTCAGATTTTCCTTTAGTGTGCCACTCTATACAAGTTCTATTGGATTTGGGTCTCCCATAACCTTTTGGGTTCTAAGATAATTTGGCTATGTGAAAGGAGTCATGAGTATTATACTCTCCTATACCTTTTTTAGATATGTAAACATTGTTATCTATTTTTGGTGGAGGTGTAAAGTAATTTGAGGTTAGGTTTTCAAGGTTAATGTAATTTCATTTAGTTTGTGATTTCATGGATTTTGATTTATCAACTTTTCCTCCATCATTTTCATGCATAGGATTAAAAAAATGGTAATTATAGCTCTTGTACTCTACCTCAAGATGTTTGCAATACTAGTAAGACTAGAGATTGAATGGTATGATTATGTGGTCATATAAAATGTTCAAATTGGTAGATTGAGTGTGGTTTTTGACACCCAATCTATAGGAACTTATTGCATGCTCTCATGACCCTTTCAAACACCTTTTTCGATATAACCAGTCATCTATAAACTAATGAGACCTGATTCTAGCTTAGCTAGGATCTATTTCCTATGTTAATTCCATCCCCCTAGGTCTTGAACTTGTAAGATAAAATAACTAGGGTTTTACTATAATGTTATACCCTAGGGTGTCTTATTTTAAGTTCTCTTATCCAATCACATTTGAGTCCAAATGATAATTTCCTTTCGATTCCTATTCTTCATTATGCGAGCCTAGCGGAATACATTTAAGCCATGACCAAAAGATATATATAAGATCCCATTCAAATTTGATTTATAAGATCTTGAAAAATATTACAAATAAAACAAGAATACAATAGAAAACACTAAGGGAAATTTCTCTATTCTCTAGATACATCCATTTAATACAGCTTCAAGCATACTCAAACCCACACTAGTCCCTAGCCAACTCAAACACTCTTAGTTTAGAAAAAATTTATCAGCATAACACTATTACACAAAACACATGAAGTGGGAGAAATACATATGGCTTGATCCCTGTTCAGAGTATTGGTATATAGGCAACAATCCCACATAAAGGGTGTGGATACATGCTCAGTGCATCATACACACACTAACCCCCCCTATTTATTGGTTTTTATTAAAGCATAATAAAATTCTAGATTTTTATATTAATTTTCATAGGTAGTCTCACACAAGGACAACAAATAAAACTCAGAATAATCAAATTTCTATGACTAGTTTGGACAATCAAAGGAGGACCTCGACTATAGAGCCAGACCCCAAAGGGTCTTATTTTTGGCCCTCCTATCCTTTCACCAAAATAAATCCATTTCTATGTTCATGACACTATGCTTGTCCTACATAATCAATATTAGCCTTTGTCTTAGCTATTTCAGTCTAGTTTTAAGCTAAGTTGCATTTCTCCTCTTTCATTACTAATTTTAAAAAGCTATGAAAGTCAAATAAATTATATAAATAATTATTTTAATTATTACAATATTATTTATTGATTTATTATTATAGACCCTTAACTAAATTAGCGATAAACCTCCAATATTCCCAAGAAAATTAAATCATTTGGTGAACCTGACTTACTTTGTTTGCTCATAAACACCCTAGAAACCCTAGGGTAAATTCTTTGCTAAATTTTACAATAATTTTCTAATTTTTCTTAGATATTTTAAATCAAAAACTCAAATTTACTTTTTGATTTTACCTTAGTAATTTTAAAAATTATTTACTCCAAACCCTAGTTGAATTTATTAGGTCCTTTTGCGCAGAAAAACCCTAAAGACCCTAGGGTAAATTCTTTCCTAATTTTTTTAATTTTTTCCTAATTTTTTACCTACATATTTAAATAAAAAAAATTCACATTAAATTTTAAAATTCCATAGTAATTTTAAAACTATCATTTTTCAAAACACTAGTTACATATACTAGGTCCCTTTGTTTACTTGAGGTATTACCTTACATCTAAAATCATATTCCACATAAAAACAAAAATGGATCTCACTTATTTACACATATTTCTTGTATTTCTTGTAAACAATAAAGAGACCATACTTGGTCCTATCATGTACATGAATGATGAAGTTTACCATATACTAATACAAAGCTTTACTCTTTTCATTTTATGCTTACTTTTCATAATATGGGATTATATCAAGAAAATTCATGTTAAACATAGTAAGATCCCTCTCCTTCAAATCAATGTTTACTTGTCTTTAATATAATGTTTCATTAATTAATTTCTATCTCTCATATGGAAATTTTTTCAAGTCTATGTTGATAAACATATTAGAAATATCATATCACATATCAAAGTTATTTATCCATTAATGCACAATTCCATGATCTCTATCCCTTGCTTTCTATCTCTCATTTGTAATGATTTTTATAAACATATTATTATACAACTTATAGCTCAAATTTCATGCAATTCATTCCACATACATGATTTTGACCTACATGGATATAACTTATTGGCTACTTTTGAATATTTCCCTATCATTACTAGATAGAAGAAAACACTAGCGGTTATGTCTATCCATCCTCCCTTCAAACTTTTTGCATCTATCTCTTATCCCACACCTACTACCAGCTCCATGGATATATTAGATCATGTGGTACATGCTATCACCCAAGTTTATGAAGATATGTAGGTTGATTGCACCCATGGATATAGGTTTATCACTTAGGTTAACACCCCTTTTGATACACTTTTAGTTCTTGATCTCCTTCAAAGATCAGATGTTTATAAAAATGTGTTGTATTCAACCCTTAAAAATACTACAATTTTTATATCTATTGAACCACCTTACATCGGATCTATCCTCAACACAATGCAATAGATTGAAGGGCATATTTCCATTGAGAAAGAGGATTTACCCCTACACCACATCATTCAAAAACATATACATCTATATATTGAATTAAGAATTAATGATGTAGGGGTAAAAATAATGTTAGTTGATAATAGTTCAGGACTCAACATTTCTTTTCTTATACATCTTAATATACAATGTCAAGATCTAGACCATTTTGATATGAACATTAGATGTTTTAAAAACATTCCATGAAAATTCATAGGTCAAATAACACTTAAACTTACTTTGGGACCTAAGATACTACCAACTACTTTCTAAGTCATGCCAAATGACCTCAATTATAGTTTATTACTTGGTAAGTCTTGGATTCATGATATGCATGCAGTCCCTTCTACACTCCATGTTTGTCTAAAATTTAGTCATGAAAGGATACATATACACATGACCAATAGAAAATGAACCTTTTAAATACTTCCAGGTTACTGAAGCCCCATGGAATTATATTTCATACTTTAATCTTGATAATATACCTACATAACTTGCTACTCACAAGGTACCCTCAGACCATGCAACACATCAAAATGTTCCAAGTTTTATACAAACACTGATATAAAATCACCAATTTACTTACCCTTTTGCACTTAAATGATTTAATAAGATGGGATATCATGGAAAAAGTCTTGGAAAACACAAATAAAGAATTTTCAATCCTATCAAGGCATCAACACAACATGAAATGCAAGGGCTAAGATATCAGCTTACCCTTCTTCATGATAAACTTTTTTCCACCACTTCAAAGCATATAGAGTTTTGTTTACCCATTACACTATTATACCACAAGATTAATCATAATTCAAAATTATCATTGATCTATCTTAATCTCATTGATGATATGGTTTCACCAGATATGTTCACAATAGATGAATTCTCTAATGATGAATACCTCTTATAATTTCTTAGAGCATATGAGGACCTCCCATCTTGCTATCATAAAAATATCTTTCCTAATCACACAAATCCCCATGTATACTTTCAACAAAATATAGATTATCCCCAAGACATACTAGTTGATTCATATGATATTAGTATACACATTAGATCATTCCACATTGCTTAATAAGGAAACAATTAATATTAATTTTGGAACTAATCAAGATACCCGCATTGTCTTATTAGTTGCTACCCTATGAAATGAATATGATACAAATATTGATCAAACTTTAATATATTTTCCATTGCTATTTGCTTGGTATTACTTAAATATGATAGGAATTGATACATCTATAGTAATTCATTGGATTCCCTGATAACCAGATGCTAAACCGGTTAAACAAAAAAATCTCAAAATGCATTCTTAGATGGCTCTCTTAGTCAAACATAAAATATAGCTCCTCTTAGATACTAGCTTCATTTGATTAGTATCACACCCTAAATGGGTTTATAATATATTCAGTGTTGTTCCAATTCTCAAGTTTTAAATAAAGCATGTCTAAAAGATGATTTTCCTTTACCTAACATTTACATGAGTGTTGAGTCCACATTCAAGTGTTAGATGTTATAATTTATAGATGGATTTTTAGGATACAACCAAATCAAAATCATTAAATAAGATTAAGAGAAAACATTTTTTATAACACGTTGGCATACATTTTATTACATTATCATGCCTTTTTGACTAAAAAATGCTAGAGCCATATATCAACATACTATGATGCATATTTTTCATGAATTTACTCACCATACTACCAAGGATTATGTCGATGATATATTAGCTAAATCTAAACAATGACAACATCACACTATTGATATATGAAAGATCTTTCAAAGACTTAGGCAATAAAATGTCTAATTAGACCTAAATAAATCTATCTTTGGAGTTACAATAGGAAAACTCTTAGGTTTTAGTATTTCTCAGTATAGCACAGAGATTGATGATAAGAAAGTTAAAGCAATTATCAACATATCATCTCCCATAAAATTAAAACAAATTCGATCCTTACAATGGAAGATCCAAGAAATCTATCATTTTATAGCTCAACTTGCTAATAAAACTTAGTCATTCACTTAATTATTAAAGAAAGATACAAATTTTGTCTGGGACCAAGCCTTCAAGAAAGATTCAATATAATCAAGTAATATCTTTTGAATCCACCAATTTTTATGCCACTTATACCTAATATGACTATCCTATTATATATCTTAACAATAGATCATGCATTAAGAGCACTCTTAGCAAAACACAATGATCAACATACCAAGTGAGTAGTTTGTTACATCATTCATACATTAGTTGATTATGAAAAAAAATATTATGAAATATAAAAACTATGTCTAGCATTAGTTTTTGCCATACAAAAACTTTGACATTATATGGTCAATAATGAGGTTGACATTATCAAAAAAAAGATCCATTGATGTTTTTAATGGAAAAACTATATATCTCTAGTCGCATCGTAAAATGGGTCATATTATAAATAGAGTTTAAATTAAAGATAGTTCTCTGGAAATCAATAAAGTGCCAAATAATTATAGATCATTTGGTAGCTGCACTACTCCTAAACACCAATCATATTAGGGACACCTTTAGAGATGATTTTACTACCTATTCAACTAATTTCAGAAATTCGACCATGTTATTTGATGGTTCTTGATACACATCCAACATAGGGGTAGACATTGTCTTTGTCAACCCTTATGGTCACACAATAACTATTGCATATCGATTAAGCTTCACCTACACCAACAACATTAGAGAATATGAAGCACTTATCTTAGGTCTATTTTCCATCTAGTCTCTCCAAATTATATCTATTTAAGTTTTAGATGATTCCTAATTTATGTTAAATCAAGTCAATGATGTCTATTAGATAGAATAATAACATCTTATCCCATAGTCAAACATGGTATAATGTTTATCATCTTAGTTCAACTACTTTTCTATATAAAGTATACCAATAAAAGACAACTGACATGAAGATGTAATGTCAAGCATTGCATCCTTCATTCCTATTGACATCAATGATGATCAAGATATTTTTACAATTAAATGACTACAATCACCATCAATTTCCAATGGAAATTTGATTACATTTTTTGTCTTAGCCACTACATGAAATTTTACAACTCCAGAGTGGTTTTTTGATATTTATAACTTTCTAAACAAATCCATTACACCTGAAACTTTTTCATGAAATGATAAACATAAGTTATAAAAATAAGCACTCCGTTATGTAATCATTATCAGGGACCTTTTAATGTGATCCTTCGATGCATAATTGTTTTGATGCTTGACTTCAACATAAGCTAAAATTTCTCTTACACATATATACGATAGTGAGTGTGGTGGTCAATTTATTGGAAAGACCATGTCACACAAACTACTTTGATAAGGGTACAATTGGCCCTCCATGGAAGATGAATGTTCTTAATACACAAAGCTATGCAATAAATTTCAATGACACAGTAACCTAAAACATGAACCATTAAAACAATTGCAACCTATTGTCTCTCCATGGCCATTTATGTTATGGGGATTTGATCTTATTGGAAAAATTAAGCCTAAATCTACTAAAAAACATAATTTAGTCATCAAAGCAATAGAATACTTTACTAAGTGGGTGGAAGCCATTCCACTTTAATTTATAATAGGGGAGGACATTTCTAGTTTCCTCATAACTCACATTATTTCACACTTCCACCTACCCACAATTATCATTTTTGATAATGGAAAATCATTTAAGAATAAAACTATCAAAAAATTTTAGACAAAATATAAGATTAAACATTTGTTCTCCACTCCATACTACTCACAAAGAAACAATCAAGAAAAGGCTAGCAATAAAACCAACAACAACATTTTGCAGAAAATAGTGACCAAATTTGGAGATGATTAGCATAGTAAACTAGTCTTTCCATTCTGGGCCTATCACACAAGTATTCATACACCCACATAAGCCACTATTTATTCACTCATTTATGTCATAGAATAATTTTTACCATTGGAATTAGAAATCCCATCTCTTTATGTCTCCCTTAAAGGTATTCTCACTAATGACTAGTATTGAGAAAAGTGTCTACACTAGCTTAAGTAGTTAGACCATACATGCATTGAAGTATCATAACATATCAAAATCTACCAGTAATGTATACAAAAATCCTACATGAAATGAGCTCACATCAGAGAATTTGAATTTAATGATCTTGTTCTCAAAGCAAATCTTCGTAATGTCAATGCCAAAGAAGAAATCAAAGGAAAATTTAAACTGAATTGGCTAGGTCCATACATTATTACTCAAAATCTTAGCCCTAAAGTGTATCATCTAGCCTTACTTAAAGGAGAGAAACTTAAAAATATAAATAATAATATGAATCTATTTAAATTCCATGTTAGTATTTTATTTCACACATTGTATTGTCCATAATTTTTCAAAATTAGTTGTATATAACTTTCTTTTAATTACTTGTACATAGTTTCTTTTTGCTTACTTGTACATAGTTTCTTAGTATGATTATACATTGTCTCCTCATGCTTGATTTTACATAGATTATTCCAAAATATGAAAAAAAAATTAAATATTCAAAAATTCAAAAACTTTTCAATTATATGCATCATCCATGTTTTACATTTTTACAGCCATGCTAGACTAACATTTTATTGTTCTATCTGTTGTTTGTTGATTTATATAGATTACCATGCTTCACTTGATCTTCTTTTGAGTGTGTGTAGTGACTGATGGATCCTTGATTTATTCACTCTACCCATTGAGGGGGCATCCTACTTATACATTCAAGATAAACATTGACATATTTACCCATTAGGAGCATCTTCTACATGACTACACCATCTAGGTTATGTCATTCCTAAATTACACAATCTATTTATCATTCTAATTTACATTACTTACTAACTTACATATATTATTCTATAAACATTCACTAGTATATAGAACTTGTTTTATTTTTATCATATACCTAGTCTTGTACCACGTGTCTTGTATACTTTCACTTATTGCTTTGATTAGTTAGATTTGATATTATTTCTAGCATTTACATGCTTTCCTTTCTTGATTTATGTAGCTAGATGTGATTAAATTTCTTAGTTCTTGTTTTATTTCTTGTGTGTTTCTTTAGACATTTTCCAATGTCCTTTGCTTGTACCCTTCTATGTGATTGTCGCCCTCATTCCAACCTTACTTGTCTCCAATTGTATGTGTATGTGGCATGTGAACATGCCTTGTATGCTTGCTTTCCAGTTTGAGTGACATGTGCCCATGTCCCTTGTTTGCTTGCCCCTTGGCCACTATTTATGATTTTTATTTCTTTCCTTATGTGCTTGTTTCTTGATTTCTTCTCAACTATTTGCAATGTCATGATCCACATCATGCATTGTCTTTAGTTCTTAGATGTCATGATGGACATCATGCTCCATCTTTCCTTAAAAACTAAAAACTAAAAACTAACATTTTTAGATTAATTTTAGTATATTCACATGTTATTACATTGTTATATTTATCTAGGCATACCCCATGTTGATCTAAAAATCTCCAATATAAACTATGTTATAGCTTGGGACATCATTTTGATTGTCATTGCTATATCATGTATTTCACAACATAATACACTTGCAGGGATATTTATTTTGAAGAACACCATTATAGGGTCCTCATTCCTACCTTCAAAAGAGGGGGAAACAAACAAGGGTTTTTTCATAGAGGTCAGAGCTCCTATAGATAAAAAAATCAATTTTAAAAACACTTGAAACAATAATTAAAGGTTAAACTAGCTAGAACAAACTAAAAAAATAGTGACAATTATAGAACAGTCATTAGATTTATCAAAGGATAATAGTGATGGACATAGACAATAGTTCCAGACAATAGGATGTCCTATTTTTAGTGCTTTTATCTAAATAGAAAAAAATCCATATTTTCCATAAATACATAGAAAGGTTAGCTTAGCTACAATTTTTTCACATACAAATCAGTTCAAATTCAAAAGTTTTAGTACATTTTTATGAAAGAATCTAGATATAGGGGGAATTATGCATGGCATGAATCATCTTTCTTCCATTTTTATATTGGGAAGTTGGTATAACTTCTAGATCAAAATCCATGTTATAGACACTAGTGATTGAGGGTAATGTGTATGGCACATTGATCTTCCTTTCCTTTCAAGTTCAATATATTACCTAGGCATTCTCAGTAGTTATTTGCCTTATTCCATCTATAGGTGGTTGGCATCAGTTTTAATGGATTTTATACAATTCTAACCTCCACATTCCTGAGTGGCTTTCACATAAGCTTAGTTTTTAGTTTCAGAGTGGCTTTCACACAAGCCTAATCTCCTCCTTCTATAGTGGCCAAGATTGTTGTAGTTTCTAGTACAAATTAGGCTATCCACACCACATTATCTAATTACAAACTATTCATGGGCTTCAAGAGCCATCTCATATGACACATATTCATATTGATATCAATTCATATCTTAACTTAGTGGTAAAAAATGAAGCTAAAGGTCTAGCTAGCCTTTGTATTCTTGAGCCACCCACTTAGAGGTATTGGAGACATATTTTAAACATTTCTTAACACATACATGATTACATAACTTTAGTTAGTAGGAAATGATGGAGTCAAAGGGCTAGCCTTTGCATTTTTGATCCAATCTTGGGGAATTGACCACTCACCTCTGTTTATGATATTACTCTTGGTACAACACATATCCAACATCACTCAGCATAAAAATAGGTTTTCTATTTGTCTACATAATTGATGATATGTATCATTCCTTTCTCTTCCTCTCTCTCTCTTACCCAAAATTTGTAAATTCTTATTTTAGACATAACATGTCGAGTAAGAACTATTCTACTCTATGGTTAATATCATAGATTTACACTTCACAATGCACTCTTTATATGCACACTCAACATCACATAACTTCATGGACTTCACTCTTGTAGGTAAGTTTAGGTATGCTTTCTACTTTTCTTTTATCCTACTCTTTTTCTTATTGCATCACGAGAATAAGGGGGTGTATATGTGTTCATATAAATGTCCAAATTGGTATCTTGAGTATGGATTATGATACCTAATCTATAGGATATTTTTGCATGCTCTCATGACCCTTCCAGACACCCTGTTGCTTATAGTTGTTCATGTGTAGACTTTTAAAACCTGATTCTAGGTCAATGAGGCTCTATTTTCTATGTTAACTCTATCCCCCCAGGTCTAGATCCTATAGGATAGGAGTGATGGGGTTGGACTATAACACCAAACCCTAGGGTGTCCCATTTTTGGTGCTCTTATCTAATCAAATTTTGATCCCAAATGACCTTTTCCTTTCAATTCCTATTCTTCATTATTTTAGCCTAGCACAAATAAATTTAACCCATGACCAATAGATCTCTATAAAAGTCCATTCAAAGTTCATTTAGATGAGGCTAGTAAATATTAAAAAGCAAGCAAGAATATGAGCAAAAACATCAAGGAAAATTTGTCGATTCTCTGCATATAGGCATCCAATATAGCTATAAGCATATTCAAACCCTCACACTAGTCCCTAGCCACCTAAAGCACTCTCCGTTTGGCATTTTTACATCTGCGTAGCACTATTATACAAACACATCAAGTGGGATAACTACATATGGCTTGATCCCTCCTTAGAGTATTGTTATGTAGGTAGTATGCCCACACAAGGGGTATGGATACATATTCAGTGCATCTTACACACACTAACCCCACTCTTTCTCAAGTTTTATTCAAGCACAATGAAGGCCTAGAGTTTGATATTAAATTAGATATTGAAGGATCTCCATCTATGTTTAGGATCTAAAATTTCTTAAACAGGTTGACACAGGGATAGCAGACAAAACACAAAAAACTAAAATATTTGTGACTAGTTTGGATAATAGATGTAGGACCTGGACTATAGCACTAGACCCTGAAGTGTTTTATTTATGGTTCTCCTCTCCTTCCACTAAACAAAATCTACATCTAGGTTCGTGACATTGTTCTAGTCCTACATAGTCAGTTTTGGTCTCTGTCTCAGCCATCTCAGTCCAATTTTAAGCTAAGTTACATTTCTCATCTTTTATTACTATTTTTAGAAAGATATGAAAGTCAAATAAATTATACAAATCAATACTATAATTATAACACTATTATTTACTGATTTATTATTCCAGACACTTAAATAAATTAGGAATAAAAATCTAATATCCCCAAAATAGTTAAATCAGGTTACTTCCATCTATGAATCAAGAAATTTGATACATTTATATAAAGTGGATGGTATGGCCTTGATTTCATGAATCTAGGGTCATATTAAGAGCAAGTTGTATGATAACCCTAGGTCAAGAACACGGAAAATAGTTTCATGGGTCAAAGGCCCAATGACAACTATAAAATTAATGGTTTGTTTAGATTCCCTTTCCTCATTATCATAGGATTTGATGATGATGGTATATTGATAAATATATGTTGTTGTGTATCCAATATGCTTAACCAACTTCAAATATATAATGTTTAAGCTTGATCATTATCTACAAGGACATGTTTAACTGTATGTCTAGTTATACTAAACTCTACATACACATGATTTTTATGTAATGGGCCTAGGGATGATATATCACTTTGATCAAGTGTATGCCATTTGCTACAGGCCAAAAGTCCTACCATAACATGAATTATATCAAGCATGATATCATCAAGTATAGTGGATCAATTTATGTATTCATTTAGGAGGCTCTTGTGAATGCTATACATGCACAACAAATCCATGATAGATATTTGTGTAGGTGTCTTTTATATCTAATCCATAATATCATAGTTCTTCCCTTTAGTTTTGGTAATTGGATTGTTATTAATTGGCAGGGAGTTCTGAATGGGTTCATTCATGCAATATGGTTGTGGTCCTTTGATAAAAATATTTTCTCATCTAGTTACGATTGTATAATCATGATATGGTACTAGGTGATTATAACTAGATGAAGAGGTAAAAGGGCGTGGAATGGTAACTCTTGAGTAGTATTAAGCTTTCCTACTAACATGGTAAAAAAAAGGATTATTGACATTGGGAGGTTAGTAGGTATTATTTGGCATTGGTCTAGGTTTGATGGTATTTAGATAAGGGTTAATGGTAATGGTGGAATAAAACATTTTTCTAAGTGTACAAAATGGCATGATGGACTTCTTAGTTTGATTGGTCAATTTGACCTGGGTTCTAACCATTATGTTATTGTCTTTGTATCTAAAATTGTTATTATCATTGTTACTATGGTATTATTTGATATTATTTTTGATGTTGTTATTGGTTTTTATGTTGAGGAAATTAATTTTGATAGATACCCAAGTTACAATTAGAATTAGGGGCATGATTATCCCACTCTATCTCATCATTCTAAATTATGTTTTCAATCAGATGCCTCAACTATATGCAATGACATATAGAATGTCCCTTGATGTGATATTACTCAAAAAACATGTGCTCTTTATACCAATCAATAAAGGGAATTCCTTTAGTAAATGGTTCTCGTATTAGCCAGTTAATCATATTAGCTTGAACCAATGTATGAAATGCAAACTCAATAGGCTCTCTAAGGTCAATAAATGATCTAGTAATAGGTTTTATTCTCCTTGGAGGAGGTGTTTATAAATGTGATGAATTTTATGGGAGGTTTTATGGTGTTCTAGGTTGAGTGAATGGAAGGGGTATTTGTTAAATGGGCGGAGGTAAATGAACATTTGGTGTTTACACCATTTGGAGAATTTATGATTTAGTAACCCCATTGTAAACAACATTTTTGTTATAATTTTAGGATTTTGGTCCTTTAATATTTACTTGAGAAGGTAATGAATTTGGTATTTGGATGGGTTTTTAGCTATAATTATGTGTTTGGTTATATTGTTGTCCTTGATGTTGGTTTTGGCTCTAGTTCTAATTGGAAGAAGATAACTTGATGATCCCTTTTTCATAAGGGTACATTTTTATATGTATCCATTTCTAAATAACTTATTACAATGTGTGAGAAAATTGTAGTCTGAAATGGTAGGATATTTCATTGTGTAGGATCTATCTAAATATGTCATCCAAATTATTTATCTAGTAAATTACGAGTGAATCGACTAGCAAGTGACCTCTACCATTGTAAGTAACCAATAAAGCTTTCACCATTTATCTATATTTCATGATTAAAATTTAAAACTATCATCTCATGTTCAATATTGTTTGATAAATATTATCTAAAATTATCTAAAAGGTCATCAATGTATGACATAGCATTCTTTGGATGTTTAAGAGACTATTCTAAGGCTTTTCTAGCTAAACTTCTTAGAAAGAAGAGAAGAAATTATATGCCACTTTAGGGTACTATTTGTCAATCAATAAATAACTATTTTAAATGATCTTTTGGGTATATTTTTGCCTTATATTTGTTAAATTTGGGTTACTCATAACATGAAGGAAAAGTTATTAAATTAATCCATATTGAATGGATATGAGCATGTCTTGTCTAATTTGAAATTTTTTGCTTCCTAGTTTGAATGGATTGAATCACATCCTTCATTTTATATATCTCTCTAGCTAGGAATTTGGATGTTGTGGCCTATTACTATTGGGGTTACAAATTCATAGGTAGATTACATTGACTGGGATATGAATGAATAACATACTAGGGAATGTTTGTCTGATTGGTCAAATGACCAAGAATATGTACCCATGCATATTGATTTTACCATTGATATGGAATACATTATTGTTGATAAAATTTTTAGATAGGGTTAGCAACATTCATTTGGTGCACAAACTACAATTGTATTAGTGACATTTAGCTAAGTGGAATATATTAGTATTGTTGGGTTTGGCAGAAACTTGTTGTCTAATAATCTAACCCCGATGTATAAAGGGTACCCATTGCTAGCTAAAACCCTAATTTTGAGGGTGTTAAAAGTTAGATACCTATTATATATGTCATTCCCATTGGTTAAAATTTAATTAATACCTAACACATGGTACTCTTTCTATGTTGGGACATTTTTGTTGGGTAAACACGTGTTTTTAATTGCGCAGTTTTTAGAATTCTTGTATTTGTTGTTGATTGGGAAATTATTGTTGGTTTGGTATTTATTATTGAGAAACCAACACTTTTTATTGACCAAATGAAACATTTTGTTGATTAATAAATTTTTGTGGTCTTTCTAGTATATTGGCATGTTCTTATGTTGGTAGAACATTAGTTTCTACTTGTTGAGGTGGTGTAGTGTTCAATGCTTATTAACCTAGTATGTTGGTGTAATTTTTGCTATTTACCCCCTATTGTGTGTTTGAAGATGCTATTGGTTTTAAATTACAGGTTGATTTTGGTGCTTGGGAACCAAGCACCCATATCCTCTATTGTTTTAAGCCATTCAAGATATTAGTCAAAGGAATATGTTGTGTGTTGATTTGTGCTATATTAGATCCACTTTGGTTCAAATTGGAATTCACTTAAATGTTATTTGCTACATTTTGTGTGAGGTCTTTTGTATGCTTTTTAGTTTATTTTGTCTTAATTGGGAGATTGTACATGTCTCCTACCAATATGTTTTGGTTAAAGGGGTCTATGTTGTAATTTACATATCCTAAAGAATCAATTTAGGCCCCTGTTGGTGGAGCTAGATATATTAGAGTTACATTTGAAATATCCATGACATCGATGTTATAAGCTAAGGTAATTTTGACATGCTTATTGTAATTTTTCTAATTGGTCATCCATTGGACCTTTCCCTTCTGCTAGTGTATTTTTGCCTTGTTTAGGTATTGACACTAAAGTTTGATTGTAACTAATTGACATATGTTCAAAGTGTTGGTTCTGAATCATGTTTCTATTTCTCTTATAAAAATTGATAGACATTTATGTGAGAATTCTTGTTAAAATTTGGCTCCTACTTCTACTACCCTAACCAAAATTTCATTTTTTCAGAAAATGTTGATCAAACAAGTATGGGTCATAATTTTTTGACATTTTTACATAGTAGGGATATTGTTGTTGGATTTTTTTGAAAATAGGTATCATTTGAGCTAAGTATTATGTTGTTTATTCTTTCTATTGTCTTGGATAGGAAGGTGCATTAACATAATACTGTGATAGTGGATCTTTCCCTTGTTATACATATAGATTATTATAAGAGGGATATGGATCTATCTCATATGTTACATCAACCCCATATGAATGTTGAACAAAAGGTTCACTAGTAACAAATTTTTCATAATATATATTATATATGGTCCCACTACATGTATAACAAGGCATGATCAGATATATGACTAGATCTATCAAAAGACAAAAAGTCTAAATGTGGAAAGAAATTGAGGTATGATGAAAACAACATTAATATCTATAAAAGAGGTCCAAGGGTAAACAATTTAATCTAGGTATAAAGGAAAGGTAAAATAAAAATGTGAAACTATTAAAAGGCAATGTGCTTTAGAAAGTTAAAATAATCATGATCTAGGTCTAACACCAAAAAATAAATGTGTTAGGTCTTTGGTCAAATATCACAAAGTTAGACATATAAACTACGTCTAAAGTGAAGAAAATAATAGCTATTTCTTTGGCAAAGGTCACAAAGTTAGACTTGGAAATAAAGTTATTTTAAATAAGAACTTATAAATCAGTCTAATGCTAAGATAATTGGCTCATAAAAAAATTGATAATTGGCTTGGAAAAAATCATTAATTTGATCAAAAAGGTCTAAAAAAGAACATGAAAAATCAACCTAAATCTAAGGTAATTGCCTTATAAAATCTTGATATAGGTCTAAGATAATTGGCAAAAATAATAATTAGTAATTAGATCACAAAATACTCTTGGTAAATGAAACTATGACCCTTTGAAACTTGACACAATGAAATTTAAACAAAGCACATGGAAATAAAACACTCCTAAGTCTAGGAAAATGTATCTAAACTAAATGAGAAATCAACCCAAGAAACACAATACAAACACAAAAGGTAAACAACCTAAGCCCGAATTAGATAATGCTTGAACATAAACCTAATTAGTTTAAGATCTGAACTTTGAAATATTGAAATCAAAATTTAATATAAAAGACATAGATTTTATGAATGAAACTAGGATAGACTCAAATAGACAATGTAACTATGCATTTTAGAAATAAAGTCTTGAATGGTTTACAAACATGGTTTTAAACAAGGAAAGTTTTTTGAAATAAAATCTAGGGCAAATGTTTAGAATAGCATTGGTAGCATAATACCTATTAGTTCAAATTGGTGTGTAACACATGAATGTTTAACTCATTTTGAAATTAATATACAAATAATTTTATACCCAAGCATACATTTTATTAAAGGAAAATATAAAAATAAACTAAGTGCACATCATATCCATAAAACTAAAAATGTATGTGTATCTTATACCAAAATTTCCACTAATATACCAATGCTCAAAAGGGATTAATTGTTTATCTAAAAAGTTAAATAGCATATGTAGGTAGGGTTTTTAAGCCCCCTCTATATCTCAATCATTGGTACATAACACAAACTTAGAGTATGAAGCACTCAACATTTGGAAATATATTCCACATCAAAGTGGGGTTTACTATAATCATGAGTTTTGAAATGTTATAAATAGTCCCAAGTGTGGATGACACAAGGGCACATAACATCAATTGGATTCAAACTTGATAACTTGATATGAAAATTTATAATCCTTTGAACAATGACCTAAGCCTGTACTACTTAGTGAAGTATGATGTTTAAAATGAATTGATCTAGGCTTTTGTTAGGATTGTTAGGTTATCCACTCAACCATTATTAAATCCCAGTATTACATGCCCAAATTATACACCCAATCATGGAGTTGGGTTAAAATGATGTTGGGAGATGAAACCCCATGTCAACATTCCTATAAATTAATTATGATGAGGTGATGAATTCCCACCCATAATCTAATATAGAAAAATAAACAAATGAAAAATTGGAATAATTGTAGAGGTTGTTTCTAGGTCACCAAAGTCACTTGTAACTAGGGAAAACATACACAAATTTTCTTCTAACTAGACTAAACAACCAAAGAAATAAACAAGGTGCTTTTGATCACCTGAGTTCCCTAAAAGGGATGGGGAGAGAGCATATATCCAAAGTTTAATTTTTCATAAAGAATATAATCTAAGGAATTAAAAATAACTAACAAATTAAAAAAATAAAAAATAAAAAGATCTTAAGATCTCTAATATAAAGTAGTTGTTCATTTTAAATTCATGAAACAATAAGTGATTGAAGTTTTGGTCCGCTGGCATTGTTTGATTTTGTAAAACATCAAATGCGAAAAGACAAGTTTTGTTAGGTAATATTTAAGCACTAAAACATAAGTGTATGAAATTTAGAAATGTTTAAACATCACTTTATTCACTTAGTTTCCTATACAAATGTTAGGGGGTTAACTTGATTTGATGAAAAAAAATTTAACCAACAAACAAATTTTCACTTAAAAATATCAGGTTTTGTTTACACATAGAAAAGTCTGTTGTACCCTAAAAATGTCACTCATTTTTAGGACAACATAAAAGTTATTTTGATCTTGTAAGACCAAAATATATCTTCCCATTTCAAAAAAATATTCTAATCTTTCAAAATTGGGAATTATTCAAGATTTTTTAGGCAAAGGACTAATGGTTCAATAGGTTCAAAGGCTTCTATAGGTAGGTTCAATCAAAAGAATAGGTTTCCAACACCTAGTCATTTTCAAGACTAGTTCAAGGTTGAAAAGGTTTAACGGGTTCAACGAGGCTTGTTTCAAAGAATATTGGTTCAAGCAGTCAATAAAAACAAGGGAATGAACCATTGAACTATTGAACCAAAGTTGGTTCAATCAGTTGCTTCAAGTAATAAGTTCAAAGGAGTGCCCCAAGCATCAAAGACACAAGTGCCCTTGTTGAGGGGAATTTTTGAGGCAAAACTAAGGAAGAAAAAAAATAGACCAAAACAAAAGCCTAATAGAACCCAACAGATGCTGCCATGTGTCCTTGTAAGTTAAGTGGAACACACCATGTGTCACCATCCGCATGAATGCAAATGAGTCCCGTGTGTTTGTATAGTATTTCTAGAATCTGACGAAAGCCACCACATTTCATCTTTTGCAAGACACTCAAAAGGTGTCCAAAGCTTCTACAAGCTCAAAATATGCTACCACGTGTCCTCACCTATTTCACAGTGGATGCTGCCATGTGTCACATGTTGAGATTCACATAAAATCAACTAAGGCAAATCTCCAAGGGATAAACAACCCTTTTACAGGACACTCAGAAGCTGAAGTGAACCATTGCAAAAACTTGAAAGGCTAATTTGGAGCTCAAACATCCTTTGCAGAGGGAAGGAAGGAAGCAAATGGACCAATTCAATGGCCAAAAGAGCAAAGGGATTTTCTTCACAAAAGTTCCCCCCAACAAAAGTAACAAACAGACAATTCCTTTAGACAAATTGTTCGAAAGAATTTCTTTAGACTTTTTCTCTGAAGGAAAAGTTTGAAGTAATATAAAATCTGTAATGCTGCCATGTGTCACTCAGAAGGTCACAGTGGAAGCTACCACATGTCATCTATTGAGACATAGTTTCAAAGCAGTGGAACATGCCACATGTCTCTCATCAAGAGCAAGCAGAAGCTACCAAGTGTCATCTTATGTAGTGTTTTCAAAAGACCAGCAAAAAGAAACTAAGTAATAGAGCATTGAATTGAATCAAGGACCTAATTCAAATAACCAAAAAAGGAGGAATGATGAGGAAGGACCAAAAATATTTACACATTAGATATGTTTCTAGAAGCAGATCATTAGGTGGACATTAAAAGTTGTAAACTTTCAATAGTGTGACCCATTTCTCTGCATTGAGAAAAGCAAATGGGTAATGCCCCTACATTCCAGCATGTCTTCTTAACAAAATTCAATATAACATGATGTGTTACTATTCCCAAGTCCTTGAAGAGGCTAGAGAAGGGACTCTCTTCTATAGTTTTAGAGATCTCTCTCACTTTGATTATCAGAAACTAAACTTTGCCCAAACTAAAATGCATTACTAAAACTTTGAGCTCAGATTGTTGATCATATTTTGTTATTGGAATAAGAAGGCAAGTGACTTTTTAAAATTTGTGTTGTGATATCTTTATTGTTGGGGAAACTATTATTATGTCTTTTTCCTTAATATATTTTTTGTTCCTTTAATTCAATAAGCAGAATTAGTGAAAGTAGTCAGGAAGGTGTCTTGAAGCCAAGTGTGGAGAGACTTTGTGCCCTCATTGTCCTTTGTATCCCACTCTTGAGAAATTTAGGTGGAGACTTTGTGCTACATCTCAATTTTCTAGTTACTACGTCCTTGGTTACATTTTGCAATTACTATTAGGAAGATTCTTGTGGTTTGTTGAATGGTACTTCTGAAATAAGAAGAGTGCTTTCTGTCATTATCCCCTAAGATTTCTCCTTTGATTTGCATGCATCAACTCTAAAAAAAGAGAGTTGGATGGTTTATCCTACCCTTGAGTATTATTTTTTGTTTGTATATATATATATATATATATATATATATATATATATATATATATATATATATAGGGAACCTCCCCTTGATGAGAGGAGAGATTAGTCCCTTTTTGATGTGGTAAACCTACACATTTGGACGACCAATCTTCCTACTTTGGCTGATCAGACCTATTTTTTTTATCAGTACACTGATCGACAAAATATTCAACCAGCAAAGTCATCGATTTCTCAATAGAGTGAAATCACCATTTTATGTGAAGTCACCAATTTATCTATGGAATAAGAAAAATAAAAAATAATATCTAGTGAAGCCACTATTAAAGAAGGGTGAGGTCACTAATTATTCTAGGAAAAGTCACTGATTAGGCATAACAATAGGTTGAAGTCACCAAAATCATGAGTTAATATACCTAGTAAAGCTACCAAAATGAAGGATAAAAGTCATTTTCCTTCATCAATGTCACCATTTCATAGACAGTGATTAAATACATGTCAATATCACTAATTTCACCATAGAACAATGTCATCATTTTTAATTAAGTCAGTGATGTGAAGTTGTCATTGTATACAAAACAAATAATCCCAAACATAGGACAAAAATAGGTGAATTCATCATTTAGTAGGACAAAGTCATTAATTAGTGAATAAATAAAATCACGTGAATTTTAATCATATAACTCAAAACTTGAGTATGTAAATGATATTTTTATGAATTTGTAAGGTTCTAAATCATTTATTTGGTCCATATGGGGTGTGTGGTTTCACCAAGTGTGCCATTATGTATCATTAAGAGTCTAAAGAACATAAAATCATTAGTTTCTTACTAGTGAGTCAAAAGAGAATTCAAATAAAACAATGCAATGAAAAATAAACAACTATTGCCTAAGTACTTGGGTGAACTTAAAATAATGAGAAAAAATACAAATATAAAATAAAACCATAAAAAATTTGTTACCTCCCTTATCAAAACTAGTGTTTACTTGTTGGCACAAAGGATGTTCTTGCTTAGCTTGTAGGCTATAAAGACCTTACTCAATGCATTTCCATCTTGGAAACACTTCTCAAAGACCACATGTGGCTTGGATTTGTTTGTATTGTCTTGATGTGAAGTTTATTGAAAAAATTTAGCATTATAACATTAATTTAAGGGATTTTATAAGGCATTTATGTAGAATAACCTTCCACACAAAAGCTTGTTCAGTGAGAGTGAGGATACTTTTATTTATGTATTTAGGGCACTTGTATTTCCCCTATAGTTCAAAACTTGGCTTTTCATGCCTCCTAACCTTGTTGATATCCATCTAATGCCTTTTGAGGTCTTCAAATGCTCTTTTTTGGGTCTTATTAGCATAGTATCATGTAAATTTAATAAGTTTAACATAATGGATCATATTGGTTTGTTGTTGTATAATTATGTCCTATCTTGCTCAAGTCAGTTCAAAATATGTTAAAGGTTTAGGAAGCCTTATTTGGTCATATAACATGCATCCAAATCAACCTACACTCCCTTGGTATGTACAAGTGACTTAACTAAGGTCAAATATCTCCTTTTAACATTATAACATATTTGAAATGCTTTCTAAACCATTTTGTAATGTTCCAAAAAGGGATATGAGAAGGTGTTCATAAATGAAGGTGGATGATAATTATTTGGTACATTACCTTGGGTCCATTGATATCTAATTATGCTTGGAAAATTTTGGAAAAACCATTTTAGTACAAAATTTGCATTAGATGCTCCATTACATTTTTGGCAAGCTCAAAATCACCATGTTTAGATATTAATTTAGAGAGAGAGAGAGAGAGAGAGAGAGAGAGAGAGATTTTCAACACAGGGGTTTACCATTTATATTCAAGAAAAGTATGTTGCATAAATTATTTTATAAGACTATGTCTTATTCAATAATGTTTTACGTTCTATGTGCATCTAAAATTTAATTCATGAACTAAAGGTTAATGAGATAGTTTCATAGTTAATATAATAATAGTTTTTGGTATTAATTAATTCCTCCACATATGGTTTTCATATTGGTATCATATTAGCTTGTGCCAACTAAGGATTTTGGTATTTTAGAATGTTTCTTTTGAAGTAGTTTTAATGAATTTTTTTTTTAATCCTTAGATTCTCAAATTTATTCGGGGTAATTACGAATACTGAAGTATTAAAATTAAAATACTCTTTCTATATCATAATTTATGGAATTTGTGAAGAATGTGAAGAGAGAGAGAGAGAGAGATAGAGAGAGAGAGAGTAGAGAGAGAGAGAGAGAGAGAGAGAGAGAGAGAGAGAGAGAGAGAGAGAGAGAGAGAGAGAGAGAGAGAGAGAGAGAGAGAGAGAGAGAGAGAGAGAGGAAAGCCTAATATTTTATATAGAGGACAAGGTCCTAATTTCATTTATATTAATGAAATTATTTCTTATTTTTAATTCCATCATCTATGAACAATCACAGAAATGGTATATAGGTCTAAAACTATATGTAAACCCTATAGGCTTGGTTTTGGGCATTGAAATGAAATTATGAACTATTCGATGATAAAATAAGGTATATTCAATCCATATAGTTACTCATAAATCCCATTTCAGTATCCCCAATCATATTCATGATTGTCCAGGTCATAAATGAGTGACATTCTTTTGGAATGATGAAGTTGTAGGTTTGCACTTCAATGTTTTGAAGTCTTTGAGAGGAAATAGTGTATGGAAGTGATGGTTAATGATTAATCATAATGTAGCTAAAATTTATTAATATCCCACATGGTATTTAATATAATTTTTGGTTCCTGATAAATTTGAATGCTTCAATCATGACCATCTTAGGGAGTATACTTCCACTGTTTATTAGTCTGAGTAGACCTTTTTGATTGTTTGAAGGTGTCTCATTTGATAAAAATCCTAATAAAACTAAAATAATGTTTATAAAACATTTTAATAACATATAATATTATTAAATTATCTTTTATGATCATCTTTTAAGGATAATTATATATATCAAGTTTGCAAGTATGAAATGGTGAGATTGCAAGTTTGAGCTTAAGAGGTTTTGTGTTTCCATGAATATCCGAGATCTTATGAGGCTAATGGAATATTAAAAAGGTTTTTAAAACAAAAAATTATGATATAAATTTTATATAAATAAAAATATATCAAATTTTTTATACCTTTCATACTAAGGATACCTGTCTTGAGTAAGGAAACATAGAACTATCTCCCACGAGGTCATTATTGCAGAGCTTATAACTCCACCAAGGAGATATGTGGAGGTTAATAAGGTTGTAATAAGTTTAAATGGGTAAAAACAAATTCGTTCCATGGCAATTATTGTTTCTAAGTTAGCATCTATTGTATGAATGATTGTTATGATTTGATGTCACTCATAGACTGCCACTTACAAGCCTATTTAGGGAAGATGCAAAAGAAAGATGATTTACTCTTGGAAATTGTGGAATTGGAGATTTAAATTATGCATAAAAAATATTTAAATATAAAAAAATGAGGTTATTAATATGTGGGTAGGATGATAAAATTAAAAATAGATATCAATAAGCCTAAGGAAACCTATTAAGGAAATATAGGCAGGTTTTAGGTGAAGTAGGGGAAATGTGTTGATTGCTATTGAATATATGAGATGTAGATGAAGGTTAATGAGTTTTATCACTTAATTTATTTATTATAATAAATTAATTGTGAAATTTTAAAGTGATTATAGACAATGGAGTGGGAAAAATAATAATTAGGTGTAGAAGGCCTAAGTAGGCACCTACAAGTCAGTGAATGAAATATTAAAAAATAAGGATGTATTGGGTTATTTCAAAGATCAAGGAAATTTTATACATGAAAATATCCATTATTTAAGTTTTATTTAATTTTTAGGTTATGGAGGTAAGTGGAAAGTGACAAATTAGCATTGTTATGGCCATTTGAGAGTTGTCGCTCATAAACCCTATTGGTTGACTAGTTTAAGGTTCTAATGACAAATTGGGCTCAAATCCATAAAATATAATTTGTTCATGGCTATATAGGTAATTTATAACATATTTATTTTTTACAAATAATTTTTTTTTCATACCTATGTTGCTTAGTAGTCCTTTATTAAATGCTCTAATATGTATATACTACCTGAGAGGCTAGTTTGAAGCTCAGTAACCTCATTGAGAGGATGAATGGTGGAAAATGGAATTTTAATGAGTTTAAATGGATATAATAATACAAAACCATAACATTTTATTTTCTCCAATATCCTTTTACAATATTAACAATCTTTAAGAAGACTATCAACTCAAAACTACCTTAGATCATTCCTTAGAGCTTGACAAGGCCTAAAACTTTTCTTATTACTATACAAAGAAGGTGCATGGGATCATAATATCATTGGGAAATTTAAATTGGTCTTATAATCATAATTATTTTCATTATTTCAAGTACTAAGTCCCTATAGGCTATGAACAAATATTAAGACTCATAGCTCCTACAACCCTTACTAAACCTCTATAAAAGACTCAGTGAGAGATAAGATGAGTTAAATGAATTCAAGTCAATTATTTTGGATTTTGAATGGTCAATATGATATTATTAATTCCCATTGGCACATGATAAATATAATTGGTGGCATGTGTGAAGTCAAAATTATATAGAAATGGGATTAAAATGATAGTTGTAGACCTTTATGTAAGGATTTGACTATATGAAAGCACCAATATAAATTAAAAACACATTTGGAGCATGTTCTTAAGTATAATATTATTATATAGTTCACACTATAGGTATAAATGAGAATTTAACAAGTTCTAAGTCCTTAAAACAAGCTAAGATGTCTAGTGCTCTCTTATTGGTATGAGAGAATCGTAGATGGAGACTCGTAAAAGACTATGGGAAGTTTGATAGTATTTAAAACACCACTAGTGAGATTTCTTTATCCTTTTTATATCCTCATTAGAAAATGTAAATATCAAATGAGGTGAGTATAATCAGGTTGGATGATGACATCCTTGCGTATCATGAAAACCTTAAAGAGAGAGGTGTTTTGAAATTTATAACTTTCAACACACCTAAGAAAGTATGATGATCATTGTAATATAAGTATGGAGAGATATTAAATATAATAAAATGGTTCATGATGGTAAGAGGGAAATTAAATATGACTTTGATGATAAAAAATGTCATTTATCACTTTTTGACAAGGAAGTGAGCAGTTTTAAGAGAAGATGGTGATGTGTCATTCTTATGCCAACACCACGTAAATCATCATTAATCCATGTGCACACATGTTGAGATAATAATTAGAAATATTTATAAATTATTTTATTTATTTTAATATGCTTCATAAATAATGACATGTGTCATGGGCATCTCCAACATGAATCCTTTTTCTTCTTCTCATTCTCTTCTATATATACAACCTTGAATGGCTTTATAAAGACACTGCACCGTGAGTATGGAAAGAATTCGTACTTATTAATGTCTATAATAAATATACAACTAGTTTTTTCCTTATTTCATGGCTATATGTAGTGTAGATAGTTAATTTTTCTTTATAAAATCAAGTGTAGACTCATGCTTACTTATATTTATTATCTTTTTATTCTTGTCTCCATGCAATTTGAATCACTATTATAGGTTGTAGAGAGTTTCATCAAGGGTAAATTATGGGTTAAAAGTGGTAATAATATTACCTCATAACTCTAAAATATATTACCTCTCTACAAATTACCAATGTGATAGATGAAAGTTGAGAGTAGCTCATATCTTATAGTCATATATGTCATTGTGCATATGCAATAGGTGTTAGTGGTCTAAAAATTTGGTTTATCACCTCCTTAGTTATGTTTATTCCATGTTATCCTTCTCTTTTTTCCATTTCAATTAGTATTTTATATTTATGATCCTAATTTATACATCAAAGGGAGATATCCATATAATCTAGAGATTGAATCCACCTATTAGGCCACCCACAACCTAAGATTGTCTCCATGTTACCCAAAATTGTGAAGGATTGAACAACCTTTAGATGGTGAAAATTTGGGTGATAATACTTATTTAATTAACAGTGGGATAAGGTCTAAAGAGTTTAAAGGAATATTGGTGTTGTTTGTCAACATATCAGCATTTGGAGGCATTTCAACAAACATCAATTTTGACTACAAATGAATCTCAGTTGGTTTAAGTATCCTAGGTACTTAAAAATTAGAAAATTGGTATGTATCATTACTCATATGATCAAAATTCTTATTTTGTACCTTCATATTAGTATTTTCAAGTTAATAATTTTCATGTATTCTCCTCAAATATATCTCAAAAAGATGCAAACCAAGTTTACCAATAGCCCAACTATCCCTCTAATCAACATTATCAAAGTCATGTTGCCCCTATTTCATCCATATTCAAAATTAAAAAAATCAGAATATATTGCATAAGGATCATGTTGAATATGAAAAAATAAATATATTTTAGTCTAACTTGTCATATCCTTGTCATTCAATATACTAGAGATTTCATTCAAAACTTTTAAAATAGTTTGGTATTTATTGAAGCACACTATCTAGTCAAATAAAATATAGAGATTAGAATATGGATACATCGAATAGAGGGTAAGTTAATGTGGTGTGATAAAATGTACATCCAATATAAAAAACTTCATCTACCCCTTCCTATACCAAGACAACCTTATTTTACTCCAGACCCAACCCAATTTGTCATATATCATTGAGTGAGGTATTTATGAATACAAGTTTTACCCAATCTTCCTGAAGATCCTAATATCACCAATTTTTGGAGACCTTATTAGACTATAACCCATTATTATGTCATGCCCACAATTTATAGAGAGTCCTATTTGAATCCTATTCAAATTGAAGAAAATGAGAAGTGTATGGAAGTCAATCTAAAGTATAACCCAAGTCATGCAAACCCTTTAGTTACACTCCAACACGAGGTTCCATACATCTACGAAGTTTAAGACACATCAAAGTTTGATAAACTAAATAATGGATAAATAAGAGTACAAAATATTCAATTTAGTTCTCTTCTCCATCCCTTTAAGAGAATCATGATCAGCCTAGTACTTGCAAGGTTTCAAGTTAGAAGGAAACTCTAGTGGCTTTAAAGTAAAGTAATTAAATATATTTCCCTCCCACCCTATCCTCTTGTGAAGGAGAATCAGTTTCACTGAGGTTACAAGATAGATGTTTAGATGTGAAAAAGAATCTATCAAATCTAGGTGATGAGGCATAGGTTCTTGAAAGTGAAGATTAATTAGCTACAAGTGAGCCTCAAGAATGCTATGATGATAGTGTTTTTAGTGTGTATGATGAGTAGATACTTCCAGGTACTCTTGTTTGTTCAAAATTAAGTAAATTAGCCTTAAAATATGATGAGAAGGATTGTATTGATGTTGGATTGCAAGAAACTATGGTAGCAATCCCTTGTAAAAGTGATTTCATTTAAAAGAGCAAATAATAAGATCTTGATCAGGAATGGAATTAGTTTTACCACCATTTTATGGAAGATGTGGACTTGTTTGACAATCATATGACCCATTTAGATCATTAATATGAATGTCAACATGGAATTGGTGAAGTGGATAGCCTCCTAGAAGAAGATTGATAAAGTTTTACAGAAGAGAGACATGATGAATTGGACCTTGAATGTACAAATGATATTCCATTATTCATAGAGGAAGAAGACCAATATAGGTATAATGGATTGAGTCTTGATGAAGAGAAAGGTGACTATGTAGTACTTGAGAAGGTTGCAACTGAACATGACATAATTTTTCTTGAAGATACATTGGATTTTGATCTTATTAAACATGATGGGCAAGAGATAAAACTTGAAGAAGACATCTTGAATCTTTATCATGAATATTTTAAATCTTTTTATTAGATTATTTTCCCTCAAGATAATGGAAATTTTAATTTGAACTTGACATGATTTTAGGTGTTTAAGAATAATTTACCTTTTGGGATGAGCCACAATCATTTTTCCATAGTTTGGATGGTGAACCTATAACATATGAGGAGAGTGATACTAATGTTATCTTGGCCAATGATCATGATCAATAAATGTATGAGAAATCCCTTGAAGTGAGAACCATGTTTTATGACCTTGCTTATTTTCATGAGCAAGTTCACGAAGGCCTTGAAGATATGTCGAAGTCTTACATGGAAATGTTTAATGCATTTAAAGAGATTGATAGGCTAGAACCTCAATAATAAGTTGTTGATGAATATTTAAAAGATATTGTCAATCCATAAAAATTTATTAGGCATCACAAAGAAGTTAAAATCTATGGTGTAATAAAGTATGATGAATATAAAACTCTTCAAGATGAACAAGAGATAGTGTTTGAGAAGTCAATATAAGATGATATAGTTGTTGCATTTATAAAACAAGTTATGATCATATTAGATATCTCCAACACTAATGAAGGTGGTCAATAACATGAGGTATGCCTTGAAACATAATATGAGTATATCTACATTGGAGACATGATTTTTAATGATCCACTTTAGAGTATGTCAATCATGTTAGCAATAAAAATTCATCATCCATCAAATACGATAGTCAAAGGGAAATTTGTTTTACAACATGTCACATCTCATGAAATAAATAATATAAGAAGCTTTCCATTTAACCTTGGAGGATGAAAATATGCTAGTTAGTTTTACATAATAGTTTTTTTAAATTTTTTCCCCGTAAGGTCTTGTTAGCACATGTGTGGTTTGTTGTCTTGTTTTAGCCTTGTTGTGTGTGTTATTCTTTGTCTTTATGTGTTTTGGAGGGTAAATTAGTTACATTTTCCTGTTAAAGGGTCTTGAAACCAAGGTAAAGGTATTATATTAGTGATTAGTTAAGTGCAAGTGACTCCATTTCCCAATGGAAGGACAATGTTAATGGTCTATTAGAATTGCAGGCATACTAGCCCTATGAATCACCAAACTATTGACCATTTTTTTCACCCAGGCTAAAATGGTCAACTTTTATAGTTTAAAAATTGAATTTTTATGCCTCCTAACCTTATTGATATCCATTATATGCCTTATGAGCTTATATAATGATATTTTTAAGGTCTTATTAACATAACTTAAGGTAAATTTTACAAGATTAAGGTAATGGATCATATTGGTTTGTGTTTGTCTTGTTATGCCATGCCTTAGTCAAGATGGTTAAAAAGGTGTTAAGGTTTAGGAAACATTATTTTTTAAAATAACATGTGTATAAGTCATATTGAACTCCATTGGTACATACAAGTTTCTTAATTACAGTCAAATATCTCCTTCTAACACTATAACCTATTTGAAATGCTTTTTTGTCCATTTTATAATGTTCCAAGAAGGAATATGAGAAGATGTTAAAAGATAAAGGAGTATGATAATGTTTGGTATGTTACCTTGGGTACATTACTATACAATAAATCTTTCAAAATATTGGGAAAACCATTTCAAACCAAAAATAATGTCAGATGCTCTATTATACTTTTGGCAAGCTCTAAATAGCCATGTTCATATGTTCATTCCATACAGAGGAGAGAGAAAATGATAATAATATTTTGGATAGAGGAGGGTGTCTTAATATCCTTTATATTAATTTAATTTATTCTAATTTTTAAACACCCTCTTATATGAACAATCATTAAGATTATATGTAGGTTTAAAACCCTATCTAAATCATACAGAATATATTTTGGGAATTTCCATGAAATTATGATATTGTTGCTGATGGAGTAAGGTTTAGTGACTCCATAAAGGTCCTCATAAGTCCTATTTAACTATGTCTAATATAATTCATGAGTTTGAAATTCTCAAATGAGTAGCATTCTTCAAGAATGATGAGGTTGTAGGTTTGCACTTAAAGATTTTGAGGTCTTTGAGAGGATCTAGTGCATGGAAGTGATGGTTGATAGTTAATCAAAAATTAAATATAAGTTATTAATATATAATGAGGTATTAAAGATGATTTATAGTTCTTGATATATCTCAATGCCTTAATCATGACCATCTTAAGGAGTACACTTTTAAGGTTTGTAAGCCTGAGTAGACATCTATGATGTTTTAAAGGTGTCTCATCTAATTGAAATATATGAACATAAAATAAGTTGTATAAAACATTTTAAGATCATATAATAAGATAAAAATCTTTTATGATCATTGTTTAAGTATAATTTTTGGTATTAGGTCTATATGTATGAGATAGTGAGATCTTAGGTTTGAAATTAGGAGGTTTTATTTTTCAATGAATATCCAAGTTCATATGAGAGGTATGTTGTATTAAAAAGTATTTAAATACCTAAAAACATGTTATAAATGGTTTGAAATAATAAATAGATCAATATTTTTGGACCTTTCATACTAAAGATACCTATCTCGAGCAATGAAACATGGACCTATCTCTCGAGAGACCATTGTTGTAGATCTTATAACTCCACTAAGAAGAGGCATAGATGTAAATAAAGTTTTATAATGTTTAATATGGTCACATACTTGAATTTCATGTAATTTATTGTTCCTAAATTATACTCTAATGTATGAATGGTTGTTAAGAGTCCATGCCACTCATAGACTACCACTTATAGGCCAACTTAGAGGAGATATAAAAGAAATATGATTTATTGTTGGAAACTATTAAATGGAAAATTAAAATTATTAATTCACCTTATTTAAAGATAACAACTTGAGGGTGTTCATATATGGGTAGGGTGAGATAATGTAAAATACAGATCAATACACCTAAATAAACCTATCAAGCACCTACATATAGGTTTTAAGTGAATTAACAAAAATGTGTTGATCACTTTTAAATGTATGAGGTATATATTCAAGTGAAGGAGGTTTCTAACTTGAAGTATCAATTAAAAAAAATTCCTCATGAAATTTCAAAGTGATTAGATATAATGAAATGGAAAAAAGAGCAATTAGGCCTAGAAGGCCTAAGTTGGCACCAACAAATCAGTGACTAAAATATGAAAAAATAGGCATGTCTTGGGTGAATTCAAAGATAACAGACCTTTGATGAGTGAAAATAGCCATGATGAAGTTTTTAATGAAGTTTTAGGTCATGAAAACGAGTGTAAAGAGTCAAATTAGTAGTGTTAGGGTCATTTGAAAAGTGTTGGTCATAAAGCCTACTGGTTGACTAATTAAAGGTTCTCAAGAGAAATAGTGGATCAAATACTTCAAAGATATTTTTTTGATGTTTAGATAGGTAACTAATACCCCATTTATATGTTAAAAACCAAAATCATTATTCTCATACCTATGTTTCTTATTAGTCCTCTCTTGAGTGCAGCACAATGTATACACTACTCGAGAGGCTAATTTTAAGCTCAGTGACCTCATTGAGAGGAAGCATCGTGTTAAATGGAGTTTTATTGATTTGATAGGGATATCCTATATAAAAATCATAAAATTTAATATTCTCCAATAGTCCTGTATGGTATCAACAATCTTTAAGAAGACTATGACCTCAAAACCACCTTAGATCATTCCATGGATCTCGAGAAGGCCTAGAATTTTGCTCAGAGATATACAGAGAAGGTGCATGGGATCATAAGACCATTAGGAAATATTAATGGGGTTTTTTAATTATAATTATTGGAATTATTTTAGGTATTGAGGCCCTATAGGCTATGAACAATAGTTAAGACTCCTAACATCTAAAACAATAGCTAAACCTCCCTAGAAGACGCAATGAGAAATAATATGATTTAAATGACTTAAGATGGATTATTTTGGATTTGGTATGGTTATAATAATATTCATATATTTTATGGGTACTTAATAAATACACTTGGTGGTACATGTGAAGGAAAAATAGTACAAAAATGGGCTTAAAATGATAGTTACACACCTTTATGTAAAGATTTTATTGTATGAAAGAACAAATATCAATGAAAAACACATGTAGAGCATGTTTATAAGTATAATATCCTTATATAAGTCAAACAAAATGTCTACATGATGATTTACTAAGTTTTATGTCATTAAGACAAACTAAGATTCTTGTGATCTCTTGTTTGCATGAGACAAACCTAATTACAAACTCATAAAAGACTATGGGGAGTTTGATAGTCTCTAAAAAATCATTAAGAAATTTTTTTGATACTTTTCAAAGCCTCATTATACCATGTACAAATTAAATTACATGATTATAATAAGGTTAGCGTATGACATCCTTGCATATCATGAAAACCCTGAATAGATAGGTGGGGTAAAATTGATGGGTTTCAAGACACATAATAAATTATGATGATCACTATAATATCAGTATGGAGATATATAAAATATACTCAAATTATTAAGGAAAAGGGTAGAGGGAAATTCAATGTGACTGTGATAATCAAGAATGCCAATTATCACTTCTAGACAAGGAAGAGAATAGTTTCAAGAGAAGAGGGTGATGTGTCACTCCTTTGCCAATTCATTGGAAATCATCATTACTCCAAGTGAACACATGTTGAGAGAATAATTAGGATTATTTATAACTTATTTTATTTTTTTTAACCTACTTCATCAAGAGTGACATGTGTCATCGGCATCTCCAACATCCATCCTCTTTCTTCTTCTCATTCACTTCTATATGTACAACCTTGAATAGATTTATAATGATACTCCACCATGAGTATGGAAAATACCTATTTATTTGTAAATTTTATGATCAATATACAATTTATTTTGCCTTATTTCATGGCTACATGTAGTGTAAATAGTTCAATGGTTGATAAAATCAACTGTAGACTCATGCTCACCTTGGTTTATTATCTTATTCTTATTAAGTCCATGCATTTTAGCTCACTATTGTAGGCTATAGAGAGTGTCATCAGAAGTCAAATGTGGATTAAAAGTGGTAATAATATTCCCTGCTAACTCTAAAATATCTTACCTCTATGCAAATTAATGATGTGATAGGTGTAAGTTGAAAGTAGTTCATGTCTGTCAGTTCTATAGGTCATAGTGCATATGCAAGAGGTGTTAACAGTCTTAATATTTTGTGTATCACCTCCTTAGTTAGGTTTTTAACATGTTATATTTATCCTTTTTACCTTACAATCTATTAGGATATAATTATGATCCTAATTGATACATCAAGGGGATCTAGCCCTATAATCTAGAGATTTAATCCACCTATTAGGCCACCCATAGCATAAGATTATCTCCATGTTACCCAAAATTTTTAAGGATTAAACAAACTTCCAAGGGTTAAAATTTGGGTGATAACAAGGCATTAAAAATAACTCTAACCATTGGGTGGTTAAGTTTAGTTTTAACCTTGGATGGGTCTAAAGTTAACTTAGTCAAGTTTAGGTTAACCCTGGGTTGTGTTAATGTAATTATGAAGGCTTGATAACTGATATAAAATATTTACCACCATTAAAGCATATATAAAATATTTATAAGGATATTAATCACCTTTTATTTAATTTTAGGAATTAATTAATGATATTTTTAATTCCCTTGACTTTAAACTCACTTCTATTCAAAATTTCTTTTTTTATAAAATGTAATTTCCTAATTAAACTTAGATTTTTTACTTAAGTAGTTAATTGAGTTTTTCTTGTTAATTAATCCTATTTAGGGTTTTTGGAACTCATGAATTATTTTTTATTCTCTCAATTAATATACTGACATGCCAAGAATGGCAATTTGATAGGTCATAATTTGACTAGGATTGAATTCAAGCTATGTTATTATTACGCACAAGGTAATACCCAAAATAAGTAAGTCTCAACATGATTTTGTGAATTTAAATCCCTTGTGCATATAAATTTGGTAAATCTAGTGAATTATAGACTTAAATTATGTAATTTTATATAAATCAATTTGACCAAAAAAATTATGTCATTTAGACACAAAAGAGACCAAAAATGATTGTCTATAGTAACTACTTTGAAAGACCTAGTAAAGTTACTCAATACACTCTATAATGAGGATATATCATATAATACTAATAACATATTGAATATTTGTTAGAGTGTGTAAGTAGGACAACAACATATAGATAAGGTTGTCTAGTATGTAAAAATGAAGAAGCCTTAAGATATTTACTCCCACATAGATATTGAGCTTGTAGGTTATGAAATTACTAACATAGTATTTTATTTCAAGGGTACTATGAATATCATCCCACTATCAACATGAGAAGCTATTGGTAGGTCATATTTAAGATACAATCTTATCACCCTAACCCTAGCATATTATGAGCAAGTAGAATTGATTGGTCACCTTGAGGATGTGGATATTTGAGTGGTTGACCTAAGTTTGAGAGGTGATTTTGAAGTCATTGATATCAATATTGTCAAGACCCATTACCCTATATAAAGTGGTAAAAAATAGGCCTATGATTATAAAATGACTACTAACACAGTGTAAAATGAACTATAATATCATCAAGGAGACAAGATAAATATCATTGCTTTGAATAAATCATAACAAAATTCGTACATAACTCCAAAGCAACTAGAGTCATCATATGTGTATGATGATGATAGTTGGTTTAAATTCAAAACATATACACATATAAATGCATTAAGAGATGTCAAGTATCAGTTTTTCAACTTACACATGGATCAATCACAAATCATAAAATGACCATCTTCGAAGCTAGTAATCAAATAATCACTAGTGTCATAGTTTCAACTTGAATGTTTTACATCTTTATCGATGTGATCTCTTACTAGGTAAAAAGTGGATGTATTATATAATACAAGTGTAACAATGATGTATTATACTAAACCTACTCTAGGTGGTGTTATACTTTGGAAAATAAAATCTACCATAAGTGGTGATTCAGACACTCATATGTTACGATGGGTGAGAGGAAATCATGAGAAATGAACTCTATGCATGGTATTCATCATTAAACATCTATTACCTCAACAATCTATGACATAAGACCTTAATACATTCATCTTAATGTTATATCACCATGTGTTAGAGGTCAAAGAGTTAGTGTAACAAGCTATGCATTGAAAGGTAATACTACATAGATCCAATAATACATTGGGAGGAGGCATGTTAATATTTGGTCATGTGATTTAAGTTACAACCTATAGTGAAATTTAAATGACCTTTTTTCAATAAGGCCAATGTATTGAGTTGAGAGTTTATTAATGGGTAAATATGTGGTCTATGTAAGGAGTGGAGCCTAGGTATTCAGTGCACATTTTAATCCAAACACTAGTAAAACTACTAACATCCTTGTACATGCATCAAGAGCATAAGAGAGAGAACAAACATTGGACAGTAGTGGAAAAATATTTTATTCAAACTTTTATATTGGAAGATTATAGCCCTTTGATGTATAATGCATTACATAAAATTAAAATATTTATATGCCATGTGTAAGTAAAATATTTGGTAGCTACAATAGAGTGATTTCCATTATAAGATTTAGTGTATGATTTTAATTTGGTGTTTCACAATTACAAGGAAAGTCAACAGGAATAAGATTTTATTTAGACTTGTAATAGAATAACATATGAGCTAATAGAATCTAGAAATAGTGATGGATATTTGGATTTGGAAGGCTTATTTGAACTAGAGAGGGAAGCTAAACCAACACTATACTAAAGTGAAAAGTAAGTGAAAGAAGACAAACTATTCAATATAGTCATTCCATAAAGGGAAGGATAAAACACTTTATAATATTCTTTACCCAATGAATCAAATAAAATGTATCAAGAACCCCTAGAATATATCAAATAAAATATAAAAATAGAGTCAATTCCTAACCTTGGATTCGTAGGAGATTTTGGGGGTAAGAGTATATATTTGAGGCATTGTATCTACTATTAGACTAGAAATATGTTTTACTGACCACATTATATTAAATAAAAGGTGTGTATATATCATTTGGGGAGGTGAACAAATTAATACAAAATGCATGAAATGATCACAATCTATGAACTAATAAATTTCATTTAGAACAAGTGATATTATTATATGATAGTTAGTATAAGGCATTTCCAATAAAATTGTGAATTAGATAGAAGGGAAACTATATTATTCATGAAATTTTACAATAAAGTAACATCATTTTAAATTTTTTTTTAGGTATCCATAATACCAAGAGGTGTTAATGGTTGTAGGCTTAAGCCTTACCATTGCTAGTCTTTATCATTCTTGATGCTAAAAAGAGATGGTGGAAAGTAACATCATGTAGATTAGGGTTTTTATTTAATTTTTTTCTATTTTTTTCATATGGTTAAACTTTTTGTGTAATTTAATCTTTTGATTACAACACCTACTGAAAAATGATGCAATCACTTGAATGCTTCTAGTTCTTCACCTTCAGTCTAATGCATTTAGATCTAGGTTATGGACTCTCATTCCTCACAAATTTTTAAACACTAGTTATCCAAGTTCATTATGAGCTTTGGAAAAAATGGGTTAGTGATAACATGGTGTCTATCTGAACCCAAATATTCTTATGTTGATGACTATCGCTTATGTATCCAATACTCTGAATATGGCCTTAGACTAATGTAGTTATCTGCTATGTGCTGGATTGTGTAGGAAACATGCAACATGTGATAAGCTATTAAAACAAAGATCCAACATTTAACTTTAAAAATAGACTTCTTGGGTTAATCCTTCAGTACTTCAAACTTGTATATTTGTTATCCCTATGACCAGTATGAAAATATGAATAAATCAAGAAGCTTTATTCAATTGAATACTATTCAAATGCTCTTTTGTCTGAATGATAGGTGATAAATAAATGAGGATTAATCATTTATTTATATCAATGCCTTTAGATAATTAACTCACATGAAATCACTTAGGCTAACCATTATAATAAATTTTATTTTCAAAATAGATGGATTTAGGGCACTACACACTTTTGTCAGGGTGGACACTAACATTGATGTTAGTATTTTTCTCAAGCCTTAGTGTTTGGGGAGTACATTAGTAGGTATAAAATCAAAATTTATATAGGTTTAAGATAAGTATATTTCAATCATTCTTGGCAAGATAGATGGCTTGAGTCATAAACATCAGAATGGTTAGACTAAGAGATAGACTAAAGGGCATAAGATAAAGTAGATGTGAGACTTGCAGAAGTGGAAAAGGTCTAGGACTAAGAATAATAATAAAGGATTAAGTTTTCCAAGTGTATAGTACTAAGGTGATATATAATCCACAAATATTATCTATAGTAGTAGGTTTTAGTGCTTATGTAGGTTTATCATGGGCTCTTATAGGTGTCTAGGTAGCTCATAGATTTTGAGAGATGTCTTAAAAAGGTTAAATGTCCATCAATATTTAAAAATTTTCCATGTACATAGGGAGGGGTTAGGATATACTTAATATACAAAAAGGGTCATAATCTATTGTATTTCATCCAAAGATTTAAATTTGACAATGTCTATATAGGGGCATACTTATTATATGTCTTTAAAAAATGCCCAAATTCTTTAGATCCTTTACTGGAATGAAAAATTAAAAATAACCCACTAAGTTTCATGAGAAACCCAAAAAAATTATCAAAGGTTTTTCATAAAATTTTTATATCATAAGGATATTTGTCAATTTTAATAAAATGGCTCCAAACCCTCCAAAAATAGCTAGAATTAACTAGTATCATGAAGCTAGGTCAAATTTAAAGTCGTAAATAAGGTATTAGAATCTTATTAGTTTAATGGCACAAATCATTTTTATTTTAAAAATAGAGCTTGATAGATTACTATCAAAAAAATCCTATTTTTTCTTATTCATTTTATAAATCTAGATTAATAAATAACCCTAAAAGAAGAGTATAATGTGAGAAATGGTGAATCTATAATATGCAAGGTCAAAGAATGTTAGATATATGACAAGAAAGCTATGAAAATCAATATTTCTAAATATAATATAAGGCATTGGATGACCATAATGGCTATAAAACCCTATCTAAGTGGGTCACAATCGAGGATGGGGACTGGATAGCTATAAATGCACAAATCTATGAAACATGTAAAATAAATATGTAGAAGGGATAGCTTATTGTAGGATCAAAATAAATAACGAGAAATATAAAACATTTAAATTATGATCATTTGTTCATTATGTAAATAAATTTATAAAAGGTGTATATATATAGAGAAGCAAAAAAAACCCAAAATTAGAAAAACAAGTTAAGTTGTATTTTCCTAAACGACCTAATATGATACCTTATTGACACATAAGAAAGATAAAAACATGTGTAGGTAAAAATATATAATGTTATAGATAACCTACACAGACATTTAAATCTAAACACATGAATATGTATATGCACAAATTGTAGGAAAAAAATAAGAACCAACAATATTTATGATACATGCATAAAGAAAAATAGAATTTGAAAATAAATGCAACAATATGAAACTCTATAATGTTGGAACCCTAGGTGAAGCTATGGTTGTGGTTTAATTTTTTATCAAAGGATGGATTCACCATAACGTTTCAACTAAAATGGAATTTTACACAAATACACTATATGAATAAAAATTTGAATGCATTAAGGTAATATTAAATTTCATATAATAAAGTAAAATATTAAAAATAAATTCATTAAAACATGTACACTAGATAAAATAAATAGACTAAAAAACTAATGGTTATAAAAGCATATCTTATTTTCCATTCTATTCTAGATCGTCATAGTCAATATTCTTCATCTCAGCATTCTGATTTAGTCCCATGTTACATTTTTTTTGTGTTTTTCCTCTTTTTGGGCTTGGACACTAGCATCAAATTTAGAAAACTAGAATCAATGTTAGTATCTTGATTTTAATATTTTTATTCTTGTATCGTAGCTAACCCAAATTATTATTAGTTTAATATTTGTATTTGTACAACTTATTTCTATCTATGTTTACAATAAATTTATATGTGTTCACTTTGTGACATTATAACCCTATATTATTTCTTATTTCACACTTGTGACTCAATAAAAAGAGGTTAACCTATGAGTTGAGCTAACCCTTATAACTTAGATATTGCTAAAGTGTTTATGCATAGACATACACTCTGGATAGAGCTTCAAAATTACATGTAGTTATCCCTCATAGGAATATATATGTTATGGTGATTTTATGACTATATGTTCTTTATCTTATTATAAATATGGGTAAAAGTAATGTAAATGTTAATTGATATTTTGTGATAATTCATAATTCAGTTCAAGGAATTTGATGTATAGTTTAATTCAATAATATTGGAATGATCAATGTATATGCTAATTATATGGATTTTTATATGATATAATATTATGTCATAGCCTTGTATATATAGGTAAATTTTTAATCATTTAATAATTTTTGGCATGTAAAATTTGACCATAGATCAAACATTTATATCCTAAAAAAATTACAAATGAAAAAGTATAGAAATAGGAAAGAGAAATAAAAGAGCTAATACTACTAGATTTATCACACTATCATGAATAATAGTGTCCTGATCTAAATGGTAGTATCCAAATACTCAATAAATAGTAAACATCACACAACCTAGGTATAACTAAAAACTGAGTGCCAGTAGATAGATAAATAATGAAAAAGACACTGAAACTATGACATTAGAAGAAAAATGAGCATAAAACCAATGATGTCCATGAAATATCCTACCACTATATTAGTTAAATCTTTGTCAAAATATTTTTATATCCAAGACTATAAAAAAATACATTAATACATATGCATGTACCAAATATGGATATCTACATTTTCCACCCAATTTTTTAGATTATTATTTCTTTAGATTGAGATTTGTACATAGAACCAATTCTAATTTTGACTTGGAAGTTACGATGACTTAACATTCATATATTATTTTAAAATTGATTGGAATTAATAGAGACACTTATTATCTAGGAAAAATTTTAATGTCTTATACAAATAAAATTAGAGGTCACTAGGTGAATCAATTTTATAAATGTAAAGAATTAGGTCAGAAGGTATATAATATCATAGGTGAATTAGAGGGAGATATGTGGTAAATGAAATACTATGAATTTTTTTAATACATTATGAAGTCACCTAATTACCTTATGAAGTCACCAAATTTCCTTATGTAGTTTCTTGATTGCATTGTCCAATCACTTGATTACATTATGCAGTCGTCTAACTACATGACACAGTCATCTAACTACATGATGTAGTTTATTAACCATACGGTATGGTCATATAACTACATCTTAGAATCATCTAAATACATGGTTTAGTCATCAAGATAAAATACATAAACATCTAACTACATACTAAAACTATTATAAATATATACCCCTCTAATCACCTATTTAAAGCATCCATGCATCCTATTTACCACTTTTCAATTTCTTTCTCTAGCTCTCTTTGATCTCCCCTTCACCAAATTTTATAAACAAACATATTTTCTCAAAAGATACTTTCTCTCTATCCATGGTTTGCCAAGCCTCTTCTAGCTTAGGTTTTGATATCGACACCTACAAAAAATAATATAAAAATCATACATGTACTTCAATCTTATGACTTATTGAGTAGGATGATTCATATAAGGATTGAATTAACCAATATGACTTTAAATGGATTGGCTACATGACACACCACAAAATAGAAACTCATATTTAAAATTATTTACTATTAAACTTTGATAGTTTCACAACAAAATTTACTCATCACTTGATATTTCATTTTATTTCATTTGAAATCACTCTATAAGGCATGTATATATGAACATGTCCATTATAAAAGGATGCAAAAAAGGTAAAAATGAAGTCAATGTTAACCAATGATGTCAATAAATAATTGGAGCTTATTTATGTGCTATAGCTAGACAATAATATGTTTGTCATTTTATAAGTCATCAATTATTTACACTTATTATAACTATGTTAGTCATAATTTATTAATGTGTTTTTTTATTATTGTTACCTAAAGTCATGGTGGAAGGATAATTAAATTTTAATCAATGAAAATTATTTTTCTACTTGGAATGATTGAACTATTACAGGACAGTTTTGTATTGTGGGTAAAACTTCTAGACATTCCATACTAGGTAGTTGTTTATATTATTTTTACTCTCAGTGATCAATAATTTGATTGGTGTTCATTCCTTTTTAACAAGATTATAGATGATGTAAATAACTCTAATTCCTCCTCATCACCAAATTTTTATCGAATCACTCTCCTTATACGACCAAGGGGTTAGGTCACATTGCACTATTATTAGTTACAATAATTAATGATTTTTTAAGATAAAAATATTCTTATTATTTCTTTCATAAAATATTATCTCAATTTATTTTAATAATAAATAAAATAATAAAGCTTCATAAACCCACTAACACAATTGTGGATACAAACATGTAGGGTGAAATAGAATCATCTTTTGTGCATGTATTAAAAGGCGAAAATGCATGCAGAGTTTGATTTTAGCTCTATTTATTAGTAAAATTTCACCTCATGTCATTGGTATAACTTGATGCATAATCTCAACATTGATTTCATTAAAAAAAATAAGTTTATCATTGTCACTCTTAAAATATCTATTATTTTTATAGCGGCATACTCTATAGTTCACCCAACATTGGTTGTAACTTTTAGAGTTAATTTTAAATTTATATAAAAAGCTACATGAATTTATTCAAATTTTTTATTTTTGGTCAAATATATTTAAATTGGAAAATATAGATTAATAGTGCTAATAAATGATTGATATTTTTAAAAGTTTAATCTAATTTACAAGTCTTTATTCCTCTCCTTCTCAAAGGAGAAATTTCTAATTCAAACCACCACCACCACCATTCCACCTTATAAGTATAGGAAGAGATAAACATTTAAAATTTATATAAAAAAGTGGGGGCACATTGTAACTTACACCATCAGATTTTCCAAACATTTTGATCAATGGTGTCCATAGTGTGTCAAGGAAGGGAACCACCACATTGCTTAAAAATATTGACCTTGATGAAGAGTTGTTGGGGATTATTAGTGGCACCTTCGCTCCATATTTTAATACTCATGATATAATATAGCCAACCTATCTAGAATAAGAATCATAGTCTCTATCCATATTTGAAACTCCACCTAGTAGAGACACCCTTGAGGAGACTCAGAAAAATGATGACCAACGCACATTTTTCTTGTTTCTAATTTATTGGCAGATAGTATTAAGTAATTTATTAATTAATATATTATTAATAACCTTGATGAATTAAAAACATGGAATTATATGTTATAAGTATTGATAAAATAAATAAATGCACGTTTTCACAACCACAATGAACATGATTAGTTGTGTGCAATGGTTGAACATTAGCTTGTAAAAATTGATATTTTATTCAATTAGATAGTTTTTGGTACTATTTTACCGAGTAATAAATTTAAATATAATTTTTTGGATATAAATTTAAATAGTCCTGAGAATTTGAAATCATAATGCCAAGCATACTACAATAAATGGAGCAAAAACAAAATCCTTGTCGATATTACAAATGCATAAAAATAAAAAGCTATGATAAGTTTAGATTTATTATTTTTTAAATAAAATTAATTTTATAACTTTTAACTAATTAAATATTATTTTTCATTTATAATTAAAATATAATAATTAGAATAATCAAGTTATTTTCCTTGACATGCATTTGAAAATTGCAAACAAAAGTATATCTATAGCCATTTCTTTTAAGCAAAAACTTGTTTTAATGAATAAGTAGAATAACACATTAAATACAACCATTAAAGAACATGTATTAGACCCTAAAATATTTTTTAAATAGAAAGATAAATAAGATCATTCCTTGATATCAGTTGGATATTCTATTTAGATGAAGGTTCATGTCTTGAAAATATCAATACCACAACAAAAGAAATTATGAAGCCAGGTATCCTTTCAGAGACCACTACTTCTAGCGAAGTGGATGTTCAAGCTGGTCAAGGAATGGTGATAGATGTATACACATAATATTTTTAAATTTTATCAATTACTAATATTGTATCTTGTAAGAACCTATCGAGTCTCAATATCTATGAGTGCACACCTTAAGGGATGTACAAGGAAAGAGGTGGGCAGAACATTATTTCTACACAAAATTATTGTCCCTACACTATAACGTTTTATCTGCATAGGCATCACTTAAAAACACCACCTAACATTTGCAGCCTTATTTTCACCCTCCTTTATTCATATTCCACCTTTATTAACCCTTCCCTATCCTAAAATCCTTTTTGACAATTTGCATTATACTATCAGCCACATTGAATTTTTACTGTAATTTAAAAACTTATTTAGGGTATAAGTCATCTCGTGACCTAACTAGACCAAGGCCTAACTTATTTTTATCAAGAATGATATAAGTTTTATTGAGTTGACCTTGTTGGCCTAAACATTCAAAAAGGACTAGGGTTAAATTCATTCAATATAAACACATTAATTTTTCCATTATTAGGGAGATATCAAAAGTTAATTAATTGTTTTTGATTATTTACATTTTTATCTTCCACCATTCTACTTTATGATTCTTATCTTAGGTTTTCTATTTGGAGAAGAATTTTGTCTTATGAAAATGTCTTAGATGCTTTGGCTTTTCTTAGTGATCCTTATAAACCACGACCTCTTGGGAATCACCTTTAGCTATGGGAGTAATGGATTTTTTATGGGTTCATCTTCAAGGTAAGTATATCTAACTTTTTTCTTCTCTTTAGTAGATAAAAGTAGCATAAGTAATGGATTTTGAATATATTGTTTTCTCTATGCATTAGGGTTTTACCAATACATAACTTAATTAGGATTCTTTTTTATATGTTTATTTTTGTATTTACTAACCCACATTTTGCACCACAATCTTTGGTCAAAATTAAATTAAACTTTTAATTATTATTAGTTTAGTGAATATGAAAATTTAGGATGTAATTAGGGTTATTGCATAGTTTTATTTTACTAGAGGCTTTAGAACTCTCTCTAATGAATTTATTTTGGTAAGAGATCTCTTATATAGCTCTATGGAATCCATATTGATAATGACCTTGAATATCTAATGTATCCACAATCATAAGTGTAAGTAGGATTTATCTTCTCTGAGCTACGATTAATTTATAGATTAGTTACATTTCCCATTACATACATTCTAGTAAATTCGATGTGAATCTAATGATTTAAAATTTTCTTTCACACCATCATTTTTATCATTTTATTATATATTTATATATTTGTAGTATTGTGTAAAACTAGTCAGTATAGTTATAATATTTTCTGCACATATTTAACACATAGTCACTTTAGAATGAGTTTGTTATGTCTATGTAGGTCTTCATTAGCTATAAGTTAATAGATAAAACAAGTCAATAGAATACTCTTCTTCAGTTAAAAATTATCATACATTGCAGAATTGGTTGACTTTATTTTATGATTTTATTTACCATCATACATGTCAACAAACACTGTTAAATATGTTGAACTTGTTCCTTATTGTTCTTTAACATATAGAGCTTTATATAACTTGATTGAACTTATTAACTTAGTTTGTAAAATTTAAAAGTAAAAACTAAGGTATTTTTAGCATAAATTTACAATATTAATCCTCTTCAATCCCACCATGGCTCCTTTATTTCTTCTCTTTATCATTTGAGTATTTTTTTAGTTTTATTTATCACAAGTTAGTAATATTTAAAACTACAAACCTATAGCTAATTAGGTCGAATTGGTCTACTTAGTTATGTAGTCTATGTTCTATGTAAAAAACATAGTCGATTTATTTGACTATTTTTAAATTCATTATTGCTACATAAAAATAGTGACCCATTCGATTTTGTTTTATATTATTTTATACAGTGTTACCTGAATCAAATTTACACTATTCTTAATCAAGAAATTAACAACTGTTGTCTAGTAATTAATTCAATTTTTTTCTACTATTTACATGTTTAGAGTAACTTACATAATCTAAATAGACAATTTTTTGAATTACTTTTTTAGTTACACCATTTTATAATTTTTCACACACTTATAAATCACATACCATTAAAAATGCATTTAAATATTTATCTTCACAAAGCCTACCTACTTAGATTTCATCACCAAAGGTGAAATTGACTTGATTTTCTAACCAAGAATAAATATGTATTTAATGATATATATTAGAAAAATAAATGACAAATTTATCACTTTTAAATTTGAAGTGAGGGGCTAAACCTCAATACCAAGCTAGTACCATTACCAACATAGATCTCTTTCAGTCCAAACATCATGAAACCATCTCTAGACTACTTTCTAGTTCCTTATTTTAGCCAACTCTCCTATCATACTAAAATTAAAACTTTATAATAATCTAATAACACTTAGGGTGACCACTTAGTTTGAATTTAATTATTATTTAATTTTTTTTCTCTTTGATCATTATGTGTTACATTGATGATAAAAATTATACCATCAACTATTCAACCATTATTCCTATTGTGAAAGTTAAGTTATAATTGTAACAGTCTAATAACAGGGTTCTGAAGGTTCAATTATGATCTTAAAGATGTGAAGGGTTTTTTAAATAGTCTAAAAAATACTAAATAAGCTATGAAATGTAACATATTTGATTATAATTTCAAAAAATAACTTATCAAATAATAAATCAGTTAAGATATAAATATATAATCTATTCTATCTGATAGAAAAAACCTATAAACAAGACAATCTCTTGAAGGAAAGAAATATGATTCAAAAATATAATATATTTCAATGTAACATCTTGATTTATACTATGATAATTTCCAACTAACATCAAGATAATAAACTAAAAATATAAAGTAAAATAGAATTGATATAAGTCAAAATAAACATATATTATATCAAGTAAGCACTAAAATGAACTCAACACACAAAAAAAATCAAACAACCATCAAAATAAAAAAAATAAAGATAGAACAACAACTAACTAAGAGAGAGATAATAAACTATTTAAAGAGAGAAGAAATTAAACTAAACATAAATGAACAAATGTAACTTAACTAAATCTTACAAACTATCTAATTTGAAAAGTAATTAAAGATAACTCTAAGAAAAAAAATCAAGAAAGTTAAGCTAAGAAACTAACTAGCCTAACAAAAAAACATTCTAAATATATAAACTAAAACTACAACTAACTAATCTTAAAACTAATTAAGTCTAACTCTAAGAAAATAAAATAAAGGGAATTAAACTAAGAAATTAACTTAAAAAATTAAGACAAAAAAATAGAAAGTTTAATTAAATTAAAATATATTAAAACTAAAAGAAATCAGATTAATTAAAGATCAATCTAAATAAGATTAAATTAGACTAAATTCAAAGTCAATATAAAGTACAATATAAATAAAATATGCAAGATTCAAAAGAGAGAGTCATCTTAGCAAAATAGAATAATTTTATTTTAAAAATTATTTTTGTTTACAAAATATTTTAAGAGACAACTTTTACAATCAAAAAGATCAATGAAATATGGTAAACAATAATATTTTCATCATTATTCAGGGAAAATATTCATATTTTATATATAAGATTGTAAAGAATAACCATTGAAAGATATTAAACTTCACAAATCTTAAATATTTCTTTTATAAATCATATTATAAAACTTGATATACTTGTATTATCTAAGTAATTACTTAACCATCAAAGAAAGTACCATTGGATCTATCTTCAAAAGTCATGATATCTCAGAGAAGTTGAATAGAATATAGAAAGACAGAGAGATTAATGACTTTGTAATATATAAATCCTCAGTACTTATGTTATTCCTCTTTTTCAAATGAATCCTTGATCTATTTTTATGATTCAAATTTTATTGAAAAAGAATTTATAATTAACCTTAGTTATTAGTTTAACTTAATTAACTGACTTTATAACAGTCAATTAATATAAACAGTTATTAGTTAAAATTTAATTAAGACTTAAAAGTCTTAATGAATCAAGTATTTGAATATACACAAGAAAATTCTTAATGGGTAGGGACCCTAATCAATCAATAATAAACTAGTATAACATATATCAATAAATAAATAGATAAATCAAGTTTAATAAAATTATTATTTATATTAATCTCATAATACATATTTCTAAAAATTACTTTATACACACACACACACACACACACTGAGTCATTTTTATAACAAAAAAAATTAGTTTGAAATAGTTTAAAAGGGGTAGGAGTGTATGGAAAATAGACATAACACTAACCTTATTAGTCAGTTTTAAATAATGAAATTGAGTAGCAATGTGTGTGTGTGTGTGTCTGTGTGTGTGTGTGTGTGTGTATATATATATATATATATATATATATATATATATATATATATATATATATATATATATATATATATATATATATATATATATATATATGAGTCATTTTTATAACAAAAAAAAATTAGTTTGAAAAAGTTTAAAAGGAGTAGGAGTGTGTGGAAAATAGACATAACACTAACTTTATTGGTCAGTTTTAAATAATGAAATTGAGTAGCAATGTAATTGACTATTGAATAAAATATAATATTGAGAGTGTGATCCAAGTAAATCATTTCCCATGTATCTATGCATGAATAATTTTAATAGTAAATTTTAGTAAATGATGAAATATTCAGCTAGCATGACATTAAAAAATGGATGATATAATAGAGAAGTTAAGGTTAGATGCATAAATTAATATAAATGTCTTAAATACAATATCTAAAAATTAAGTATTAATTTAACTAGTTATAAATCAACCTATATTATTCATACATAAAGAAAACTAAATTTATAAATACTAATATCTGTAAATAATTGATACTTACAACAAAATTACAACATCCTCACATTATTTATTCATATTGAAAAACTCATCTATTTATAACACTCATTGATCTTCTCAAATGTAAAAGTAAGAAACAACAAAAATCAAACAAAAAAATAATAAACATTTGAAAAGATAGTGATGAAAAGAGGCACAAAATAAAAAAATTAATTGAATTTGAAAAGGATCTAATCATGAAGTAATTTCAAACGATGTTCATTAATTGAGTAACATAACCAATTTCTTTCAAAAAAATTTAAATAAAAAATATTATTTATAAGTACAATGATAATTTTATAAGGACCAAACCATAATGCATCAAATTTGTGATTTTTACCAAGATATTCATGAACTTTTTCCTAATATCAAACTAGATCATCAAATTTAAAATCTTTATTAGAAATTTTCTTATCAAATTTTGTTTTCAATTTCTATTTAAAATTTTCTAATTTTTGTAATGATATTTATTTGGATTCATCAAGAACTATTAAATAATATAATCTTTACACAATCAAATTTGTATCTTCAGCAACCAATTGTAAAGTAGTTCTAGCTGAAGAAATCTGAAGTTCTATTGGTAGGGTAACCTCAAATCTATATGATAATATAAAGGGTGAATAACCAATTTTTACTTTGATAATAGCATTATCATCCCATAAAACTTCAAAAATTATAAGATGTCAATTTTTTTAATTTTCAGAAACTAATTTCTTCATGATTGTAATCAAATTTTTATTCATTGACTCAATGCGGCAATTACTTCAAAGGTGATTTTTTGATCAATGACTAGATATAATTGAATAATTTCTCAAAAGTTTTAAAAATTCATTCAGAATAAATTGAGATCCATTATTAAAAATGATTTCATAAAGAACTCCAAATCTAGAGAAAATTTAATTTAAAAAAAATAAGATTACTTCACCTTTTACAAAATTTGTAAGTACTTTTGCCTCAGGCCATTTAGTGAAATAATGTGTTGTTGTTAATATTATACCTATGACCAGTAGATGGAGGATGTATATCTAAAATAAAGTCAATGTCTCATTTAATAAATAGTTTTTCAATAATAATAAGATTTAAAGGTATTGTAGGCAACTTATCTCTACCAACAAATAATTGACATGGCATACAAGAATGAACTAACTTATAAGTATTTTAGAAAAGAGTACGTCAATAATATCCTACTCTTAGAAACTTATAAGTAGTGGTTTTTATATCATAATGTCTTCCATAATTTCATTCATGACAGCTTCTAAGATATTTTTGAGTTTGATCATTCATAAGACATTTTAATAAAACTCCGTCTCTATTTTGATAAAACAAAAAAAAATTAATAAATAGAAATCTAATTATTTTAATCGTAAGAAATGCCTTTATTTTTTATTTAAATTATTAGGGCATACTTGATTTTGAACGTAAAAGACCTAAGTCATGATACTAGTCATCTTCAGCCAATAAATAATCACATTCATTCATTTCATGATCAAATTTAAATTTGTTTGAAAAATCAAAAAAAATCATGGTCTTTAAATGAAGATTTGAATTCAACTTACCATCAATTGATAAGACCAAAACATTAATATTTGAAAAAATATTTTTAGTTAAATGTTTTTTCAAATCATTATTTTTAATTATTTTTGAGGTTTCAAATTCAAGATCAAATTCTTGAATTCATAATATCCACTTAGAAAAACTTCTTTGAATAGTTGGTTGTTTTAAAAGGTAAAATAAAATAGACATCTTATATTTCATAAAATTTTTATTTCCCATAAATAAATAATAAAATTTAATTAAAGAGAAAAGCATTGAGAAAACAGATTTTTCAATAAGAGGGTACTTAGTTTCAGCTTCTCTTAAAACTTGATTCACATAACCAATAATTTTTTTATCATTATTTTTAAACTTTTGAGTGATAACATCTAAAATTACTTTTACTGTAGCATTAATATAAGAAATAAATGTTTTTGTTTTAAATTTTATTTTAAATAATTTGGTTTGGTAAGAACTGGAGCACTTATAATGACACTTTTAATGTTATTGAATGCTAAATCAATACCTTCATCCCAAGTGTAAACTTTATCTTTCTTAAGTAATAATTGCAAAAGATTAGAATTATGAGCAAAATCTGATATAAATTTCTTAACAAAGTTTATTTTATAAAAAAAAAAGATCTTAAACTAGATTGATCTTTAGGAGGATGTAACTCTTTAATAGATTTAATGCATTTATGATCTATATAAATACCATATTTAAAAATAATGCCCTGATAAATTACTTTTAGTAACACTAAAAATTGTTTTCTTTGGATATAAAAAAATTTCATACTTCCTATATCTTTTGAAAACTTCATGAAGATGTTTTAATTTTTTTTTTCATCTCTTCAAATGAATGGTGAGATAATATAAATAAACTTAAATAAAAATACCAATCAATCAACAAAAGCAATATGCATAACTCTTTAAAAAGTATCTCTTCTATTTGTTAATCTAAAAGATGTCTAGTTATAATCAAAAGTCACTCTATAAATATTAATATTAGTCTTATATCTATCTTTAGGATTTAAAAAACTTTGATTATAACTTAAAAAATCATCTAATAAAGACATCTTTTGTGATCCTACAACTTATTGTAAACTCTGATCTATACTTGGTAGAGAAAATTTATTTTTAATACTATCAAATCTCTAAATTCAACACATAATTTAATATCACCATTTTTATTCTTAATTAGCACTAAATTAGCTATCCATTAAAAATATTTTATAAAGAAAATGATACCAACATCAATCATTTTGTCTATCTCTTTGTTAATAGTGTCTTCTAATAAAGATCAATTCTTCGTATTTTCTATCTTATATGTTTAATACTTAGTTTTATATGTATATCGTGTTTAATAATATTGGTATCGCAACCTTTAGGATATTTATATGACTATGAAAACACAACAATAGTTTTATATGTATATCATGTTTAATAATATTATTATCATAACATTTAGGATCTTTATATGATAGGAAAACACATCAATAAATTATTTGAATAATTTAATCGAATTAAATTTTTCACTTGCAGTAACTTGAATTCCTAAAAAGACATATTTAAGATCATCTTCTATACCTAAATTGATAGGGATAGTTTCATGTATGAATCTCCTAGATCACTTGTTGACTGTAATAATGAGAATCCAACTTTAATTGTTGATAAATCATCAATTGTAGTATAAATTTTAGCATCAAATTGTCAAAAACATTTAGGTTATAATGTTGATATTGACTATTACTATAACTAGTTGATAAATAAATATTTTGAGAACAATTATCATCTGAACAGCTTGAAGCAATGTTATAAATCATTTTAGTTTTATAGTTAGGGTTATTACATAGTTTTTATTCATTATAAGCTTAGGAACTCTCCCTAGTGAATTTATTATGGTAAAAGATCCCTTGACTAGGTCTAGCAGCTCCATCTTGTTCATGATCATGAATATCTGATGTATCCACAATCGAAAAGTCTATGTAAGATTTATAATTTATTTATAGATCGGTTGCATTTTTCATTGCATACAATAGACACTTAAGTGTTTGAAAAATAATGAAATTTCTATTCGACACTGTATTTTTATTTTTTGATATTAGTATTATTTGGCATCATATTTTTGTTTTGTGATATTAGTGTTATTTGGCATTGTATTATGTTTTTGTTTTGAAAAACAATAAAATTTTTACTAGAGTTGATCCTAAAAAATAAATTTTATAATTGTGGATTCCATACTCATATTAATTATTTCTGTGGATATGCATGGTCTGTTTTTTACTCAATAAAATGTTGTAAGATTTTAGAATTTTAGTTGTCGATTATGTAATAATATCCAATATATCAATGAAGTATTTAAATGATTTATTGTCAGGTTTAGTATTATTTATTTTGATTTAACAATGTAAATTTTGATTAAAAGTGTAAAAATGGAAAATAACATAATACAATAAATATACTTTTTGTAGAACTTACTATTTTAGAATGCAACATAATACATTTAAAAATTACATGCAAAATTAAAAAAATCATTAAAAAAAAAAAAAATACCATTAAATAAATAAAATATATTTATCACATGACTACATTTAACTCAAATATATTTAAAGTACATAGTAAAATTTATCTAGCTTCCATGACCTTACAATTGTCCATATACTTCTCTTCTTTCACATGTATTTTTTAGTGATATTTTCAACTGAATATTGTGTTGGTTGATTAGAAACCTCATCTGGTGATATTGAGTACTCATTATCAACATCTATGATGGTGTCCTCTAGATTTCTTTTCCTAGAATATTATGAGGGCATTTCATACCTGAGGATATCTTGTAGTGGAGGCACATCTTCAAAAGGGTTATCAATGGGTTCTACTTATAAAATTGGTATAGATAATGTAATTATTATTAAAAATTGGTCATTAATATAGAAGTGTAAAGAATTAACAATACTGTAAATCGGATAATATTTAGTACCTCTATTTGGAGTTTTATATCCAAGGTCATCTTCAAGTGGAGGTATATCTTCAAAACTATTATCATTGGGTTATGCATACAAAATAATTGTAGATTAATTATTAACAAAAATTGTAACAAAGGTGCAAATAAATAATATAATAATAAATCAAATAATATTTGGTACCTCTATCTAGAATTTCATACCTAGGTACGTCTTCCAATTGAGGCATATCTTTGATCATATTATCATTAGATTCTACATGTAAAATGGTTGTAGACATTAATTATTATTGAACCCTAATAGAAACGAATAACTAATAATAGTTTATAAATTAATATTTATACATGTGTTTTCCCTCTGATTGAAATAAGATAACAAGTTATTTGATATATTTAATTTTTCTGATGGCTTAACATTCTCTGACTAGATGATCAAGTGTATCGACTGCATAATGTAGTCACCTAACTACATTATGTATTCATTCCACTCAACTATGCAATTATCTAACTTCAGTGTTCAGTTATTTGAATACATACAATAGTCATCTAACTACACCATATAGTCATCTGACTGTGCCATGTAATCATCTAAATGTGCCCTATAGTCATCTAACTGCATATTAAGTCTATTTGATTGAATTGCATAGTCATCTACCTGCATAACACAAATGTTCAATTACATGGCTTAGACGTCTAACACCTTCTTACTATCATCTATCTCCTTCTTGTTTTTGTCTATCATTTGGTTACTATCACCTTCTCGCTATAGTTTATCGCCTTCTTACCATCGCGTAACTGCTAGTTGCAGAAGCATGATAATGAATACTAGCACTTAAGATAGTTTGTACTTGGGGAGTGAATGCCATAGATATAGTGGTGAATGCCCCGAGATTTGCTTTTTTGGTACTTGGAATATACATTTATTGGAGAAATTTATTTTAAAAATTAGGCGAGTGGATCCTTAAATTAAAATTATATCCTAAAATTTAGTCGATCTCACGCTTTCGTCTACCCCATAAAATCATCAAATGCCGACTTTAAAAATTGATATATTCATGAATTAATGAAGATTCAACACTAAAAAAATCCTTATCAATATCACAATATAAATTTGTACATATGCACTTTATTATAACTAGTTTTTACGACCTATTTTAAAAGATTCTATTTATTTTTCTTTAGATCTCTCTAGATTACACTAAACAATGAGTGATGATGCTATATTATTAATTACATGTTATTAATCTTAACTTATGTTGTCCTAAACCCTATACATGACATTAGTGTTTTGTTTTTATAATCTTAAATCATGTAAGATATGAGCAAACCAATACCATCTTATTATAAACTACAATTAGAGTAGGCTAACTACTTTCCTATTTAACAATTAATTATTGATATTATGAGATATTGGGTGAAGCTTATAATTGACTATATTATCTCCTAGTTATAGATACACTTACTACACATTTAATTATTTTCATAATGGTTTTCTTCTCAACTCCCTACATCCTATAACTATGTGAATTATGCGCCTTGGATAACTTTTGACCTTGGGTGATCTAGAATCCAATAACTAATAGACCCAATGTTATATATTTGGTTTGTAAGGTGCTTAGGCAAGCCTTTTCTATGGGCATGTATACACATGCGCGGGTTTGAATTTTGTTGGGGTGTAAATTTTGTGGTCCGGATAGAAAAAGACCACGACGGACAAAAATATATAGATTTGGCAATATGGTTTGATGTTAACCACCTGACAAAACAAATCAGCTCCATACGTGGATAGAAAAAGCTTAGCTGGCTGGATAATTTTTAGGCTGCGTATGCGTTTTAAAAACGTCAGTGGACCCGATTATATTTAATTTATTCTTACTTTGTTTCTTATGTGTTTCCCATCATCCATCCTACCTGTCTTAGTCCTATATGTGGTTCAATTTGATTTTAGTTTTTCATGAGCCACCTTAGTATGACTTTATATTGACCTGACACGCCTCTCAATTATATTTAATCAAATAATACTGCCAAATAAGGTATGGAGAATAAGAATTATTGGAGGAGCACACTAGCCTTGTGTAGAGAAACTACATCTACATGTTGCTTAAATATCAACAGCCATCCGTTGAGCAAGGCAGAGAAGAACAAAAACGAACAGGATAAGCATCAATCCTATAGCCTATAAAATGGCATATGGCCTTCAGAATGTTGATTCTCGTGTTTTTTTTATGGATTTACAGACTATGGTGGAGCTCAAGCCATTGGGTGCAATATGAAGACCGTTATTGTCGGAAATATAATATTTCCATGATCAAATACTACCTAAACAACAGCTCCTCCTCATAGTACAAAGCATCAAATGATCAAAACGACTAGATATAAATTACTTTATATATATTTTTGAATTTTATAGAAAGTCTGTGGCTTAATGTACAAGTAATCAAATAAACTAGGATTTTTTCAGTTCCAGCTGTATGAAAGAACATCTCAGAACCTGTTACAAATATAAAATCATATGTATTTCGTCATTTTGGAGAATAAATAAGAAAGAACAAACCACCAAAATATAACAGATGAAAATACAAAAAGAACAAAATTAAGTGTGTATAATGATTTCTAATTTTTGCGTCGTTTTAAATGTTTAGTGCCTTTTTAAATTTCAACATCCATTTATATATATCACTTTATTAGGCTACTCAAATCTAATTATAAACTTTAAGATTCTAGAGACGATAAAACAACATAAATATTGTTGTAGAATCCACACATATATGTTTGCACAATTATTTTATGAAAAATTCCGTCATTAATCCTAACAAATTAATATGGATAAAGTAAAAAATATGACCATGTAAACATAATTACGATCTTAGAATCTATAGATTAAGAGCCCATAAAACAACTAATTATCTAAATCCCTCTAGAATTAAAATGAAACTCACCATAAAATTTAAAACATTTGAAAACCTACAAAATACCTATAAAATTACCCATAAAAATGTCAGATAAAATATTAACTAGATTTTGTTATACAATCTCCTAACTAATAATTTAAATTATGTCTTAATGGCTACTTTTTGGCCCTAAAAAAGGGCACGACAAAATCTTGATGGACTTTAGTCGACTTATTTCTATTGAAATGGCTGACTTGACATCTACATAAGCCCATGATTTAAAAGTACGTAGACTATACTTTACTCATTGTCTACTCACTACCTACCTGCCACTTGTGCTCGCATGACATTCATGTTTGGTCACAGTCTATGTGGCTTTCCAGGTCCACGTGGGGCAATCTCTCACCTTCACAGTGCTCGCACATGGTTCGCAACAATCTTGGTTGTGAGGGTCTAAATTCAATGCCATATAACGTGTATTTGTAGATGGCACCATAACGGGTGCAAAAGAAGTCTGCAAAAAAGTCTAAATCTGTGGGACTGCAAGACAATTGTAGCATGCCACTCATCGTACTCTTGTGGCTTCATAGCTTCGTTCTTGTTCGTAACGCCAAAGTATAAAATGGTCACTGCAGAAAAATGGACATTATGAAGATGCAAGGCCATCACATCTCTCCATGTGTCGCGATTTCGTAGTCTCAAGAAATCGCAGTCCCTTGTAAAACTAAGGTGGGGATCGGTCGCTGCGAGGATGTGAATCCCTCGCATCTCGTCACTTGTCACTATATTGTGGCCTTGTGGCTTTCTCAGTTCCCAAGGGAATTTCAAGCAGGGTCCAGGGCAACAAATTTTCAAGCCAGCCAAAAAAAATAATGTGTCCCAACATCCCAATGGATTAAATCAACAAATCTAGGTTATCGACATAAAAATTATAATTAAATGACTAAGGTGAATGCTAAAGATAGTTGCCTAAGGCCAAGCTAAGTCTAATGGCCTAAGAAAAAGTCAATCCTCAGTGTCTAAGGTAATTGACACGAATGGATTATTAATTTAGAAGGCGTAATATTTTGATGGAAAATGGTTAAGTTTTCAACTTAAATGGTGTTTTACGAGGTTCAAATGAACTCGCTCTAATGTATATTTATTTGTTATGTGACTTAACTCAATCAACGAGTTAGTTAAGGGATTTATTATAGGATTAGATATAATTTTTTCGAAGTAGGTAGAACATTATTCTACACATTCGTATTTAAGGATATAATGCATATGATGTATAAATCACTCTGTAAAGAGGTTTTTCAGCGTTAATCTAGACCTTTATTATATTTAATCCTGAGAGGTATATGTGTAACTAAAACGAGCATGGAAGCTATTATATTGAAATAACATAAATTTAATTAGTTTTAATCTAGATTACGAATTAGACCAATATAATATATACAAAGAATACAATAATAACAACATCGAACATTAACAACTCCATGTTTATTTCTATTTATAATATGAAGTCATATCATAATCCAAACAATTTATTTACATGCACAATTGAAAATATCAATATAATATATTTAATCCTTTCACATAAGTAAGCTATTTAAAATTAATAGAGAGCTATTAAAACATATCTATTATTCCTTTCATAAATTTCTATTTCCTATATTAAAGCACAATGATTTAATATCAGAAATGACCAAAACCATTTAAATAGCTTATTAAATCCTTCAAATAATTAGTCTTTAATTTATAAATAAAAGTTATTGAAATACACTAATAATTTAACAACATATTCATTTGAAGGAAACAAAGACAACATCTTTCAAAATATTATCATTTTAATCACATAATAGTTTGAGCATCTTTTTCTATTTATATTAAATACATTATATCCAAGCTATATTTTTATGTGCTTGTTAAATACTGAACTTTATTTTTTACAATATAAAAATAACATAATAATCTCTAAAATATGCTCTTTTCAACCTATGATTCTATTAGATAGAAGTTTATCATGGTTCTCCTTATTTTCTATTATTATAAAATAAAGATGCAAGAATGAATGTATGCACTGTAATATTCAAATTGCTTGTTCATTAGTTAAATTTACTAACATAAATAAATATTGAATGGAGTGATGATTTGATGTTATATTTCCCCGGTCACGTTCACAAATAAGTATAAATTATCTATAAAAAAACTATTAAAGAATCTTCTAACTACTTTATATATTATTCACAAAATAAATATACTATTTTTTATCCAATATTTATATCAAACTAATATTTATATATATTCTTGTTTCATTATAAATTAATATTATTTAAGAAATGTGGAATTCTTAATCTTGTCACTACCAACATGAGAGAAAAGTTATAAAACAAGTACATTCTGATATATGTTTAGATGTTTTTGTGATATTCAAAAATACATTTAGATTGTAGATATGACTATCACTTTGTTCAAATTAAAAAACGCTATCAATTTGTTCAAATTAAAAAAGCTTTTCACTTTGTTCAAATTAAAAATGGATGATATGTTAAAAGTTGTTGTCATAAACATCTTTGAAAAAAACAGTCTCCCTTGCAAAAGAAGTTTAAATTTTCTCTTGGGTGGCATTTGATTACTCAATTTCTTATTCTCATTTTAAATGGCTTCGAATGTTTGATTGATAGTTTTACCAAAAATGATGTCATAAAGAAATCATTTTGATTTTTCAATTTCTTATTCTCAATTTATTTGGAACACTTTTGTAACATTATTTCATATAGTTATATGTGATATATTATTGTGTCATTTCATAGTATCAATATCAATTAGTTTATATTTTATATTTTTTTAATTTCCCACCACCACCACCACCACCATCTTATTGTTGTTGTCATCTTATTTTTAGTTATTTATAATGATCACATCATATATTATTGTTTGTGATGAATATATAATAATTTTTATTTCTTACTCCTTTTTTTTTTGGTTGGTTGGGTGTCGTTATATATATTAGTCTCGAAGAGGGGCTATTCTCTTCATTTATCCTAACCCGTTATTATTCCTTGTTACGGTAGCGAATCATAATGCATAGTTTTCTCCGCTGAAAATAAAGCGAAGGTTTTGAAAAAACAATGTGTCTCTTTTAACCCGCTCAATATAATATTATATTTTATCAGACGCTGATTGACTGAACAAATTTCATGTTATTTCCGGCTTCTGCTGGATCAAGGCAGCTGTAATTTTAGGCATTATTTCAGATCTGTCAGTCATTAATACCCAGAAGGGCGGTGCACAACCTTTCAGCATTCCAGATGGGAGTGATGCACGACAGGTTAATAAAAACATGATTCATTTTGTTTTTTCTGCACCAAGTTCATTTTGTTTTCTCTGCAACTAGTGTTTTCTGAGTTTCAGACTGGCAAAACCAGCGGTCTTTTTTGTCTGTGAAAAAAAACCAGCTGTTCAACCATTCAGTGTGCAGGTTTCCCCGTCTTTTGTCGTGAAAATGAGCATCAGAGCCGTTGAATTTGCGGTTTAAAACTTTTGTAGATACAGGTTTGAAAAATGTTAGAAACAGCTTTCCCTGGATAAATCATTATTATTCCATGCTGGTTTTAGGCCCTTACGGACTTTAATCTCTTTTAGCTTTAAAAATTAATTACTCTCGTCACTTTTCTGCTTTTATATCTAATGCCAAAAACTGCCCTATAGTACTTTCATTGATGGACAACCCTACGATTCGATACTCTCAGCTGCTTTTTGCAAATCCTTCAGTTTAATTGGAGGTGAGTTTTGTAGAGCTCTAAAAATTTTATGCTTGGGAAAATTCCATGGCTATTTAATTAAAAACATTCTTCATTCTTTAAGCTTTAGAGCAGAAAGTTAGTCTTTTTCTATGACTTATAATTGGAATCGTTTGGGCTGTAAGGTTTACGGAAAAACTTGGTTTATTATTTAATTATTTAATTGCTGTTTTCAGTGAAAATCGCTTGGATTTGTGCAGACTATAGTCTTTACATTCTAGGTAATGTTTTCAATTTTCCTACATTGGCGTGTACTTTTCACGGAAATTCTTGCAATGTTGCACAGCTAAGCAAATCCTGCCCACATTTAGCCCGATTTAAATCCGTAGTTCTTCCTATATTTCGAAGCTATAATGTTTCTGGATATGAAAGCAATATTAATCTTTTCAGAGCATTAATTATTGTAATTTTAAACTGGAAAGTGTATAATTTATTTTTTAAAGATCTGATTGCTTTGCAGTTACATTTGAAAATACTATTTGAGGAAAGCAATAACTGGATCTCACCTAATAATTCGTAAGCCGGAAGCATGGCGGATCGTAGTTCCAGCAATCCTTGGTTTTTTACTTGAACAAAAGATGGGGTTTCTCTGGACAATTAATAAGACCTAAACAAGGGCAAGAGATTGAAATTTTTAAAAGTTTCTAATGAAGAAACCTCTAAATTTGTTTTTAGTTGCTTTGGCTGGACTGCTTCTAGTTTCAGATTTCTCTTCATCCAAGGTTCTACAGACCTTTAAGATGGTAAGCATTTGGTAACATTTACATTTTATTTATTGCCTCTTATTAATATAATGGTTCTTGTTCTTACGTTCGGCTAAAATTTTTGTCACCTTATTTCCATGAGGGTAATTTCAACCCGGGTTAGGCTCTTACAAGGAAAAGCTCTCGTTACCATTACACGACAATCGCTTGGAAAATTATATGGATCTTTGATATGAAAATCCTCAGCTATTTTTTTTTTAAATATAGAAATAAGGGTAAATAAAAATGGCAAACAATATATTAATATGAGGAAATTTTACAGAGTTTCAGGAGTCAACTTCGGTTGGGAAGATTTCCAGACCCTTGCCATAGTAAGCCTCAAAACAAAATACAGACATATGGACTGTAAAAGTCCCACATTAGCTTTAACTTAGAATTAAACTGGAATCTATGGACCAATTACATGACCTTGATCACCGCACCAAGAATTATTTAAGGCTTTTACAAAGTAAACATTGAAGTTCTATAACGAATTAAATTAAAAAAATTACTTGTTGCATGTTGATTGGGCTAAAAAAAAAATCATGTTATTGCCGGCTTCAGTGGAATCAATGCAGGCATTTATTTCGGTGCAGCAAAGGCAATGGCGTGGCATACAAATCTGATTTCACACTAAATGCAGTATTTATTCCTGTAGTATGAATTGCTTTCTTTGACGGTTTATCTGTGAATGTTGCATTAGTGCATTAATGAACTTGTGGTGATGGCAACTGTCTATTCTTTCTGTTCATTTTTTGGTGGGTTGCAGTGATATTGCAGGCGCTAGAATATCGTCGAGCTTTTGGCCTATAGAATACCTTTTTGGGGGCTGTCGAGGCAGGGTGCGCAGGGTTTTACGGTTCATGCAATTAACATGATTTTAAAACATCCAACCCTAGACCAGGTCGTTTTTATGCCCTCTAAGCCGGTTTTTCCTGTTGGTGGCGATTTCTGTATATTTTTTGCAAGCTTTTTGCTTCGTAGTTCAAGATCTTATTTTCAAACATGATTTTTCAAACAAATTTCAGTAACTTCATTTTCCTTTTATAAAGAATTTTTTTTCAATTTGAACTTTTAATCTCAGATTATCATTACAGGGCTGGTAACAAAGTGCTTTATTCTATATTTTTTATTATAAATTTTTACCACAGGATAGTGAACCAAAATGAGTAAAATTAAAAGCCTTTATTCTTTCTAATTGCCAGGAATGTCGAATCTGTATTTTTAGTTTTGAATATGTAAATATGTACAAAGCAGATAAGATGCATGGATCATATGCCTGAACAGGGAAGGCGAGAGGGCAGACCGAGTAAAATTAAAACCCTTTATTCTTTGTAATCACCAGGAATGTCGAATCTGTATTTTTAGTTTTGAATATGTAAATATATACAAAGCAGATAAGAAGGATGGATCATTGGCCCGAGCAGGGAAGGCGAGAGGGCAAACCACAAAGGTTGCCAAACAAGACAGGAAGAAAAAACCTAGAGGCTATGCCTACAAGTGAATGCAGTACAACACCCATTTTGTTGCTGCTGGTTAGTACTTCACTCCAACCCTAAAATTATTAATTACACTTTTCATTCCTTTAGAAGTGAAATGCAAAAACATTTGTTTTAATTGCTTTGAGTGATAGAGAGACATGATAGCTTTCAAGGGTTTTATATTAGGGTTTTCAGATTTTGTAGGTTTTCTTTTGGTTTTTAATTCAAGCCAAAGCAACACTATCGATTATTGGAGAGGGGAACAAATGATAGATATATGACAGGCATATTTAAGGATGAATCTGGGCCATTAGTAAGGGTTTTTTGTCAAGGAGACAGAAATAAAATTATATTTATGTGCAACACAATGAAGGTATGACGTTGAATCATAGGTGCTGTGTGATTTGGACAGAATGAATCCATTTTTTTAAATTAATTTTTGCATTGATCTAATTATTACTTAGATATGCATAAATAGGGGGCACTGATAACTCTATATAGTTTACTAGTATTTAGCTCTTGAAGCTCAAGTAATGAAGCTATATTCACATCTCTGCATTTAATTTCATATGTAGCCAATTGATTGTTTTGTTTTGGGTTATTTAGTGTCTACTCCTGGCTAAGTAGGACCAAGATTGATAAGGGTACATTCAGAATCCATGTTCATAGTATTATTTTCTTTTATTCACTAGTTACTAAGTTTTTTAGCTTGAATTTGAGTCTGAATCTGAGACAAATAATTGTTCTATGGACTTTGTGAGGAGTCCGAGTTCTTAAACTTGGATGTAATGAAACGTATTTTAGTTCATATGTTAAAAAAAGTTTATATATCATCCATTTTTTGTTAAGAATAACTGGATGCTAGGCCATATAAATGATTTAACTCGATTCTAAATTAATTAGTTGCTTCAAGATAGGGGAAAATGCTCATGATAACGATGTCATTTATTCTGTGCAGTTTGCAAATTTGGTAAGCTTGCCATACGAAGCAACCCCATCGCACATGATAGCTACAAATTGATGGTCAACTTCTCAAATTTCTTCACTTGTAGTATCAATGGTAATAATCAAATATTTTTTCTTGATTTCTTTATGGCAGTGTGCAAGAGTTTTTAGATGTCCAATATTATAATCCACTCTCCATGCAATTTATGTGAAGACATGATTGTCGACTATTCTACACATGTCACGAAAAGTTTCATACATGTTTTCTACTGCAAACGCCTCGTAGGGACTTGGCATTATATACCCTTGTCTTATTTGTAATTTATTTTTTATGTTAATGTATTATTATATTTTATAGTTTGATAGGAAATTTTATTGAAAAAACATAATAATATATTAACTCTTGAATGAATAAGTTTAAAGTGGTTTTTTTTCAATTATCTATATTTTCTATTGAAGAGAATGTCTATATATTAATTAAACAAGATATGATACAATGCTAATCATACAAAAAAATAGGTATAAAAGTCACACTCCATGATCATAATCATACTAAGGACAAAGACAACGCAGGAAAAGTCTAAAAAGTGGTCAAAAAATGACCACACCCATAAAAAGAAAAGTCACATCAATAGTCTGATAGTAAAGTAGAGAGAGCAAGTAGCATATAAATATAAAAAGAACAATTAATTAGTCACAACAAATATAGATGTTGGAGAATGCAATAGAAATGGTGGGTCCTGAGGCTTACCACCCCATCCTCCTAGCACAAGAGGATCCTTACCTGTTAGCTCAAAAATTTGTCTGGAGGAAAAATTAGTGAATTTGAGTTAGTAGTGTGGTAATTGAGTTTTTATGTTATTCAACAATGGCATGACAAAGTCTCTCTCCTATTCGAAGGTGGAGCTAATTTTATTGAAAGCAAAAATAGAAAAATCAAAGAAAAAGCTATTCACATTTATATATGGCAAAAATATTTTCTATTAGGAGTTTCATAGTTTGAACCTAAAAGTACATAAATGAGATAGAAAAGAAATGATAGAAAATAAGGGAAAGAAGGTAATAATAGAGAAAGGAAAGGAATAAGGGAGAACACAGTTATTATAGTTAGTTAAACACAAAAACTACCATGATAACCTTAGAGAAAATGAAAGATAACTCTAGGTAGGTAAATGCAAAAATATACCAAAATAGTCCAGGAAGGGGGAAACACTATGTGCATGGTAATCTCTTTCACTCAATGGGTGGTAAAAACATAATTACACACTTTGGAGTACAAAACATATAATGACATAATTTTTTAATATTGATAGCATATCAAAGATAACCATCCCATATTTATCCATAAAACATAATTAAAATATTTTTCAAACCCCACCTAGATTTCACATTCATAGAAATAACACAAGAATATTCCAAAATAAATACTTAAAGTGAAATTCTCATTTTATGACAATTTGGTAGTGATTATGAAAATGATTTGAATGTAAAGATAGAAAAATAGTTGAATAATATGAAAATTTATTACTCACGAATAAAATTTGAATGCAAAGTCTACAAAATCTCCTCGTTCTAATCTTTATTGAGTTAAAAGTACAATATCATCCTTTAAAAATTTCTACAAATTTTTACTGCCAAAATTCCCTTTACAATGAACCTTATAATCATATTTATCGAATAGGGAGATGGTTATAGTGTATAACCACTCTTTTTGTATTTTATAATCTACAAAAATGTGCTTACAAAAATGTACCATTTAAGTGGAGTAAAAGTGCAATGGTGCAATTGCACCACATGCAAAAGCTAAAATATAATTTACAAAGATGGCATAGTGCATTTGTACAACTTACATTTACATTTTTGCACTTATAAAATTTAAAACTACAAATTACAAAACAAAATTCAACATTTTTATGAAAATACTAGAAACATTTGATAGAGCATATTTGCCTTTACTTTCAGCATATGGGAATGACGCCCAAAGTGGTCTTGGTTATATTTGTTCTTTATAGATTTTGATTACGCACATGAGATACTAACATTATCATCCATAATTTATTACTTCAAGATTGTATAACAATTAGATGCTTGAGAATATGCATATAGTATGTGGAGGTGGTATCTCTCTAGCTCAACATAGTATTCACATGTATAGTCCCCATTTGATCAAATGTCTCATTAAAATTGATTCAATTTGCTTAGTTGTTGGCCTCTTCACATGGTATGAATTAGGAGAATGCTTATAAATGTTTTAGATTTAGATTTATACTTCTCAATTGAATCTACTTTTTCAATGTTATGATTATTTTATGCCTTCCAACCTTATTTAACTCTATCTCCATGTCTATACATTATCTATACACCTATCACCTGTAGTTCTTGATCTATCTACTTTCACATGAACCTTTTGACAAAATGACTCAATGAAATTATGTTAATAATTGCAACTATAGCCAATCCATAGTTTTACTTATGCAAATTCATTTTGGTGCCTTTTCAACACTATAAAATGAATTTAATTTTTCACACAACTACCATTCTCTATTTTGACACCCTATTTTATCAGTTAATCCACATCTATAAAACATACCTTTCTAATAAGTGTAAATAAGCTAAAATGTATTTACATAAATTTCCATCATTTGATTTAAAAATCTTACATTTTTTCACTTTATATTTGTATCTCAATCCTAAAATAAGAATATAACAATTTACCAATTATATTTTTGTTTCATCCCTAAAAACTATTATACGATGAAAATTCTTTTAGAAAACTCAATTGTTTTCATTTTATATATATATATATATATATATATATATATATATATATATATATATATATATATATATATATATATATATATTACTTAGTAGACTTTTCTATAAAAATATTAATTGACATTCTAGACAATTCATAACCACCAATCCTCTGATAAAAGTGTGAATTACGTTATCCTTTGGATGAGTCAAACATCTTCAAATGGTATAAATAATGTAATAATTATGTTGTCATTCTCCCACTTATTACATTATTTTTACAAATGTGCTCCCTAAACTATTCAAATTTCACCTTTCCAAGGGATTTTGTGAGTATATCTGCTATCTATACATCTATAAGGTAGTATTGGATCTAGATGTGGTGGTTTAAACTTGGTCTCCAATGTAGTGACATTCAATATCTATGTGTTTTGGTTTTTCATGATAAACAAGATTCTTTACAAGATTGAACACACCTTGATTGTCATAATGAATGACAGGTATCTCATTTTCTATATATCCTATCTCTGCTAGTATGTGATGTAACCATATTACCTCGCACACATCTTGACATGTGGCACGATACTCTACCTCAGTGGATGAAAGAGAAACAAAATTTTGTTTCTTACTAATCCATGAGATTAAAATAGATCCAAGATGGAATATGTATCCTGACGTTGACTTTCGGTCATCAATAGATCTGGGATAGTCTGATTTAGTGTATCCCCACAAGAAGAATTGGCTATTCTATTTTATTCTAGACCATACTCAAGTGTACCTCAAACATATCTTAAAACATGATTTGCTATAACCCATTGACATTTCTTTAGTTCCTGCATAAATCTAGAGAGATATCTCACAAAAAAATATATATCTGGTCTAGTGTAGGTCAAGTAGATGAGACTCCCAATGAGATGTTTGTAGAGAGTTGTATCCACTTGAGGTGAATCTTGGAATCGAGAGAGTTATAAACATTTCTCCAATGGTGTTGAAAGTGACTCACAATCTCACATTCTATACTTTTCCAAGAGTGTCTTAGCATATTTTATGTAGGAGATAAAAATATGATTCAGTTTCTACCATATCTCCAAGCCAAGATAGTAATGTAGTAGACCCAAATCGGTCATGTTGAATGATCTTTTCAGGTCATTCTTCACAATATCAACCTAATTTTTTAAACTTCTAGTGATCACAAGATCATCTGAATATGGAATAAGAATGGCAATATCTATTTGTACCTTCTTTATGTATAAATTAGAATCTGAGGGGCTATGAGTAAAACTATGCTACAAATGGTGATCATCTATTTGGTGTACCATGCCCTAGGAGCTTGTTTCAGTCTGTACAGAGATTTGATGAGATGAAATTCCTTTTTGGGATGATTTTCATCAACAAATCCTTTCAGTTGGGTCATGTATAATTCTTCTTTCAGATCATAATTAAAAAATCAATTTTGACATCCATTTTCTAAAGTCACCATCTATATTGTGCTACGAGTGCGCAAAAAACTCTGATGGTCTTGATATTTGTAGTAGGTGAAAAGCTCTCTTCATACTTAATGACCTCTTTTTGAGCATATCACTTTGCTACAAGTTGTGATTTATGTTTGTTGACTGATCCATTTTACTTGTATTTTGTTTTGAAAACCCATTTTCAGCCTATGGGTTTCTTTTTGGTAGGTAGATCAACTAGTTTCCAAGTCTAATTCTTCATGAGTAAGTCATATTCATTATCCATTGATTTATTCCATTATGGTTTATCTAAAGCTTCATAGACATTATCAAGTTTAGAGATATCAACAATTGTACTCATGAGTGAAAAATTTACCTCATGTCTTGTTTGACTCCTTTTTCTAACTCTAGATGAATGGGTTTCGTTGTTGGTACCTAGTACCCAATTTGGATGAGAACTTTGTTGTTGTGAATAACTACTTGTTGGATGCGAATATCTATCTGGTGGATGTTCTAGATCTCCAAGATCAACATACAATTCCACTTGTATCTCTTATTCTTGGTGAGGAGTCTCCTCATCATCTGACTTAAGAAGTAATGGGTGAGAGGTGGTTGGTATTGATTCATCATTTCCCATCTCAAAGGATGACTCATCAAAAACCACATCTATGCTTTCATAGATTTTTATTGAATCAAAATCCTTGAGACGATATGGATTCAAGGTTGTGTTAGAGCCCAAAAGGATGCATGTGAGTGTTTTGGAATCGATTTTCTTCCTCTTTTTAGCTGGTACATGCATATATGTTATGCAACCAAATAATCATAAATGATAAATAAAAGGATTTTACCACTCCATACCTCTTCAAGCATTTTGTCCTTAAAAATCTTCGTTGGTGCCCTATTGATAAGATACACAGCTATCTGGATTGCTTCTACCCAATAGAATTCCTCCAACTTGGCTGTTGATAGCATGAAATGATCCATTTCCATCATGATGTGATTACATCACTTAACAATGCCATTGTATTGGGGCATGTAGCGAGTAGTTAGATTATGCTTAATTACTTGCTAGTTTATGTATGCCAAGAATTTCATTAACATGAATTTCCCCCCTTTATTTTAGTAGAGGTGAAGTAGAGGTTGCCTGATCTCCTTCACAACCTGCTGATAGAAGACATGGAAATGATGAAGGACCTCACTCTTCTTTTTAAAGAAGTATACCCACATCTTTTGGGAGTAGTCATCCATGAATAGTTGGAAGTACTTGTATCTAGAGAATGAAGCATGTGGTGGGCCACTTATATTAGTATGAACAACCTCCAAATGATTCTTGGCATGAAAGGAAATATCTTTGAATGGATGCCTATGTTGTTTCCTTACAAGTCATTTAGGGAAAACTGGGAAGGAATTGGACAATTTTGGAAGTCCATGTACCATTCCTTTAGAGCTTAGATGGTATAAAGATCCAATTAATAAATGTCTATAGTATTATTTCCATAGGGAAATGGATTCTATCGTTGATGTAGATAAAGCTATTTTAGAAGATGAAACTCCATCTAAAGCAAACAACTTATCTTTCAAAAAAAAAATAACAATAAATTTACCATTTCGTGAAATTAGGCTAGTTTTGATGCCATTATCGATAATAAACTCCACCTTAACTTGATAATTAAATAGATGAATAATTGATAAGAGATTAGATGTCAAACTAGGAACATATAGTACCTTCATAAGTGTACATTTTCATGTTTTAAATGGAATTGTAACTTGACCTATTCCTATTATAGCATACTCCTTATCATCAATGATCCTAACCTAATCTTTAATGGGTTGGTCTGTTAGCAAATCAAATAGCTTCTTATCACCTATCATGTGCTTAGTGGCCCCTGAGTCAATCAACCAAATATTCCTCATGGGCTACAAGGTTTGGGAGACTAGTACTATGTTCTTGTATTCATCAATTTTCACCTCATCTGATTCATCTTCTTGTTGGGTAGTGAGATGTCCCTTCTACTTCCACTACTGAAGACATCTTATCATCTGAGTATTATCTCACCTTGATGTGCTTGGCTTACTAGTAGATCCTTTGTTTTGGATATTGTACCAACATTTATCTATGTCATGAGTGTTGGTGTGACAAATGTGACACCACCTCTTCAAATTTTGAAGATGAGACAATTGTTCTTGTTGTTGTTTCTATGATGTCTTTTCTGGAGATCCTTTACATGATTTTTGACCTTGTTGTGGCTTAATTTTAAGAGCTTTATCCTAAGAGTCATCTTGTGTTGAATTGATGGTTTCCTCCTACTAAAATAGGCTCATGATCTCTTCAAATGTCACTTTTTGTTTAGTGACATGTAGTGTCATGTTTCACACTAAAAACTGAGAAGGGAGTGATCTCAAGGTGATGGGGACCAATGTTTGATCATCTATTATTTCTTTAAGAGTTAACAACTCTACTCATAGCTCAGCTACCCATTGTAATAATTCTTCTACTTTTCCATCAGACACCAAAGTGAGCATATGAAGATTTGATTATGGATGAATAATCTTTATCTGATTCTTTTCCTCATATATAGTTGTTAATTTGTCCCTTGTTATCTTTGCTTGATCAGCATCTCTGATATGTAGTTTCACGTCATTGGTGGTGCTTATCCTGATCAGCATTAGGACCTCAGCATTAGACTATTCATACTTTGTGAGTGCATCAAGATCAATGGGAACTTGTGTGGTCCCCATCATGATGCCCCATAGTACTTCAAATTGAAAGATCATATGCATTTATGTTTACCTTGTAGCATAATTTGGCCCTTTAAGAAGATGGGCATCTGATAAAGTATTTTTGGAGCAAACATCTTTTAGCAAGAAATTATGTTATTTTATTATGTTAAAAGAAAATTATAAGACTTTATATCTTATTGGTGAGAAAAAAGGTTGAAGATGAGCACGATAGTTGCATGCTGAGAGACAGTGTCCCTTGTAGGCTAGTTCTACCTCATCTTCATAGTTGGATTCATATCTGGCATTGAGTTCCTCAGGAATTCTTTTTATTCAGCAATGTGCATTGAACAAGAAATACTCTAGAAGATCTTATCAAATGAGTTCTTTAAATTAGAGATTATAGATCTCTCGAAGAGCTTCAAGCAAAGCAAAATAATAACGAGTGCTTTATTGATGGTTTTCCATAGTATTTGAGATTTCTTGATGACTTTCAGTAGTCTCAACTAGTTCTCTTATGTTTGACATACATGATCTTTCTCATGTTTCCTTCAGATGTGGACCTTCCTTTGGCTAGGCTTAGATAACTTGACCAATTTTCTCACGTTTCATTGCTTTTATAGGAGCTTAAAATGTACTTTTTTACTTATCTTAGACTAAAATCTTTGTCATTCCTCCATTTGGTCACTTCAACTTTAACACCTCTTTGAAATTTAAATCTGTAGATTCCTTTTGCTATGCTTTTACTAGCTATTATTCTATGGCTATCTAATCTTCGTTGATGATTATACTATTGTTACTGTATCAACTCAGTGTTATTACTTTCTACATTCTTTTCTTCTAAATCAACATCTCCCTGACATAGATTTATTCACTACTATGTGTTTAGTGCATTTTTTGCTTCTATGCTCATATTATTTGATGCATAGAAACAACAATCTTCTTTTGACAGCATCTTCAATATGGTGAACTGGTCATACAACAATAGAGAGTGCCATTCATCAGATCAACCTTACTAATAGATGCTTCTTCCTTTGGCTTGGGATTGTCCTCCCACTTTTTTGGCTATTTCATAGACTTATACTATGTAGCTATGATTAGACAAAGCTCTTCCTTCTCATCTCACTCCAAGTGTCGACTTACTCAATTAGCTTCTACATTTCTTCTTCAATTTGCTACTACAAGCTCCAAACTAGTTACTCTACGTCTTTAAATGCTTCAAGATTTTTGTTGTGGAGGCTCTGATATGAGATTTTTTAGAAAAATCAAATATTTCCATTGAGTAAAACATATACATACATACATACATACATATATATATATATATATATATATATATATATATATATATATATATATATATATATATATATATATATATATCTTAGTACACTTTTATATAAAAATATTAACTAACAATTTGGACAATTTATAATCATGAATCCTCTGATAATAATGCAAACTCCGTTATCCTTTGGATGAGTTGAACATCTTGGAGTGGTATAAATGATGTAATAATTATGTTGTCAAATTCTAACAAATAAGAATTACAAAATTTCAAATCAAGAATAATTTTCTCTTAATTTTATTTTCTTTCTCCTTCCCAAGTCTATGAATTTCCTTTTTTATTCAAAAGAAATGAAAAAATATTTTCGCTTTTTTTCTATCTTTCCCAAGTTATCTGGTTGTACCATTTTCATTTGGGTAAATGAAAACTTCAAAATAAATAAATAAATAAATAAAAAATAAAAAAATAATTTTTTTAACTTGTTTCCCTTTGGGCATACGGTTGTTTTGATGATGACCATATGACTTGAATTTTACCCAAGAATAGCCAAAATGAATTTTTAAATCATCATATTTCTCCTCATGTAGGCCATACATTTTTGTGTATAAGAAAAAATAGGGAAAAGTAGAAATTTCACAAAAACCTACAAATTTTTCCTCCCATACACTTTGTATGCTTGACTGTATGGTTTGGAGTTTGGGTAGTCAAAAGATAAAACTCAGATTTCGAAGACTCATTATTTCTTCTTGGCATTGTACCTCTTCATGGCTAAAATAATTGAAATTACCTCATTGAAAATATTCATATTTATCTTCTTCCATTTCCCTAGGGAGCCTTTTTATGGCCATAGTGCCTGTTCCTTGACCATTAAAAATTTAAAAACAAACTATGATCTTTAAATTTGTCTTTCTTATTCTTTAAATTCTCTAAGCTGGGAATGTTTTTCTCTTAGAGCATTTGACATATATAAGACAGAACAAAATTGGTTTTTTCTTAATATTCATATTTCCTTTTTCTTTCCTCTTTCATTGGAATGAACTTTTATGACTTCTTCTTGGTTGAAGAAGAAATTAAAATAACTTATTTTCCCTTTTGATAAAACGTTTTTTGGTAGATGGTGGCTAAAAATACAAAGTAAAATTCAGTTTTCATTTTGTTAAAAATTACTAGAGTCAAGCATGCAGGGTGGAAAAAAATTAGAATGGAAGATAATCTTTAATTAACACCTCCCAAAAAAAATAATAGAATTTTCCTGATTAGTAGAAAAAGTAAATGAGATTGCATGCAAGTTAGAAAAGGAGAGTTGAATTTGCAATAAAAACATACACCATTGAAAAATATTATTACAACGTGGAGGTTTACATTTGCATTGATCGGGAAAATTTATTTTGCACTTTTATAATTTAAGGAAGTGTAATTTGCATTTGCACAACTTAAAAAAATATAATTTTGAATTTCCTAGAAAGGAGAGACTAAAAATAAATTTTAAACTTGCACAAAATCATAAATTGATTTTGTAATTTACACGAAAACTCAAATTGATTTTAAAATTTTTACATGAACTCAATTCATTTTTTAAATTTTCATGAAATCTCAAATCACTTTTACAAATTCCATGGAACCTCAAAACAAATTTTCAATTTGCATGAGATTAAACAAAATTGTAAATTGCATGAAACATAAAATTAATTTTTCAATTTACACTAAGTAAAAAAAAAGAAATTACAATTTTCACAAATTTTGGAAAAGTAACATGTGTTTTCAAAAAACATATAAAATTTTAAAAGAATTTTGCAAATTACGAGAAATGTTAACTACTTTTTTGCATGTCAGGCTCAAATGCATTTTAGAATAGTTTGGGGTAAAAAAGTGAATTGGCATGAAATTTTAATTTCAATTAAATTTAATAAATTAATTAAAACATTTAGATTTTTTAAGATTTTGATAGTTTTGGGCTCAGTTCAAATTTTAGTCATTAGTAAAAGTTGAATTTCCACCAGATTTTTTTTTTAAAAAACTGTGACAACAACTGGCTCCGTCTAAGATTTTTAACTGCAAGAAACAAAAAGAACTTGAATTCTCTAGTTTTGTAGGTTATCATTTTATCCATTTAGAAATAGAGTCTTCATCAACAACTTTGATCAATTTTAAAAATATCTAATCTTGAATAAAATGGATGGGTCTTCAAGCCATCAAAAAGTTATCACATGTCAAAAACAATTGTATGCAAGGGTTAGTTACTTAGCCTAACAGGAGCTATAAGATTTTGAAAGATAGTGTATGTATGTATCAGGTACTCAACTTGATAGATGCTATCTATAGATGAAATTTTGAGCAAATGGATTAAATTATACAATTTAAACCCAAAATATCAAACTACCTTATAAGAGAGATTATGAAAGCAAATCAAAATAGATGAGGATATTCTTACCAATTCGTTGCTTTATCTAGCCTCCATCCAAGATATTTAAATGGATTTTAGATTGTAGATTTTCATAGTTTGATCATTTTAACATTACAATTGCTTGATCAATGCTTATGCATTCATGGATTGTTTGTTCATATATTTGGTATGTGGATTTAATAGATTTCTCCTTTATATTTATAGTTAGTTTTGATGGAGGATTGGATTTATTTATATAATAAAAGGGATGGAAAATCAATGGCTCATATTAAATCTTGGGCCATTGGGATCAATGGTTTAGTAATTTTCAAGAAATTAAAAATTCCTTACAAGCTTCTAGAATAGAGGCTTTAAGAGGGGGAAGGCTAAGTTAGAGAGGATTCTAGAATCATCCTAGGGATTAATTATGATTAGGTAGGGGATTGGATATGTATTAAATGAGTGATTAAGGATTAGGGCTATAGGAGATCCTAGGAATAGATTTATTATGTGGGTAGATGGATCATGCGAATTTAAAATTCTTAAATAGTGGACAAGTGAGGTTAGGATAAGATAATGAGGATTTAGGAGAATTAATGAAGCAGATAAGAATAAGGTTAGTAAATAATGAAATGTTGAGGGGAGATATTAGATAAATAACTAGGATTAGGACAAAGGGGATAAATTATCATGATTAATTAAAATAACTAAGGAGAGCATGTTTAGTTGCATACATTTTGCCCCTCTTTAGAATGTCATTGTGAGTGAATAAAGTGGAGGGAGTAATAGTCTTTCAAAGAAAAATATTTCATAGATGACTTTAATGGATGATATTAGTGGGTATGATTCCCCCTCAAGGGGACATGAGAGGAAGAATGAGATAATTAACCACTCAAAATATAAAATGAGGGGTGAGATGTGATAGATATATGAGGGGATGGGATGTTATATGTTGGATAGAGGATGAATAAAATAAAATCAACTTGAGAAGTGATCTATAGAATGAGTTTGCCCATGGCAAAGACATATACACAAGGAGTGGGAATTGACTATGTTATAGTTTTTAACACATCCCAAGGGGGAATATACCTTAACATGATGAGAATATGACAAAATGCCACAGGATTTTGACATATCCAAAGCAAGGATGGATGCAAGGGACAAGCTTTGGAAATGATAAGATAAGGATTTGACAAGAATGATTATAGCTCAAGGTTTTTACTAATATAAGACTAGAGGGTGATTAGGGATAGGAGAGATGCAATGATGGATGATGATGAAAGAGGTGAGAATGGTCGACCTATATTTGGGCACTGAAAATTGGCCAAGTTTTACCTACATATGCTACAAATACCTCAAGCCAATGTAGTTATGATTCATGGATAAATGATAGTTGATGGAGTAGAATATGATGATGATGATGATGATGATGATGATGATGATGATGATGATGATGATGATGAGTAATGATTAGAGGAAAAAATATTGGATGTTAGTCAGAAGAGTCGAGAGGATGAGATTAGTGATGAGAATAGGGATAATTAGATGATTAGATAAATGATGAGTGTGTATATGATCAAACCATCACAACTATAATAAATCTCATCATATTCTAAGAAATGTGATATAGAACTTGGTAGGATTTCCCATGACCAAAATATGACCAAGAGGATGTTATGCTAAAGAGCATGTGAAAATAGTGAACTCTGCATCATTGAGGGCACTTATAAGCATTATCATGGATTTGGGAACCTCATAGGATCCAAATTCATTACTTAATAGACAAAAATAGAAATGATGCAAAAAAAATATAAGATAAAGAAGATATATACATGATGTAAATAGTTCAAATAGAATAGACAAAAAACACACATAAGTATCTACATGTAATGTCATAATGTCTTGTCTAATGAGTGGATGAGTGACTGGGTGATGGGCTAGACTAGGACTTAGGATAAAATATGGTAGATTAATGATGATTATTAAGGTTAGGACTTAGGAAAGGATATTGATTTGGAATAAATAAATGATGTGGATGAGGATAAGAATTTGAACAAGGATGTGGACTACACGAGGAACTAGGATTAGGATAAGGTTGTTGAAGACAATAAGACAAGATGACTAGGATGATATTATAACTAGGATGAGAATATGGCTAAGACACTTAGATGGCTATTTAGGATGCAAGACAATATGACATATAACAATGCAAACTATATGTTTTTAGATTTTGTATATTTTATAATTTTTATGATTTTTGACATATTTTATTTTTTATAGATTTTTTGAATATGTATGTACACTATATGAAGGGGGTTACTAGAAAAGGGAACACCTAAGCCAAGAAAATAGGATAAAGATGGATGTAAAAATGGAAGAGATTTGGACTAGTGATTTCTAATGACCACAATGTGAAGGAAATGTATATTTCATTACCTGAGTGCCCATTGGAGGATATTCTAAGATGAGTCAAAAACATGTCTCAAGATACCATCCTTGTCATTTTGAAGGTCAAGATGTGAAGGAATGATTCAACTCAATGGACAAAGGAATAGTATAGTGATGGGTAGATACAATGGGAAGAGGAATAATATAGACATGGATGCCATGGAGGGGATTGACAAGGCAAGATTCCACCTCCTCCCCCCTACCCCCCCTTTTATTTTACCATGATACTGGAAACTAGTTTTCATCATGGTACTTAACCAAGGCATGACTAGACTAGTTTTCATCATTAGAAAAAATAATATTTTATTTTATTTTTTGACTTTTTCTACTTATTTTATTTTTTTATTTTTTTGACTTCTTTTAATTTTTGTTATTTTTTAGCATCTCAATATATTAAAGACAGGCAATATGCAAGACTACACATGCTTTCTTAATCTTTCAAGCAATAATTTTTATAGAAATGTGTGATGTTAGGACTATGTTGTCGATGCTATATTCATAGATGTCTAGGTGGCCTTTATTAATTCTTGATTTGACATCCTCCAAATGTTTCAAACAGGCATCTTTGTATCCCGTAAAAGTGACAATGTTGCCCATGGAGTTGATATATGATATGGATAGGTGTATGTCATGATTATGTTGATGGGATATAATATGTCAATGAGGGATATGATCATGATGGACCATATGAAGGGATGGGGAGTGGAAACGGGTTTCGATAGTTTCATACACCATTGGATATGGTGGAGGGGATTATTTAGATTGGTGCCATGAGATTAAGGGATCTAAGATCTTTTAATTTTCAAATTCAGTGATCCAAACATTAAGAGGATGGTCATCCATATGATTATTACCTTGACATTATTTTTATATGCTAATTTTTTATTTTTATTTCAAATTTTGTTGCCTCCTGGTGCCTGATTGTGGGCTTCACCAAAGGGAAGTGACATTTGACTAGATAAATGATCTTGATTTAGAGATCCCCTAACACTTCAAGGATATCTATACTATGGGATGAATATTTATGACTTGGATGATTAGAAGACTCATCTTGACTTTGATTAAATAGATTTGGATCATAACAGGCTTGATTATTTGAAGGAACTAACTGATTATGGGCTTGGATCCTTGTATATTCAACACACAATACTCCATGCATAAGGGAATCCAACGATGCATGTTCTTATTCATCCCATTCATGGAGTGGTATGTAGGGATTATGGACGATAGGTGGATGATTAAGGATGTGTGGTGGCTTAAGGGGATAATGCGAAACATAGTCCTCATAAAAGACACTAGGATCCCTAGCCTCAAAGTCAAAAGAAGTGTCCTCAAGAATCTCAAAAAGATCACTAATACTCTAGGGGGAATTAACATCTAAAGCCAATTCATATCTAACTTGATGATCTTCGATTAATGGAGCATCCAAGTATTGTGATTTAATTTAATCATCTTGGAATGGGTCAAGAGCCATGCCTTTCGACTAGTTGATAGTAGTAACATATTCAAAGTGATAAGTGTCAGCATGATCTTAATAATCTCCAAGGGATGATGATTGTAATTTGATTTCTGATTTATATGCTATTGTTGAACATGATCCTTACCACTCTAGTGTAGATTTTGATAGGGATGTTTATGAGGTGATGTAGTCCATATAGGATTTTTTGGTAGGAACCATATTATTATCGTCAAGTACATATTTCAACTTGGGTATATGAAGGGATTATTTAGGCTTAATGGATTTATGAATATGGGAGATGTGATGTGAATGGGTCATAGGGATGAATTGATCAAGGATGTGTGTAGGATGAATGGGACTGTAGTCATGACCTTGATTAGGGAGGGGAAAATATTGATTATATTTGAGAGGTAATTCTTAGCATACCTCCTTTTGCACACTCATAGGTATGGATGTATTAGATCCACCCTCAATTTCAATATCACCATTATCAAATAAATTTTGGATATAATCTCTAAATGGGTGAGATCTATTAATGGAATGCCTGAGGACTCTATGGTATATAAAAAATCATTTGAGTTGATACCAAGAGGGCACATACTTAGACAAATCTAGAGGTATTGTTTCAAGGTGGACAATCATGCCTCTGGACCTCAATTTCCAAAATATGACTTCCATAGATATGGGGAGATGGGTATATCAATTGTTGATAAAGATGGCTAGAAAGTGTTGGATTTAGTAGTGGAAGAATGTCATGGCGATGTCATTAAGTAAGGAGATGGTGGAGTGCTAGATTGTTTAGGAGAAAAATGAGAATGACATGAGGTTGACAAGCTATGTTTCCCTTTGCTAGTAGGATGGGGGATTTATGATTGAATATGATTGGTAGATGGAATATTTGACCATGGAAGGGTATGGACTAGGGGTAAGGTGAATTGGATGGGGTCAAGACTTATGTGAAGTTGGGTACCCATCGCAAGGAGGCACAAGAGGATTGCCACCTTATTTTTAGCAATATACTTATTAAATAAGGAAAATTTTAAATTACGAATGTCATGATGAGGACTAGGACTAGTGGATGGTTGAATGAAATGAGATGGGGATGAGGGTCGATGAGGGACTAATTTGGTATTTGACCTTGGTCTTAGGGGTTTAAAATCATTGGGAAGGTAGTCACCCATTTTTAATAGTAATAAAATGGCCTTATCCTTATTATAAAATATGTACTTATTAAATAGGGTGAGTTTATCACTTATATATTGATGGATGTGAGGACTATGGTTATGATGAATAGACAATGAGGTTGACCTTGGTGGGTTAGTATATCAGATTTTTTGATCAGGAAGGACATGGGAAATTGGTCTAAGCTTGATGAAATCAAGGTCTAAAGGTAGGTAGGAACCCATTTGTAGGGATTGAAAATGGATTTCATCCTTGTTGGAAAATAGGTGTTGGTCCATGAGGATAGGGTCCAAATCCATGGGGTAGATTTAGGAATTGGATATGTTCTCAGTCAGAGCAAGGTTAAATGATTGAGCTAGTATGACAAGTGATGGGATATATGAAATGAAATTGAGATGATGTAAGACTAGAGTCAAATTTCAAATTGATAGTACAATAAATGTTAATGATCTATTGACAATGCCTAGTTTTCAAGGTATAAATAGGATTGGGATTTGCTAGTGCCTAAATTCAAAATATCAAGATGATGACTAGATGGGTGATAGTTTTGAATAGGCAAGATGCCTTGTTTAGAGATGACTAGATTGATGATTGATCAAATGCTAAATTGAAATTGACAAAGTGACAAGATGATAGCATGATACCAAATGAGATTTGACCAAGTGATGAGTGATAGTGGACTATATTGATAGGATGATATGGATGTATAAGAAGAGGAATAGCTAAAAAACTTAGACTAGATTGCTCAAGGTGAAATGAATATGTGATTAGGTGATGGGGCAATGGGATAATGGGATAATAGGATTAAGACCAGGATAAGTATATATGAGTGTTGATGAAATGATAAGGGGTAAGATGAATGAGATGGTGATGATTTGGATGTGTGTGTGACTTAAAATCCAACAAAGTAAGATGGGATTAGTCTAGATAGGGTAAGCCTAGATAAGATAAAACGGTAATTATAGGATAAGGAAAGGATGATAATGAAATGGGGGGATGTCAATATTATATTAGGATATGTTTGAGATGAGAATGATAGGATGTAAAAGATAGACAAGATTATAACTCCAAGAATCAGTGGGAAGGTTATGTGTTAAAACCAATAATTCAAATTATAAATGTTGTTAAGATAATTGTATGCATTGAAATAATCCTCATTAGAATTGTATTAATTATAATCTTCTTGAATTTGAAGATGCAACACATTTATAAAAAAAAAAAAATAGTTGTATTGTTAGTTTTATATACTAATGATATTATCATCATAGGAGATAGTGAAAGATACATGAATAAATCAAATTAAAATTTATGATTTTTTTAAAAATAACATAACTAGGGTACATTTATTAATAATTAAGTGTTGAAGTGATTTAGAAAACCAAATACACTTTTATCACACAATAAAAGTACATTAGTGAAATTATGAGTTAATTTGGAATGACATAGTGTAAACCAATTACTACACCCATGGAACAAAATTTTAATTTGATGTTATAAGATCCTAAATTTTTTTAGGATGCAACTCATTATAGACAACTCATTAGATTTTTGATGTATATAAGAATAACTATACCAAAAAATTAATTAAGTGTTGGCTTTCTTTCTCAAATCACATAATAATTTAAAGAAAGTCACTAGGTAGTAGTTATTAGTGTAAGATTTATTTTCTTTGATGATTTTTATCTACACACGTTTGGTTAGCTAGCTTAGGTGTCATTTTAGGTCATTTTAAAATGTTACTATGCATTCATGAGGATGTCAGGGCATGTTTATGTTTCACCTATATAATGTACATGCACGTATAAATTTTATATAGGAAATAAATACATTGAACATATGATTGATCTCTTGTTTACATAACTTCATAGATGATGGAAGAATCTTTGATAGATATTTGTTATGCTCTGTTGTTATATTTTACATGCATCCTGATTGATGAAGCAATATTTTTATTTGAAAAGCATCTGAAATATGAAGAGGATAAATGTTGTATTCAGAAAAAATGATTTCAAATGGAACTAATCATATTTCCCATAATTTTTTGGATAGAATTTAAAACAACTTTATCAACATAATCCTTAAAATTACTATTATTTCCATGGCCCTAAATCTTAGAACCATACAATATTGTTGGTAAGAATAATATTTGGAAGATATATAAATTTTATTTAGTACCCTAATAATGAAGCTGGAAAAATTATCTTTTACATGTATTAAGTCCACCAAACGCCATACACAATCGCATTTCTACAATAGAGATAATATTGAGAGAATGACTTTAGATTCTCTCTATAAGATTTTCATGCAATAAGAATGAATTTAGATTCTCTCTATAGGATTTGCATGAAATAAGAATGACTTTAGATTTCATTTATACCAGAAAATAATGAAAAATAAATACAACTACATGAATTAATTCATTTTTAAAGCACTAATAATACCATTCATATTTGAAAGGAGATACATCAATAGTTTTGGAATTTGGTATTCAACAATATATGCTGCAAAAGCATAAGATAATGGTTTATAGAATAGTATAGATATTTACTTTTCGTTCAAAATTAAAAGTATACAATTAAAATATTATTTTATATATTAATTTTTAAATATAAATGTTTTAAATTTTATATATTTATAATAAAAATAAATATTTTACAAATTTTATATTTAAATTTGATTAAAGAAATAAAATCTCACGAACAAAAAATATTTTTAATAAAAATTTCACCAAAATCTTGTTTAAAAGTCTATACTCATAATTAAACTAAGTTAGATAATCTATAAACACCTCTAATTAAAACAAGTAAATTATAATTACAATCCTATTAGAAAATAGTTTTAATTTTCAACTTCCTCTCTAAATTCCAATTTACTTGACATTTAAAATTTTAATTTTTCTTTCCTTAAATTTAAAGAATTTCATCAACATAAGATGTTTCAAATAAGTTTTTGTTTCATTCAATTAAATGTTCAGGTTAATTGGAATATTTTGAAATTTGATTTGTTAGCATGTAAAATATAAGTAAACGGGTGGTTACCGCCCATTGATTATATTAAAATCTAAGTAAACGGGCGGTTACCGCCCATTGATTATTAAAATCTAAGTAAACGGGTGGTTACTCTATTACTCTATTATTATTTATTTTTATATTTTAATTATTAATATATTTAGCTCTATCCCATTGGTATACAGTAACCTCGTGATTTGTAAAAGCAAATGGCTTGACTGGAGTCTTAATAAGCAAGGCAATCACGGATTGGTTTTTTTCTTTAGATACATTGAATTCTGTATCAAACAATAAAATCGAGATGGGGTAAAAATAAAACTAAAATTACATACATCATCTGACTAAAATTTAATGCAATTTTTTTTTAATAATTGAATAGACTTGACTAGAGTGAAGATGGAGGCACTTTAGAGAGAGCTCTCCCCCTTTTGAAACTTTAGTCGTTCTAGGGTTTGTTCTTTTTGAGCATAGTTCAGAGGGTGTCGATGGTTACGGGAGGATTTGTAAGGCGCTTCTGGTGTATAGTTTGGTGGTCCTTGACTTTTTAAGAGTCTTTTAGTGGTGGCTTCTCTCTTGTTATAATTGTGTTTGGACTACGGTGATGGTAGTTATTGATGGCTTTTTGTTTGTTGGTTTTGTTGGTGTTGGTTAGTGGTATGTCATTTTTTTATGCCATATTTTTTGGGGTCATGTTTAACTTGGTTTTTTTGTGTTTTAGTTCCATTTTGGGTAGTTGTTCTTTGTTCGGGTTTGTGGAGTCTTAAATGTCTGTGAAGATCTCAAAATTGATTTTGTTGTGACTAGGGTTTACTCTACATCAACGTTTAGGGTCTGCTTTCTTACGTGTTGCATCGACTCTATTCCATTTGACATCCGTTGCATCTAATTGATAGTTAAAATTGAATAGATTTAAAGTTAGTGTTTAGTTTTGCCTATTAAATCTTACCTAACCAATACATTTACTCTGAAAACATGTAAATTATCTTTCCCTTACTTTACTCAATTAATAAAAAAATTATGAAAACTGAAACATACATACCAACTCACTGCTTTATTATAACTTTCTAATTTATTTATTTATTTATTTTTAAATAATAAAATATCATGAAGCTTTCCAATAGTTCAAAGTTTCAAAATCAACAGTTAACTATCGGTGGTGAAGATTTCGCGTCCGTTTCAATCTTGACTTTCCTACCACATATTCAATGGCAAGAAAATATGTTGGAAGAGAGGGTCATGTGCATAAATTTCGTTGGAGTAAATTTAGGAACGCGGAGAGGCAAAGAACATGATGTCCAGAAATACTGATTTGACCATATAATTTGATGTTCTCAGCGCCTACTAATAACGCCATCGGTACCATACATTGATAGTGAGAGCACGCCCCCACATAGGGTTTTATTTCTCTAACGCCAGACGACTTTGATTGTATTTAAATGATCGGTTTGCTGCCCTTCCATCATGCTTATCCAGCCTCTTGTAATTAAATATACGTGAAATTTGAATTCAAACGATGCAGTTTTGTCTTGTCATAGATATACAAATTTCGTGACCGGATCGAGACAGGGCCTGGGTGTGCTATTTTCATCCCATCGCTTTTGGGTACGTATTCAATGTACCATCGAAAACGCCAACTGCATGGGAAGCAAAGTTATACGTATGACTTTATCACTTCTGAATGCAACTTCTGAAAGTCTGTAAGAAGTTTAGAGATCAAAAGTGTAGGGCGCCACAAGAATTAGTGCACCAGACATGTGCAGACTACCCAAATGTGCCTGTTGGCTAAACAGCAACAGCCCGCAGCTGAGCGAGGCAGAGAAACAGGAAAAGCAAGAGAATCAGCAGAAGCTTTCCGTATCCGTCATCGTTGTGGATTCTCACCAAGATTGCAGCAATGCTCATGACCTCCACCGTTGCCTAACTTCCGCTGAGGTTAGTAATAAATTACTATTTCGCCAAAGAAAAGTTGCTAGTTCTACCAACTATTTCAATACACATTCCCAAATAGATAGGCATGGGGAGAAAAAGTTATCTCAGTAACGGACTACCACACAGTTACTCTATAAATTTATATACTTCTATTGTTTGGTATTGTTCTGCAGGTTATAGATGAGCTCAAGGCATTGGGTGCAATATCAGGACCGATGGTAGTGATGGGTTTACTGCTATACTCCAGGGCCATTATATCAATGCTATTTCTCGGGCGACTTGGCGAAACAGAGCTTGCAGGAGGTTCGCTGGCAATGGGTTTTGCCAACATAACCGGCTACTCGATAATTTCAGGATTGGCCATGGGAATGGAACCCATCTGCGGACAGGCTTATGGAGCCAAACGCTTGAGTTTATTGGGACTAACCCTTCAAAGAATGGTCCTCATTCTCCTTAGCGTAGTAGTGCCTATTGTTATCGTGTGGCTCGACGTGGAAAGGATACTCTTATTGTGTGGCCAAGACGAGGCAGTCACAAAAATGGCAGGTACATATATTCTGTTCGCGATACCCGATCTTTTCGCCCATGGGATTCTTCATCCACTCAAAATCTATCTGAGAACGCAGAACATAACATTCCCTCTGGTCTTGACGGCGGCCATTGCGGTGGTGCTTCACGTGCCGATTAACATTTTTCTAGTGGAGTTTCTCAACATGAGAATCGCAGGGGTTGCCCTTGCCGCCTCCTGGACGAATTTCAATATTGTTATATTATTGCTATGCTATGTCTGTTTGTCAGGAGTTTATAAAAAGACATGGGAAGGACGAGTAAGTACGGAGTGTGTAACAGGATGGAAACAGTTGCTGAAACTGGCCATACCGAGCTGCGTGTCGGTGTGCTTGGAGTGGTGGTGGTACGAGTTAATCATCATTCTCTGCGGTCTGCTAATAAATCCAAAGGTCACAGTTGCCTCCATGGGTATACTAATCCAGACCACATCGCTGATTTATATATTTCCTTCGTCTCTGAGCGTGGGAGTCTCGACGAGGGTGGGCAACGAGCTAGGCGCCTACAGGCCCGGTGACGCACGCAGGGCAATGATAGTTGCGCTTTGCTGCGCTTCTGTGTTAGGATTGATGGCCATGAGCTTTGCAAACAGCATACGTTACAGCTGGGCCAAATTGTTCACCACTGACCCCGATATTATGAAGCTTACTTCCATGGCTTTGCCTATTTTAGGCCTCTGTGAGTTGGGCAACTGTCCCCAAACAACAGGTTGCGGTGTTTTGAGAGGAAGCGCTCGACCTACGCTGGGTGCCAACATTAATCTGGGTTCGTTCTATTTCATCGGACTGCCCGTCGCCATGGCCACGGCATTCCTTCTTAACATTGGTTTTGTAGGCTTATGGGTTGGATTGCTGGCTGCTCAGGCGTCTTGCTTGGCCTTCATATTATACCATTTGTTTTGGACCGATTGGAATTTATTAGCTGCTCGGGCAATTGAACTAACAAGCGCAGAGCAATCTAATAAATCCCCACATGATAGTGAACCTCTGGTTGCAACAAAGTAGTAAGGAGACAAACAACACTTTTTCTGTTTTGTAGATTGTGTGTTTAGGTATTGCAGGTAAACCACAGGGCGGATCATTGAGACGACGGTGAATTATTTATCTATCTACTCTGTCTGCGTTGCTTTTGTATATGCAGACAAATAAAGGTAAGGAATGGCCACAATGTATTAGACTAGTCATTGATATGAAAAGCAAGAAAACCGTTATTCACCAATGTGTCACTGTCCGGAGACACATTTAGGTCTAAATTCTAATTTTTCAGTTATATCTGCCATATTGTCTAAATTGGTAGATCACAAAGGCCTCGATATTAGTTTATAATTAGTTTCCAGGGGCATCGAAATGGCGTGTTGTGCAATGTCAAATTTGAAAATAACGATCATGTTTTTATTATTGTTTTTTTTTTAAAAAAAAATTAGTGATATTTTTGTGGTTTCGAAAAAGGAGTTGAATGTGGGTGGCAATGGGTTCAATCTAAGAGTTGCTAATAAATTGATTGGGTAGAGGGGGAGATCAATTACATAAATTATGGGTGTTGATTTTTTATTAATTATTTGAAATATTTAGAAATTATGGGTGATGGTTTTTTCATTGATTATGTGGAATATTTGGAAAAAAAATAAAATAGAATTTATTAAAATATCATTTTAAGAAAAAAAATTAGATTATTAAAATTTAGACGTTTTTTAAGGAGGTTTATAGGATAAATGTTATCTTTCTAATTAAGAAAATTTTTGGGGACAATCAACATATATTTTTAAAATGGAATTTGTCAAAAAAAAAATCGTTATCGGCTTATCATTCTTTGTAATCTAAGATTCTTAAATATTTGGAAGACCTTAAATCTAAATTTTGACAAATTAACTTTCGATGAAGCTTCCAAGAGAAACCTAGGGCTTTCTAGAATGGGAGGTCTTTTTAGAGATATTCTGGATAATTGGTTGTCCTGTTATGCTTTCAATATCCCTTGGAAAATAACTAATTTTAAATAAGATTAGGCATTAATCAAAGGTTTAAGATTGACAATAGATTCAAATTTCATAAATTTACTTGTTCAAAGTAACTTTGTTGATTATTAATGTAATAATGGTAGGTAGAATAAGTAATTTATGTCTAAATTTAGTAATTCAGAATATTTGTTGAGACATTTTTTTTTTTTTCCATAATACCTCTTTTCACCATGTTTATCACTAACACAATGTGTTTGTTGAATTCTTACCAAATTTCAAGGTAATAATCCTTGATGTTCATGAATATTCGAAATGTATAGGTCCTCCCCTTATATGGAGAAGTGTGCCTTCTTGAGACATTATGTTATAAAGATTCCAATTTCTTTTTTAGATTTGTATTTTCACTAGAAACTTTTTTAATTACAATGTTATGTAACTTTTTGTCTCTACTTTAATTTCATTCTTTATTCATTGAGAAACCTATTCAATGTAATATGTGAAAGAAGTTGGATGCTCATAATGTTTGGGTTCAAAAATAGAATAAAAATAAATCTATTTGGCTTTTACATCAAAATACTGTGTATATCCTATGAGACCAGATGATCTATAATAGCCATTCAGTCATTATTCTTTTTTTGTTTTACGTTATATTATATATTGCATTAGATAATATTTGATAAACAATGAAAATAAAAAATGAAATGAGAACTATTTTAAACCCACATTTATGTATGTTATAACAAATAACACTTTAAATAAAAACTAGATAGCATTCTTAAATCTCTTCATAATAAGAGGAAACATATTAAAACAAAATTCAAATGTATAATATGACTAGTTAATTCATGTTAATTTCCCATTTTCTTAAGGAATAAAGAATGTGATTTGAAGAGGAAGGGTTATTTAGGGGTATGCAATTTTTTTGTCATTTTGGTTAAGATGATAACACTTTTACTAAATAGCATATAGTAATACTTGATTTTTGTATGTGACTCATGAGGCAAGGCCTATATATTGTATCGATAAAATTCATATAATTAAAACGTATAATTAATAAATTATGTTAATAGTGAATGATATAATTATGGCACGTTTCAAACTTAACAAATTCAACAAGCACATACACAAAAAAATAAAATGATAACAATGTTAAACAAATAAATTAGGAGACATATATAAGAGACACATTAAAATGTGATAAAGTAGAAGATACACATAAAATACATGAAAACTTTTACAAACAAAGGACATGTTTCAATATCACACACAAAATAGGGTCAAAGGTCAAAATTAATCGACATGTTCAAATGTCACACACAACATAATAAATCATAGAGATATACCCATCATAATTTTCATATAAGGTTCATGGGCCAAGGGCCAACACAATAGATTAAAAAAAAGTAATATACTATGTATAAGTAAATAACATCAATGAAATATATAATTAGAAATGTAATCTTATCATTTAATGACGCTTTCTCTTATAACAATTTATCGAACTTAAGAATACCTAAATGCTCTATGAAAATGATTTTAATTTTTTTTTATTAATTTTACTCTATAAAAATATCTAAAGTTGTGGAACATTAAATAAAAATTCTATCTCAATGATGGTTATCTTAATAGTGTTTTTCATGATTTTAATTTTTTTAATTAATTTTACTCTATCAAAATATCTAAAGGTTGTGGAACGTTAAATAAAAATTCTCCTAATAGTGTTTGGGAAAGATAAATAAGGCTCGAGTGTCTTTATTATACCTTCTTTTGTCACGGATATGAGAACGGCTGTTTTCGTTAATTTTCAATAATATAAGTGCGTTATATTGGAAAAAAAGTGTACGAAGGTTTATAGCTTCACCATGTTTCAATTCCCAAGCATGTGCTTTTTTGGATCTCCGTGTTAATCATTCTAGCATCAAAACTTTGACGCTTGGATGTGCTACAGGTTTTTCCGAGGAGATTCACCCCAATGTTGTCACCATTCAACACTTGTGGAATGCCCTGACGTAATGAAATACGTTAGCGTTGGTCGGTTACTCCGTTCTAGTTTATTTGATAATTTGTTGATATTTTGCTCTTTCAGTGGGCTCTCTAGAGTTTTATACTTTTTGACATTGTGTTGTTTCGATGGCTTCTTCCATGTTATTTATGGTTTTATGTTCTTGTTTGGTTACTTTTTTCGTCTGTTAGTAATTACATTGGTAGAACAAAAGTCGAGCCTCAATCTCCTCTTTATTTAGTGGTGTTTTGTAAAAGATTTTTGTGGGTGTGAATATTTCAAAAAAAATAAATTAAGGTTTACATCAAAAAGATTCTTCTTAATTAATATTTATGACTTACACAATACAAATTTATTTTAATATTTATGATTTATACAATACAAAATTATTTTATGTTAAGGTTTTAGATTTAACTCTTTCAAATAATAATTTAGGGAAGAAGTACCAGTAAAAGTAGAGTGAATCAAGTGTATATCATATATTGGAAATGAAATATGATTTTTATATGTAATTGTCTAATATACAAAATCAAATCTAAAGGTAAATTTGGTGGTATCAATTAGATCGATATAATTAAAAGATGTCTGTTATCACTAAACAACATGAATTAGATTGATTTAATAAAAATGTGTTAAAATATTTTCATAACTACATCATGGTGATTGATATATTACTAGAATGGAAGAGGCATGAAATAGACAGTATTGCCTTGGCCGATGCTGTAAGGTATAAGAAAATAGATAAAATTGCATGGAATAGGATAGAATGAGATTGGTAGTAGGAAAAATATAATTAAGTTGGACTGGTATAAGGAATGATATGATCATGATATCATAACATCTCTTGGAAAGCACCACATGTCTACCCATCCCTTTCCTATGCACACTTTAAAACATGCACTTAGGTATTTTTAGTCTCGACAAGCTGCGATAAGAGAAAGCATCAACGAGTGATAATATTCACAAACATTAGTGTAGACATTTTAGACTACCTTTCTAATTATATGTTTCACTAATGTTATTTACTTATATATATTATATTACAATTTTCTTATCTATTGTGTTGGCCCTTGGCCATTGTATGAAAAACATGATTGGTACATCTCTATGATATATTATGTTGCATGTGATATTTGAATATGTCCATTAATTTTAACCTTTGACCCTCTTGTTTATAACATTATTCATGTCTTTTATGTGTATCTTCTACTTTGTCACATTTTAATGTGTTTCTTGTATGCGTCCCCTAGCTTATTTGTTTAACATTGTTATCATTTTGTTTTTTTTTGTGTATGCTTGTTGAGTTTGCCAAGTTTGAAAAATGTCATGATTTATATCATTCACTGCTAATATAATTTATTAATTATACATTCTAATTCTCTGATCTTCATTGTTACATTATATAGGGCTTGCCTCATGAGTTACATACAAAAATCAATTCTTACTATATGCTAAAACATTTTTTCCAAATGCTACATTTTTTAATGATGAAATATTTAATATATTTGTTTAATGTTAATTTCTATTTTGAGATGACTAAATTTTCAGGGTAAATTCCATACATGAATTAGACATTTCAAAGAGAAAAAAATAGTTTGTAGCACAAATACAATTTCAAAAGTTGAATAATGTTTCAAAATTCAGTATTGGCACATATGGTGGGGGGGGGGGTAAGGGGTATATACCATGCATATGGACTCATATTTTAGGATCAAATTTAAAATGTGAACAATTTCAAATTTTAAAAGAATATTTACAATGAGAATCTGCCTATAATTTTAAATTATATAGTTACAATAGGGGTATGATATAGATTCATGTCATATTTTTCAATTGTCTATTTATAGCTAAGAAAATGGTAGGAGCATGGGTGTACTCTATTATCCTTTAATCATGAATTCAGGAACAAAGTTTTAATTGAATCTATAAGAGGTTGATTCAGTTTATACAAATAGTCCATAGCTTGGAGATTACTACACATTCTAAAATTAAGTGTGTAAATCCATTTTGTATTTTAACTCATTTAATGTATTAGGGTTAGAAAGATCAGTAGAGGTAAATTTGAGTTTAATCATCCCTAAGTGGGTCTTATTTTTATTCTACAAATGAAAATTAATGTTGGGGTTTGATTACCCCCAATCTTCTCTAATTGTTTAGCTAAGGAACTATCCTCTCCATGTTTCTCATGAAGAGGCACGATTCCTCAATGATTCAAGGAAGCATCATCTAAAATAAAATTCATAAAGAGGATCATTGGTTTTACACAAGAAAGTGTATTCCTTCCACACTCTCATTTAAAATTGAAATGTGGAAAGTTCAATAAATTTTTTAAGTTAAAAAAGTTCGAGCAGTATTAAAAATTTAAAAGTTTAAGTAATTTTCAAAGTTCAAGATAAATGTTTTCAATTTTCAATTTTCAAAAGAATAAAGTAAATACTTCATGTATTTTACAAGGTTTCCCAACTATATGGTGCCTTGCACAATTGAAGTACTAGTTCAAATACAAACTATGAATTTCAAATTAAATTATAGATTTCCTTTAATCTATATATTTTATTTCTAGACTAAATGTAGGTAAAATGTGCTAATCTAAATATAGATATGAAAACCATATCATATCAATTTTACCCATTTTTATCTTTAATTAACATGTGTACTTAATTAGTACCTATTTTACAACTTCACCATATTCAAAGAAGCATTTATCTTAATACCATCATCTATAACATAAAATTGTTTTGATCACTAAAACACCATTATGCATAGACCTTAACATATATTTAAAACATGGAACTTTTTCTTAGGGGACAACAACACCTAATAGGGTAAATTATGGTAAATATTATTGTCCCTATCTATTAATTCTATCTGTATCACATAAATGATCATTTGTTTTTAATTAAATGCTACCTTTGAATATATTTCATATTTTTAGGCTTCTTAGTGTGTGGTCATCCCTCTTGAATTGCTATAAAGGCACACTCAAGTAAATTATTACTTCACTTAGAATTTTAGTAGATAGTCTTATTTATATAAGTGCACACATAGAAAAATATACATGTTCTTCACAATTTATGTTCTAAGAATCCTAAGCAGTCCTCAACGAAGTCACAACCTAATTTTATGTAACCCTAGGTTCATCATTCATGTTGATTATATATGAATTAATATAGTCAAAGGACCATAATTTCACAAATCATTTTAAATGGGATAACTACATTAGGATGGATTTCCATCCTTAGAGGATTGGATTGTTAGAAATATGATTGTCATTGATGTCAAAAGGGACATTCCAAGTATGTCATTGATGGTCATGATTGATCATTATGATTAGAGGATACAAAAGGGATCCTATCAGAGTTCAAAGATGATTGGAGTGATTATGTACATGAGTGGAATTCATCTAGTTCCTCATATTACTCATCTAGATATTTTAGGTATATACATGAAAATATGAGAAGATAGTTTAATGACATCAACATTGCACATGTGGATGAGACTGGGGGAACTAATCATATGGTTGTGATCACATTAGTCCCTAGTTGTTATGTGCCAGATTTAATGTCATGAGATGAAGTGTGATAGAAGATATGAGGATGCAAAGTTGGCTACTAAAATAAAATCCACTAAGTTTCTATACCTAGCCAGATTTGTGAAACATTTCAATAGATCCAAGTAAGCATATTGATGAGGTCAACATTCACACATATAGAGGTACTAGGGTAAAATAATTATATGAGTTTGTTCTTTTTTGTGACTAATTTTTTTGCACTAAATATCAGATCACATGACATACTATGACAAAAGGTATGCTTGAGCAAAGTTGGGATCTAAAGCATTTTGATAGTGTTTTCCAACACTTAGTCAAATTTACAAGTTGCAAGATAAAGCTACGAAGGGACTTTGATGATGTCATATCTTTCACATATGAAGTCTTCAAGAGAAAATGAATATATGCATGTAATATCCTATGTAAGATCATATTATGCACTAAATTGTAGGTCATGCGACTAAGCGCATCAAGAGTTATGCAGGAGCAAAATTAGCCTTCTAGGCATATTGAAATGCTTCCCATACTTGGTCAAATATGCACAAGGTCCTAAAATTTTTATCATACTCTTAAAAAGATAATTTAAGGACATTTGCAAAGGAAATAGATAGAATATCTATTATGGGTTTTTCATGAGCATCTTAGATATATGTTCCGCAGGTTCAGATGAAGAGTGATGAGCCCAGAGTTGAATTATCTTTGCTTTGAAACAAGATAGGGTTTCTTAGTTAAACCCTAAGGGTTTAAGTCATGGAATTCACAAGGTTTTCTATTTTGATGTTGACTAGATATAGCATGGACCTAGTGTCTTAAGTTATAACTTAAGTCTTTGTCATCATTGTAAAACTAGCCCCTTTAACCTAGAAATTACTGGCTCAAGTAGTGGTCAAAGGACATAATATTTCCTAAGTCTTAGACTTTATATTTGTCCTATCTTGATCAATGGTTAGTTCTCAATCATACACTAAATATGCAATGAAGCATGGAAAATTTAATTTTTTAAAGGCATCTCCGAGTAAACATGTTAGTGACAAGTGTCACATTCATGGAGCTTATCAGATAGAGACCCAATGAGTGAAAGATTATTAGAGATAATGATTGATCTTGTCATAAGATTTGATGGTAAGAAAGTGATCATTCAAAGGAGATCCAATGGAGTGAGTGGTCTCAATGGGATAAATATCTTGATGTTTAATGATAAGATAGAAGTAAAAATCATGATAGTTTGAAGATATAATGATAGGTGGGAGCTCGGATCAAATGATTTTATAGACACATTTTAAACTTGAATTGTTAATGTTTGGAAGTTTATAAAGATCAAATGGGGAGTGTGAGCCTATCCAAGATCAATTGAATAAATGAATTTTAAATTTAAGTAATTTCAATAAAGACCATCAAATCATGGTACCAAACTTAAGATTTACAGTTGATATTTAAGGATATGATAAGTCTAATGGTCACACATGGGAACATGCAAGAAAGGCATAAATTATGAAATAGATAATGTATTTTATTGTTGTAATTTATCAAATCTATGTAAATATGCATGTGCATCAAAGCTAGAATCCATTAAATGCTTAAAATAGTAATTATACAAAGAATCAAGACAATGGAGCATGAGTTCAAGAAACGGTAAACTTATAGTTCGATAGATGATGAACTGTGTCCAGAACAGAGTATGTTTTGCTAGCCAACCAGTGTGAGCATGAAGAACATTTGAAGACCTAGATCAAATTATTATATATATGTCATCTAGGATACATGTAGAATCTATTGGAGATATTGTTATTATCGATAAGTAAAATCAAATTGAGAGAGAGAGAGGTAGAGAGATGGAATGATTTGAATTGTGTCAAATAGAGAAATATAGAGACATAGAACTAGAGGGACAAAAAAGATAAGAAAAGGAAAGAGAAGAGAGATGAAGTGCAGAGCATAAACAATTGTAGATTATACCTATAATAGAGAATAGAGGATTGGATTCTTTTGTAAATCAACATTGAGATTTGTAGTTGTAGCTCCATTATAGATCTAATAGATTGGTGCCATCATATAAGCTGAGTGGGTTCTCATATTAGGGAGTGGGTATTTCCTTAGAGTTGAATATCTTAAATTAGGGGATTAGTGTCTACTTAGGGTTGGTGCTCTTAAACATTATAACCAATGAGGTTCCTTATTATGATGTTGGATTATGATGGTATATATTGTGTTATTTTTATTTGTGTGTTTGTGATCTCTACATATAATTTTAATTTTCATTAAAAGGTTTTGAATAGGACTAAGTTATTAAATATATTTATCCATTACCCTCTCAGTACCTTGTTATGTTTTAATAGTTGGTATTAGAGCCTAGTTTCCATAGAAGAAGACTAATCAGCTTAAGTAGATCTTGGAACATTTCACACAAATGGATATTCAATAAGGATCCTCATCAAACAAATCACCTCTCTTTGATGGATAAAACTATGCATTTAGTAGAATAAGAATGAAATCATATCTATCTTTATTAGGGTTTGATGTATGGATGTCTGTTAGGAATGGATATATAGTTCTGTTATAACTCCTACTAATCAAGCTCCCAATAAAGCATATGAGAGTAATGCTAGGGCTAAGAATTCTATTCTATTTTTATTGTCTAATTTAGAATTTATCAAAGTGATGTATTGTCAAAATTCATAAAATATCTAGAAAAAATTAAAGAGCATTTATGAAGGAGATGCCAAGGTAAATCAATACAAGCTAGAAATGTACAAAGGCAAGTTTGAAAGTCTTTAAATGAATGAGGAAGATTAAATGTTAGACTATGTCCTTGGAGTGGATGCAATAGTCAATGCAATTAGAGTCCTTAGAGAAGAGATGAAAGAATCAATCATTGTCAAAAAGGTCCTAAGATCTCTACCATCAAGGTATGACTCTAAAATATCTACAATAGAGGAAGTAAGAGATATAGATAATCTCATTGTTGATGAGTTGCATGGATCCTTCACTGCATACGAGATAAGAATAGGAGAAGTAGACAATTTCAAGAGAGAAGTTGTATTCAAAGTATCAAAGCAAGTAAAATCAGAAGCATCCTCATCTAGATTTGAGGAGACTGATGATGAAGAAGCTAGCTTTGTTAGAAGATTAAAGAGATCTTCTGGAAAGTAGTACAGAGATAAGTTATCATTTAAATGTTTTAACTATGGTAAAGTAGGACATTTTGTTTTTAAATGCCCTTATAACAAGAAGGATAACTCTAAGTAATAAGAGAATTATACAAAGGTCAAACCTCACTATTTCAAAAACAAGAACTTATTCAAAAAAAAGAAATTTCTATACACAAAAGAAGATAATAATTTAGTGAATGAAAATGATAGTTGTAATGATGATCGTGACTATGCTTTTATGGATAAAGAAAAGGAAGTCCTATTCATGACAATAGGATCAACTTTTGTGGATCAAGAAGAAGTTGAAGACTCAGATGAAGAAGGAGAAGTGGATCTAGAGTGTGAACTCATTTTTGTTTTAAATTAAATTAACAAGATAAGAAAAGAGAGCTCAATATAGAAGAAGCTTTGACAAAAGTAAATTGGAAAAATGACCAAAAACCTTGAAAATTTTGATCAGATGGTGGTTATCCTAAAGACACAAGTTGAAGAGGCCAAAATAATAAAATATGTAGTAAAATTTCAACTAAAATCTAAATCTGATGAGTACAAGAAGTTAGAATTAGAGATAATGGCTTTGAGAAAAGAGATTGAAAAAGCAAAAGGTCAACTAGACAAAAGTCTAAAGTTGATAGCAGGATCAGACATTCTTGTTAAATTAATCAACTCTCAAAATCCATCTAAAGAGAGATCGTGTCTTGGTTATGAAAAAGGAAAATGTTATGTAACTATTACATCCAATAACCTATATGATAACTTCAAAGCAGAAGAAGAATCACGAGAAATATTGGAATGATACAAAGCTAGATTCAAGCATAGCTAGTGTTAAGAAATATGAAGGATAAAATTAGCGTAAAGAAAAAAAAAGACAACGATAGATGATGCAAATAGATACACAAAAGTGTGAGTTGAAGAATCTAGAGTTTAGAAGAGCTCCTCATGTTGTTCAAAGAAATTCTATGGCTAAATATTCCTCATAATTTCATGGTTAGTATTATACTTTTAATCAGTTTGATCATAGGGCTATTGATTTTAAAGTTTTACCAAAAAGGAGAACACATTTTGTAAGTATAAATTTATTTTCTCCTTTGTTAGATACAAATTTAATATGCTATAATTACAATAGTTTTGGTCACATATATAAACAATGTAAAACTAGATTTGTAAGGTCAAAAGTAAATAATGTAAAGAAAGTTATGCCTCCCGATGTGAATAAAAGTTCACAAGTCTCTAAAAAGGAGAAAAATAAGCCAAATAAAAAACCTAAGGAAGTGTAGAAAGTGAAATATCAATTTATAATCACTCAAATTGCACTCCATGCCAAGGAGTAGAATTTGTGGGTGATAGATAGTGGTTGCTTAAAGCACATGACTAATGAAAAGATAAAGTTAATCAAATTGAGAAAATACAATGAATGATCTTCCATCTTGGGAGACAACACTATAGTAAAGATCAGGGGTAAATGAACTTTGAACATAGATGAAAAACTACCTACACATGATATCCTTTATGTTGAAGGAATGAAGCATAATTTTCAAAGTGTTAGTTAAATGTGTGACAATGAATATAAGATCACATTTAATGTAGAAGGCTACAAGTTAAATGGACTTAGAGGAATAGATACAAAATGGAAAAGAACTAAAAGTAATATCTATAATCTTGTTGAGGTATATGGTAATAGCTTTTTGATGGGAAAGATTGATGAGAGTTGGTTATTGTATAGAAGAATGAGGCATATCAACTATGATAACCTTGTCAAAGTAAGCGGAAATAAGTGTGTTAGACACATGCCAAAGATAACCAAACTTATAGACACTACTTTCAAGACATGTCAACTAAGCAAGTAGATAATGATTAGATTTCAAACAAAGAAGTATGAAATTACAAAGCCTCTAAAACTAATTCATACTAATCTTTGTGGTCGTAATAAGATAAGAGGATCTAAACAAGAGATATACTTCATGTTATTTGTAGATTATTACTCAAGAATGACATGGGTAACCTTTTTGAAGGACATGTCACAGGCATTTAAGAGATTCATTATCTTTAGGGCCATGGTGGAGAATGAGACTGGAAGAAAGATCAAATGCTTAAGATATAATAAAGGTGGATAATTCATCTCAAATGAGTTCATAGATTATTTTGATAAAAATGGGAATAAAGTCATGACTCTATAGTAAGGACTCATAGTAGAATGGAGTCATTGAGAGAAAGAACATGACAGTCAAGGAGATGGTTAGAACAATGATAAAGGAGGCCAAGTTACCTAATAGATAATGTAAAGAAGTAGTCCAAATAGTAGTATACATATTGGATAGAATTCAATTGAACATAAATAGTGACAAAACTCCTTATGAGATATGGTATGGAAAACATGCCTTTGTTAAGTACTTTAGAATGTTGGAAGCAAATGCTACATCAAGAGAAAGATGGATAAATTGGGAAGTTTTCAGTGAAGATGTGATTAAGGAATATTTATTTGTTATTCCACTCAAATAAAAGCCTACATATGTTACAATGAAATGCCACACATGATTTCATAGAGCTTTAATGTCAAGGTTGAAGAAGGATTGAAACATGTTGACCCTGAGAAGGAAATCAGTCTTGAAGAATCAGAGCTTGAAGAAGAAGCAGATAATGAAGAGGTTGAGGAAATGAATGAAAAGGAACCTCTAATATTCATTCAAAAGTATCATCTTATAGATTAAATTATTGGTAATAATAATGGATTTCAGATGAGGAAAGGAGTTGTAATGAACAATGAACGAAAAGGTTTTGATCTTATCTATGAAATGAAGCTTAAGAGCTGTGTTGAAGCCAACAAGGATGAAAATTATCTAAAAGCCATGGAATAATATCCGAGCTAAATTGGAAAGAACAAAACTTGGAAACTAGTTCCAAGACCTTCAAACAAGAATGTGATAGGTACAAAGTAGGTCTATAGAAATAAGCTCATTGAGAATGGAGTTGTTATAAGGAATAAAGCAAGATTGTTTTGTAAAGGATATGTACAAGTTAAGGGCATAGATTTTGAGGAAATATTTTATCCAATTACTAGATTTTAATCTATGAGAATGTTTCTAGTATTATCTATTTACAAGAATTTTAAAGTCTATAAAATAGATGTTAAGTGAGATTTTTGGAAAGGGAACCTAGAAGAGGAAGTCTACATAGAACATTCTAAAATGTTTTCAACTATTAAAACAAGAAGGTTATGTATGAAGACTAATGAAAGATCTATATGGTCTAAAATAGGCACCTAGAGCATGGTATTCAAGATTGGACCAATACTTGCAACAATAATGTTTTAAAAAAGATCTACAGATATCAATTTTTACTTCAAATCAAAAGGTGAACAAATTTTGATTGTTGTTGCATATGTAAATGACATTATCTTTGGTGGTAGAAATAAAAAAATGTCTAAAGAATTTTCTAAACAAATTTAAAATGAGTTTGATATGTCTATGATCGGATAACATTCTTTCTTCCTTGTCTAAAATTCAAAGAAACTGATGAAGAAATATTTATATCCCAAAATGAATATGTAAAATAAATGATCAAAAAGTTTGGAATGGAAGATAACAAACCATTTAGTACTCCCATGATAACTGGATGCAATTTTTGCATAGATGATTAGTCCTTTAATACAAATTAGACTATGTATAGATCAATGATAGGTAGCTTATTATACCTAACTATATCAAGACCTGATATCATGTAAGTGGTGTGCATGGTTGTAAGATTTCAAGCTAATCCTAAAGAGTCACATGTCAATGAAGTGAAAAATATCTTTAGATACATCAATATCACAATTGACTATGGCCTATGGTATCCTAAAAATGAATATTTCACTTTGACAACATATACAAATGCTTATTAGGCAAGTGTGGATGAAAGAGGAATCAATTGTGGTGGTGCATTTTTCCTTTGAAATAGACTCATTTTATGGTTGAGTAAAAAGCAAGAGTAGTTACTTTTTCTACAATAGAAGTAGAATATGTGGTAGTAGCGGCATGTTGCACTCAAGTCTTGTGGATGAAGTAAACACTTAAAGACATCAAGTTAAAGTACAAGTCACCTATCTCTATTATTTATGATAATTCAAGTGTTATTAACATGTCAAATAATCAAGTGATACATTCTAGAACAAAAAACATATCAACCATCACTTCTTAAAAGAAAAGGTTACAGATCAAGAGGTCACAATGGATTATGTGCCAACTCATGATAAAATTCTAGACATATTCACCAAACATCTTTCCATGAATGATTTGAGTATCTGGGATAGAAGTTTTGAGTGGTTGATTCTACATAAAATCACTAGATCCTAGTTATAGGGCATGAGTCTAGGGGGAATCTCATAGAATCTTTGTTAATGATTGGAAGAAGAGAAGAAAAGCAACACATGTATGAATACTTTTGCAAATTTATAATTATTTGATGGTTTCATATACTTGGACAAAATCCTTTATATGATAAAAGGGAAGAAACATTTGGACAAATAGTGAGAACGAGTCACTTTACCATTGATGTTAAAGGGGGAGAAAATTAATAAATTCTCTCTATAAAAGTTTTGAGAAAAAATACAAATGTCAAAGAAGAAGTAAACCAAGTGACCAAGTAGAGTATTACATAAATATACCATTGCCTAAATGGGAGTAATTTTGGTATGAACAACTTCAATTCATTCTCATCAGAAGCCAATGCAAGTAATGTTAAATAAGGAGAAGAATATTAGAATATCAGAGCATTTAGTTGTCATCAATGAAAAAGTGGGATATTATTCGAAATATGATTATCATTGATGTCAAAAGGGACATTTTAAGTATGTCATTGATGTTCAGGTCTGAGTTTTATGATTAAAGGATATGTAAGGGATCTTATCAGATGTCAAGGGTGATTGGAGTGCTTATGTGTATGAGTGAAATTCATCTAGTTCCTCATATTGTTCATTTAGACATTTTGGGTCTATACAAAAAAATTTGAGAAGGCAGTTTGCTAACATCACCATTGCCACATGTGCATGAGTCTAAGGGAGCTAGTAATATGGTCATGATCACATTAGTTCCTAGTGTTTATGCTATATATTTGAATTCATATGATGAAGCACGATAGAAGATATGGGGAGGAAAATTTGGCTACTTAGCAAAATCCACTAAGTTTCTATACTTAGACAAATTTACAAAAGGGTTCATCAGAGCCAGGTAATCATATTGATAAGGTCATCGATCACATATATAGAGATGCTAGGATAAAATGATCATATGGGTTTATTCAGTTTTGTGTCTAGATTGTACATGCTAAATCTTAGGTCACATGATGTAGTGTGATAAAAGATATTCTTGAGAAAATTTGGGCTCCCACACATTTTGACAATGTTTTCCAAAACTTGATAAAATTTGCAGGTTTTAAAATAAAGTTAAGTAGGCACTTTGATGATGTTATATATTGCACATATGAATGCTTAAAGAGAAAATGAATATATGTATGGAATATCTTATGTATGAGGATCTTATACACTAAATTTAAGGACATGTGACTAAGCATAACAAGATTTATGCAAGTGCAAAGTTACCCTATCAGACATATTGAAATGTTCCCCATACATAGTCAAATTTGCATAGGGTCCTATGAAATTGTCATGCTTTTACAAAGATCATTTATGGATATTTTTGAAGGAAATAGATAGAATATTTTTTATGTTTTTTTCATGAGTATCTTATATATATGGTCTGCAAGTTCATATGAAGAGTGATGAGCCCATAATTGAGTTATCTTTGTTCTTAGACATGATAAGGTTTCTTAGTTCAACCCTAATGGTTTAAGTCTTGGCATTCACAAAATTTTCTATTTTTATGTTGATTGGATATAGCCTGGACACATTAGATTAAGTTATAAATTAATCATTTGTCATTTTTATAAAATCGGCCCCTTCGACCTAACAACTATCAGCTAGAATTGTGATCAAAGGACTTAAATTTTCTTAACTCTTAGAATTTATATTTGTCACAGTTTGATTAATGGCTAGTGCTCAATCATATGTTGAAGATCTAATGAAGTGTAGTAATTCAATTTGGCAAAGGTACCTCTGAGTAAACATGCTAGTGACAAGTGTCACATTCATAGAGCTTGTCAGAAGAAGTGATGGGGAGTAGGTGAGCATGCAAAAGAGATCTAACAAAGTGAGTGGACTCAATGGGATAAATAGCTTGACATTTAACATCAAGATAGAAGAAAAGATCATGCTAGTTTGAATATCTAATGGCACATGTGATCTTGGATCAAATGATCTAATAGATGTGTTTTAAACTTAAGAAGTTAAAGTCTAGAAGCGTACAAAGATCGAATAGAGAGTATGATCCTATCAGAGATCAATCAAACAAAATGAAAAATTTATGAAAACTATTAGCCAAGATCTCTCCAATGACACATTACCACAACCATTGATGCTTTAGCATTGCACAAGAGAAAACCAATTCAACACAAGATCAATTGCTAACACATCATATATGTAAATCATTACATAAAATCATAAAGAAGCATATAGATTACAAAGAGTGCATTTGCTTATATAAGCAAGGAAAAATAGAAACCTAGCTACTCTAACAAATGTGAGGTAGAACAATAACCCACTACAAGACAAAATAGCTAGAAAGAGACTAACAAACATGAATAAAATATACTCTAACACCCCCCTCATGTGAAACTAAGGACAAAATATAAAATATGTTGTGTGAAGTCATGTGTCTCTATGGACTTCAATCTATCCTATCGGAGTACATAGATGTCGAGTCACTATAACCACCAAGTTGAAATATGAATGGTGTTGAATACGAAGATCATTGAATACACACACTACAATCCAAAGTATTATGTAGAATGATGAACTCAAAGAACAATTAGTAAACATCCCCCACTCAACACTGAACATTAGGTGAAAATACTTGTAATATCTACATGAGTGGTATGAATCTACTACTTGATAACAAAATAACCAACACTGGGATTCTCTAGAATAGATTTAATAAGGAAGACTGTCAGTAGTGATAAAAATATAGAAGAGTACCCCAAATAAGGCCAACAAATTCTCATATGGGTTCTGACAAACAAAGTCCTCGAAGAAGATACACATGCACAAAAGAATAATCCAAAAAATATTTAAAAGTGCAAAACACAAATAAATCTCATAAAATGGAGAAAAGAGAGAAAACCCGTAGGAAAAACTCTCCCCCAAAGAGAGAAAAGAAGAAGAGAGAGATAGACAAAAGCTCTCTAAAGATGATGCTAAAGAAGTCCGTACTCCAAATACTCACAAGTCATAAAAAAATCCATATGTATGAGTGCTCTGAATCCACTACTCAATCATAAAATCACTGACATTGAGCTTTACAAGAATTGCTTCAATAAAAAAGACTATCAATGGTGACAAAAGTACAAAAAAATACAACATGTGCAAGGAACACTCAACATCAAGAAGCAGAATAGACATTATACCCTTCATACTGCTAAAGAGATGTAGTAAAAAAAAAAAAATGTTTGCATGAGTTCCTTGAATCTACTACTTGAACACCAAACAAGCTGACACTATCTACACTAGAATAGCTCCAAATTATGTTGAATGAGACTGTTGAACTATCAAAGAACACAAGATGACGTTAGAATTTACCAGAATGGCTACAATCAAGTTGTGGGAGACTATCAACTGTTTAAAAAATGGTGTCAAAAATATAGAAGATGCTCCAAAAATCAAGGGAGTTAAAAAAGGTGTTACCATAGAAGAAGGTGAGGCACTATGAAAGGCATATCGAGGAGACAAGACAAAAATATCAGTGTGTCAATTTACTAATTCATGTCGTGGGTTGATAAAAGAGTATGAAAATGATAAAAAGGGCCATAATGTATGCAAACACAAAAAAAAAAAAAAAAGATCAACAACCAAAAATAACAATGTGCAAAGCACATGGAAAAAGACGTCAGACTCAACATAAAATGTGTCCTAGATAGTGCGTGTATAAAGTACAATGTAGGGCCCATAACACATAAAACCTGATAGTAGTGACTATGTACACTCAATAATAGGATGTTAGACTCAACTAGAAATGCATCCATGAGTGCAACAAATGATAACAATTCAAAGGAGCAACAAGTATGTTTAGCCTAAGAGGCGCCCTGACCTCCTGCCAGACCAGACCTCACCCTTCAATTTCTAAAAACTGAGATAAGGAATGTGCCAAATAATGAATAATCCTTTTACAAATGCTCACAATACAGCAAAATGTGTTACCACTAAAATGTCACCAAACAATGTAAGCAATGACAGCACAACCAATGCGAATAGACACCCCTTAAAATGCGGCACTTTATAAAATAGTGATTTTTATAGTATAAATAGTCTCAATGCATAAGAAATTAAAAAAATATAAACTTTTAAAAAAAGACGATGATCAAATTCGAGCTACCGATCAAAAATTATTAAAGAAATGATTTCCGGTAAAATAAACTTAATTAATGAAAAATTACACTAAAAATTTAAAAATTGTACCATTGATAACGGAACTTAACCTTCCAACCACTCATTAGAATCGGTACGGAACCAAAATCTTTCCAAGCAACATAAGTAAAAAAAGGTCAACCTAATTGTCTCAATATGCGTGTAAGTGAACTTGATTCCCTCTTTAAGAAAAAAAAAAAACAGTATAATAAGAAATTTCCAGCGGTCTTAAGAGGAGAAGGAGGTGGATTACAGTTGTCTAGTGGAAGCCAATGCCACAAATCAACAAATCACCGCCAATGTGGAAACAAGAAATGGAAACGAAGGCCCGAATGCAGTTACCAAAAAAGGGTTCTGCAACCGATATTCGATTCTACCTCTGCCAACTCTTGCTCTGAGAAATGGATTTCGGGAATAGCCTTGGAGAAAGAAACCAGAGTGCCGCCAAGCATGAAGGAGCGAGGGGGATTCATGGGACGATCCAGAAGAGCCAAAGAACCCATTGCCACTCCTACCAAAACGAGCAGAAATTTGAACAGACTGCAGATCTAATGCTCAGAACACAGCGTCATCCAGTTCCAAAGCGCAAGCTTAAGATTTTACCAGATCTCCAATGCGCGCTACAGCCAGTCATGATGTTCTCACCGCCAGTGATCACCACTCCCAGCCACGCTTCTGCCACACAGTCAACGCCACGCAATAGCAAATTTATCAAAGCGGCAGAGTAGTAGACCGGCGGTGGAAGGAGTTAACGATGGGAAGCTTCACTCGAGGAGTAGGCAGTGGGGGATAAGAAAGGAGAGCAGACAGATCAGATCAATATGAAGTTTGAAAAACGCCCACAACCTTTCCATGCCAATAACACCCAGTTCAGATGATGGATCCATGTCTGATGACAGGCTAAAAAAAACCCCAGAAAATTAGTGGATCTATAAACGGCTACAGCACGAAACCAAAAACATGAGTACTCAAGCGTAGAACATACAGCAGGCAAGAAAAGTGCATAGCAGATGGCTTGGGAAGCGTGGGTGTGAGGTAAAGCAGTGGGATAGTGGTTTTAAAAACTAGCATATATTGGCAGATTTCCATGCAGTAGCAAGAATATTACTTTATGCAAAGAATATTACGCAGAGCTGCAACACAAGGCTGGCCAGTATCCCATCGATATCATCAACCTGAAACGTGGAAAAAGCTTTGATTGTTGCAATAATGTCTTTAAACGGCGACATACACCAATGAGTGGGGCTCGATCCTTAAATGGAGGTGAGGGCCTGGAGTATCTGCAGGTGGCGAGGACCTGTTGACCAAGGCTAAACTTCCTTCCTCCCGTCAAATCCACACGTCCTTCATTATTTGCGTTGGGTGGGGGATATTACGATCCCAGAGACAGTGAAATTCGATTTGGCAATGGCCATATCTCTTATAGGGAGAATAAAATTCCAAAATGAGATCTTTAATGCTTGTCTAAACTCAATGCAGTTTTTGCAGATATTAGACAAAACTCAGCATAAACGGATACTAGACGCCTATAGAAAGGATGTCAAACTGTGTGTAGATTTGTTGATATGCTAATCACATTTCACAAAACCCAACAAATATACAAGAAAGAATCAGAGATCACAAACAAATGGAAAAACTTGCCAAAAAAACTGTATAATAAATATCTTCAAACATTTTTCAGAAAATAGTACGGTTTGGATTGAGTAATGGTTATTGGAGAGTGGCTCTGACACCATAAAAGAAGCATTACATTCATTGATGCTTCACCATTACACAAGAGAAAACCAATTGAACACAAGATCAATTCTTAATTCAAATCATATATGCACATAAAAGCATAAAGAAGCATATAGATTACAAAGAGTGCACTTGCGTATATGGGTAAGGCAAAATATAAACCTAGCTATTCTATCAAATGTGGGATAGAATAATAACCTACTACAAGACAAAATAACTAGAAAGACACTAGCAAACATGAGTAAAACATACTCTAACACAGACATGTTTTAAAGTTGAGCAATTTAAATAAAGTCTATCAAATTGTGGCACCAAACATAATATTAATAATCGATATTTAAAGATATGATCAGTCTAACTGTCACATGCAAGAACATGTAAGAAACGGATAAATCATGACACAAATAACAAATTTGATTGTTTTAGTTGATTAAATCTATGTAAATATGCATGTGCATCAAAACTAGAGTCCAACAAATGCTATAAATAATAATCAGACCAACAATCACAACAATGGAGCATAAGTTCAAGATATGAGAAACTTATAATTCAAGAGATAATGAACTGAGTCTAGAACAGAGTGTGATGTGTTAGTGAACTAGTGTGAAAACATATAATATACAAAGAACTATTTCAAATGATTATATATATTTCATCTAGGGTAAAAGAAGTTGTTGGAGCTATTTCTATTGTTGAATCAAATTAAGAGAGAGAGGCAGAGAACTGGAATGATTTGAATTGTATCAAATAGGAAAATATAGAGACACAAAACCAAAGGGACAGAGAAGAAAAGAGAAGGAAAGATAAGAGAGATAAAGTACAAAGCATGAACACTTGTAGATTAGCCCTGTAATAGAGAAAAGAAGATTGGATTCGTTTATAAATCAACATTGTGATTTGGAGTTGTATATCTATTATAGATCTGATAGGTTTGTGCAATCAAATACTTTGATTGGGTGCTCATATTAAGTAGTGGGTGCTTCCTTAGAGTTGAAGCTCTTTAATAAGAGGATTGGTATCTCCTTATGGTCGGTTCCCTTAAACATTGTAACCAGTGAGGTTCCTTATTATGAGGCTGGATTAGAATGGTAGATTCTAGCAGCTATTCTCATGGTGGTTATTCTCATATTGAGTTTTCCATAGTATATCTTGTGTTGTGTCTATTTGTGTGTTTTTGATCTCTACGTATGGTTGTAATATAAATAAAAGGTTTTGAAAATGAATAAATTATTCAATATAATAGTTCATCCAACCCTCTTAGTATCTAGTTGTGTTCCAGCATGGATATGTAGGAAACATTTAATAATTGTGTGTATGATTAGGGTAAGATTAGGAAAACTACACTCTTAGTTTTCATACTTACACATTTTTCAACCATAGCATGCCCTATTAGGGTTTAAAATTTGTATAAATTATTCAAAATTCTTCTAAATACCTCCAAAGGAAAAATTAGTGCACACAATCCGACTTTCAAATGTCACATGTGATCATGCCATAGATTTTAGTTGTGTATAAAATAAAACAATATCTAAATAAGGGAAATAGTGTATGAAATCATGTCCTTACTTAGAGTCCTATCCTTGCACATTCTCAATTCTATGTTTTGGTTATATTATGGTTTTGTCCTAATTTCTTATTTCTGCATTTTGTCAGTCAACATGATAAATCAACTAATCAAATATAACTAAGTGTATATTTCGTTTACATAGTTAGCTAATTTTTAACTATTTCCTTCGATAAATTTTAATGAATTACCTTCAACTATTTTTTTAAAAATGCAATTATAACACCATATTGTATTCTATTATATTTATCAGAATTATGGTTAATTCATATATTAATTCAAATTCAAGATAAAATTAACTTTTTCCATTCAAATAGTTTCTACTTTTTCCATGCAAATAGTCCAAATGAGATGTAAGGGAAACATAATTTATTTGGAAATATAAGGATTTTATATGTATGACACAAAGTCAATTTTAAATGTGGAAAATTAGAAAATAGGAAAAGTATGGCCTTTTTATTTTATATTTAAAACTTCATATTTTAAATTTAGGTGGCTTTATTATAGGGACTAATTAACTTGTTGAAAAGTTATATCAATTTGAGAGTTAGATTCATGTTGATAAAAACAATCATGAAGGTAATCCCATATAGATTTGAGCAAATAAAGAATGAAATGCCTAACTTGAATTGCTAGGAATCCATTGACCCACCACCAAAATCCAATTTGATGTTGAGTACTTATAAAAATGTTTCTGTAAAACATGAAAAAATGATTGAACTATATTTGTACATCATAACGAGAAGATGAAGTATATGGAAATTATTTTAAACTCAAGCTCTAAAATCCACATAAAACACGGGAAGAACTTTTAACAAAATTACTAAATATTTTAAATAGTTTACATAAATTATGAGGTTTTATTAATCAATATTTTTAAGTAGAAGTTAAATATTTTTTTAATTTATAATATTTTAATAAATATGTGACATCATTTCATTTTTAAGGAATTCCTAAGAGGAATTTCCTAACCTTGAATTGATTCTAATATATATGTAAATTTACTTATATATTATTGTCCACAAGGGATGATTTTGAACCTTGGGTATGTGGTAAAACAACTTAATGTTTAATTATAGTCATTTTAGGATTTTTTTTAATAAATTTCCCTACCCTAATGGTTGAGATACATATGCCATTAATTAATGCTTTGAATGTCGTAACTATTTTTAACCTATCAAATTATAAAAACGTAATAATTATATTATCAATTTTGTTCAATTGTGAAGGTTGTGAGATGTTCCTTTTTACTATGTAGTAATCATTTTCATTATGTGATAAAAATTTCTAAAATATAATAATTTTATTCTAAAACTAATATTTTAAATGTAAATATTAAAAACCTATAATTGAAACTTGGCTCAAATATAGATGAATAAATGTGCATCAAATCCATATTAATCCTAAAGGCTTAATTATACTTGTGTTGTTCCCAATATTTTTCAAGTCAAATTTTTCCCAAATAATAGTAACAAATTAATAAGTCAAGTAGATTCAAAATCTTGAAATATTCCAAGTGTGTTGAGAAACGGAAAATTTTAATAATTTAAAGTTATATTATATATTTCTAAAAACATCTACCACATTTTTTAAGGCATAGACACCTTTGAGGTTAGGCAAGAATGTGAGACATATGGATGCATCCTAACGCATGAATCACACTTATGATTTAATCACATCCCTATGGAAAAACATACCTAACCCTATGGATGCGAAACCACATCTATGGTAATATATATATGTGTGACTTCGAATCTAATTCACCTATGCGACTTGATAGACTCTAACACACATACATGATACACATGATCACATGGGATATATATTTTCTTTTTTATAAAAATAGATTATTACACCTAAAATTATATAAAAGGCTAACCACTATACTCATTTGCATCATAGTTGCCTTTGAGCTCACTTTCAATGCATCTATGGAGTTCCATCCCTTCACCATTTTCTCCCATAAAGACATAATTTTTTAAAAATATAGTCAAAATATTAATATATCCTATTACTCTACATTTGTAATATTTTATATGGTTTTAAAAAGAATTTTTTAATGATTTATACACACGAGGAGACTTTTAGTAGCCTATTCATTCAAAAGATACAGGTATTTGCCATTGTCACCTATTAAGTGATTTATATAAATAATAAGAATTTCTCATGACCATTGTAACCTATTATCCATAACTGAATAAACAATTGAAACTAGATGGTAACCTATTATCCATAACTGAATAAACAATTTAAGCCTCTAGTTTCATGTGGGAATTTTCACACTCATTAAAGTAGTCTTCTAAATCATTAAGCTATCAAATATGATGTATTAATGCATGGGTTATAAGCCCTTGTTAGTTCTTGAAAGTGACATCTAAAAATTTGGTAATTCTCAAATTATAGATGTGCACATTCAATAATTCAAAAAACTGATAATACAAAGGAATCAATTTCTATAATTACTTGCTTCTTTGAAAGTGGTATTCACGAAGAAACTAGCTTCCCATTTCAATGTAGTGTTTAGACTTAGTGTTCACTTGTACCAGACATTATGATTCTAAAAATAGAGAAATTAGACCAAATGGAGGTCCTTTGATGGAAAATTTTGATAACACATTTATGAGCTTGACTCAACATATTCGTATTAGGGAAACCTACATAAGAATGAACATAAAAGGTGGATATCACTTTTGTTACAAAAACACGAGCAAAAACATCCATACCATAAATGATGGATGGTTAAACCACAATATCAATGCTCTCTCCAAGATCCCAAAAAAATTATATATATTATATTTCAAAGAGGAGTTATTAGATATGATAAATATTCTCAACATGGTGGTAGATAACATGACCATCATTGATTTTTACCCATGAATGTTCATGGCCATGAATATCATCTGTAATGGGAATTTATGTTGTGTGTGTGTGTGTGGAGAGAGAGAGGAGATATTATTAGTGATTTTTTTCATCAACATTTTATCAATATAAAAGCAACTGATAGTTTCTACATGGCTTCCTACTTGGGGTATGTTTTGGCATCTCAAAGAGTGCAACCTAGCCTTACTCAATTGGTTAATGCTAACTCATCCCCCAAAGTGCATATATTGTATTCTCAGCTAACCTTGGAATAGAAAAACAATCATTTTAGGGTTGTTATGACGGTTTCACAATGTAAGTGTTATAATAATTGGATGGGAATTAGAAAAGGGGGATTTATAAGAAAGCCTGCAACTTAATTTATTAGTAAGGGAGCCACATCATCAAGTTATAAAAATAATCCTACATAATAGTTTGTTTATTTGAGTATTGTCATTTTGGTTTTTATAGTTAGAAATTTTGTAAAGAATTGATTGATATGTCTACAAATTTAGATATAACGCATAGACAGTTCTGAAAAAATAATGTAGAAGGTGTTTCTTCACTATATCCTTGGGCCACTAAACATGAAAGAAGGTTACATATGTCAGAAAAAATAAATCTTTGATTCTTTAGTTTATAATACATTCTCACATAATCCAAGATTCTTTTGATATCAAGGGGTTCATGAAAACACAACTCATAATTTTTTCCTCCTAAAAACACAAGCCACATTTGGAGGACTATCAGGTTGATTGCAGGTGAATATAACATGTTGGGACGTGATTCAGGGAGAATAAGTTTGTATCAAAATCTTTCATTGAGATAATGTTATTAGATGGCATGGTTGATAATTGGAGTGATGTTTTGGACACATATTACATATAAAGTCATGGATACACCATTACCAATAGTTAATTAATATCCCTGGTAATTGAAAAATATAAAGGACAAAAATATTATTTAACCCCTCCTCCTGATAGTTTGACTCTAAAATAGTTGAATTCAATAGAGTAGGCATATGTAAGAGATCGATGAATTTAATGCCGTAGATTAATAACCTTACCATAGCTCCAAAATCATCTAAAAATATTGATCCTAGCACTGTGGCTCAATAATTATCTACTCAAGGAGGTGACAGGAATGATGAGGACTAGATCTAACAAAAAAAAATCAAGTAAGACTTTTAAATCAAGTAAGACTTTTGGAGAGGATTTTATGGTTGTGAAAAAGATACAATCCAAAATTTTAGTAATATTACAATATTCATTACTCCTAAAAGATACATATTTTGTAATCAATAACACTACATGATATTACCTTGCCTCTGCTCAAGGTGTAATTCAAAAAGAAGTAACTAGTGGTTTTACCATCCTATTACCTCAGGTTCTTGGATATAATTCCCCACCAACTTCTCCATAAAGTTTTCCATTACCAGTTCTACACCATGGTCAGAAACTTTGCGCCCACATTCAATTTAACAATCAAAGAGCTTTAGTCAAAAAAATTCCAATGAATGAAATATTCATTGAGAAAAAGAATTTTTTCAAGGATGATTTACTCGATCTTATACAATAGCTCTCAAAATCAAGACTCCTTCACCAAAGAAATCAAAAACTACTATAAGGCTAGTCTAAGATCCATATGGATCTCACTTTGTGGAAATTTCTAATCCAAATGTTGATAAAAAATGAAGAAGAGAAAATAATGTTAGACTATAATATTAAAAGATTATCATTAAGAGTGCAAACAAGGGAGATTTATATATACAATCTATGAGGAATAACTGAAATGATGATTAAGAGATCAAAACAAGACTATCTCACTCAGGGAAACTGAAAGAGTAACTTCAATAGTTGGTTGGATATGTCAACTATCTTATAAATCTAGTCAAAGGCAAACAATTCCGAAAGTGGAACATCCAACACAAGTTATTGACATCATAAATGAGGTAATATCACCCATAAGCATGTAAAAAACTACGGGAAAGGTATCGAATCTTGGGTTTAAAAATTTCTCTTGGATGGCATAAAGTATATTAAATAAATGATCAAAATATATGAAAAATATCAATTCATATAAAATTAAATTTGACTAAAAAATTTAGTGCCATGAAAAGGAAGTAAAAATATTAGGAAGTGTGGGTGTGGAACTTAGTCCGATCGGCCAAGTATTTCTGTTGCGGCTCTGTTGGTCCCGGGGTCTAGTCCCCGCCACGTGGTACTGGTATTAATCGTGTCTACCCAGCGCCGCCGGTCACGTTAAAAAGTTTACCAGGATTTAAAAAAAATAAAATAAAAAATATTAGAAAGTGTGAAATTAAATATTGAAGAGATATCTACCACTGATGCAAAATTATTTTTTGAGGTGAAGATTTTTTACAAAAGAAAAAATGATCGTTATTATGATTAATTGGAGTTCTTCTTCTATAAAATAGAAATTTTGAACAGAACCAATAAAGAGCTGAATAAATAATATTACATTTAGGAATCACAAAGGCTAGAATATGTTCAAATACATGGAACATATATTGGGAATTTAGCAAAGAAGATGGTTTAGTCAATATAATTTTAATGAAATCAAAGAAAAATACTTAAATAAGTATATCAAAGGAGGAGAGTTCAATGTTTCCTACATGAATGTGCTTTGTGAGATCCGTGCCTCACTTGAGTTACTAAATTCTTAATTGTCAGAGATTCTAGAATGCCCAAACATAATGTTTCCAATATCTAATAGATGGATTAAATGTTGCATACATTTGATTGTTCCTAATGGAAATTTAATCATTGTAGAAGTAAGGAAATTAATTACATTCAATATAGCCAGAGACAATCGGAAGGATACATATCAATAAGATCATAAACCTCTACATCCATCCAAAGTGGCTTCCACTCTCGGAGAAGATCCTAAGGATGCTTGTAACCATTCTTTTATTTTTTTTACTTTCAATTTCGAGAATGTTTAATTTTTATTTTGTAAAGAAAATGAAAATTAAAGAAAAATAGAAAATGAAAAAAGAGAGAATATCAAAGGTCATAAAGGAATATGAAGGGTTAGACCAATCCCTCATATCTCTATAAATAGGAGAAATGAGTAATGTACAAGGTGATTTGATTCTCATTGTATTTTTTTTTGAAAGGAAAGGTGAAAAAAATTTGTTCATTCTTTGAATGTGGAACGTAATAAAAATTAAAAAATAAATAAAATTTAATGTTTTATTTGTGGATGTGTGTTTTTCCTATGTTGATATATATCCCTAAACACTTAAGCAATACTTTTTTTAATCTCTAAATAGCATACTACTTTTCTAGAGTTCCTTCTTATCATGTAAACAATGAAATATGTGTTTATTCATTCATGCACAACCCTTTACCTTCCTCATTTTAATTTTTAATTTGTGTTTGAAATTAATAAAACCCAATACTCCACTCAATGTGTAAATATGCATATTTATATATTTTTTTAATTTTATTAAAGGTAATCTCCCATATAAATAGTGGATATAATTTTATTTTCATTCACTGTTCATAAACACAAAATTTGTCAAAGTACAAAATATTCAAGTAATTATTTTCCTATGTTTAAAAATGATGGTAAAAAATATCCTTATGAACACATAAATAATTTACTTTTTTCTTATGTTATATGCAGTGTAGCAAATTAAGATGTGTTAGTCAAACTATTTTTGTAAACCTTGGCCGAAAGGAATACAAAATGGCTACGCCATTTTATTGGGTTTTATCTAAAATAGGGAGAGGATGAGAAATAAATTTGAGGAAAGATTAAAACTACCGTAAGATGAACACACATTATTGGATCGATTAATCGAAATAAAATATGAATCTCATGAACGCAATAGATAATTCATAGAAAAAGTTTGAGATAATTAGTAAAATTACATTGACAACCATGCCTATTCTAGAAAATAAAAAGTTTATTTTTTTTGAATGAACAAGTACCTGGAGTTAGAATATTGCTATGAATAAATCGCCCATACAATTTAGAGATAAAATAAAATCAATTTGTAGACATAGAATATGATATGATCATGCCTAGTAAACTAAAACAGGGTTCATTCAAAATCAGATAACAAAATTAAACAAATCATCTGATTGAAAAATTATAAACTAAAAAATTACCATTTAAGTAATAAATTCCAGAACCTCATCACATTTCCACGTATAAGGATATGCCCATGAGAAAATTTATTTTGTACCATGGCAATGTTGATCCTAGACTTCCTACTCCAATTCGAACTCCACAACTCACTATTATTAAAACTCCTACATAAATCTCCTTTGCATGTATCTTTCATGCTATTAATGGCCTTGATGGTTATAAATATATATATAAATGGTGAGAATTTTAAATTATAAACAATTAATGAATCACTAAAAGGTGGTGTTTTGGGTACCTATGATCCTTAAATTCCAGAACATGGTGGCAAATCCATTTTGTGATATTTAAAATATGAACTTAATTGTGATGAGTATTAAGATAAAGTGAAGGATTTGAATAGTAATTCATATTATGTATTCACCATGGATGAAAATGAGAATTTAAAGGTAATAAAAAGGTAAAGAGGACCTAAAGCCGTGGCTGCTCCAAAGTTTCTCCTCAATAGAGGTACTATTTTGAAAATTCCTATAAAAGATGAAAATCTTGAAAAATATTAAAAATTATTTGTTTCCTTTGAATGTTTCCACCAATGACAAATAAAATTCCTCATGTTCATCTTCCTTTTATATCATTAATCACATGAATAAAACAAAATTCTAAATTTTTTAAACTAGATATCTTAAGTCCAATCATGAGCATCTTGACAGATTGATCGAATTTATTATGGGTGAAAACTCTATTAATTTAGATAGACAACCTTAAGTGGTTCATGTAAAATTGTCTTAATCTAATTAGTAAAATATAATGGCATTATATAGTAAAATTAATGAAACATTTGAGACCTTATATGTTTTAATATTCATTGGATATTTTCAATTCAACAATTACATAATTGATTTTAAAGCTTCAGGCAATGTAATTGCATCTAAAATAACACATGCCTTAGAGCTAAATAACACATGCCTTAGAGCTAATGAGAACCAAAATGTTTGGTCATTATTTCAAAATAGAATTTAAAAAAGTTCCTTTGATCAGAAAAATAATAAACATTCAACTACTTCCATCCATATTAAATCAGGGGAGAGTTGAGATGACTATTCTAATGGTAAAGATTTCTCCAAGTTATGAAATGTTTCTAAATGTAAATTTATGTAAATACATTAGAAGAAATATTCAAATAGACTAGACACATCATACTATTCCTATAGAGTGAATTAGTTAAGATCTTATGTTAGAATGAGAAGTTAAACATTTTATTCAAAGCTCAAATAATTGTTGAGTAAATATTATCATTGATAAAATATGCCCTAATACCTACATGATGATGATGAAAAAGATATATATTTTATGAAATCATTAATTATTATTCAAATGATGTATGGAAATTTTAAGATTATGGAAGTTGTTCAAATGTGGGTTCATTTGTTGGATTGGTGTTGATTATTGTTGACAATTTTGACTCTGTAGGTCAAAATGTCACCTTTATCAATAGAAACTTTGCATAAACCTATCTTTTTGAAGTAGTGGTAGAAATTGTTTTTTATAGTTTTTCTAAAGGGATCCTTACTTTCAAAAAATGGTCATTTTCAATAGTTTTCCTAAAGGGTACGTATCGACAAAATGGGCTTTTCAATCCACCAAAGGAATTGGGCTTGTTCAAATTGTCTGAAGGGTTCTTTTCAAATAGCCAATGGACTTAACATCTTCTCCAAAGGGATTGATTTCAACATTTTGTTCGAAGCAAAAGTTTTGAGGGTGTATTGCAAAGTTTCCAAAGGAAATAGTCTATTGAACAAAGCCAAAGTGTACTTTTGAAATTTTTTGAAAGGACACTTTGAAGAATTCTTAAGAGTAAGTGAATTGTTACAAAAATTTTGAATGGTCATTTACAGTAAAGCCAAAGGGTATCTAGCCTTAAAAAAAAGACTCTTCAAAGTTCTAGAAAGGTCATTCAAAAAATTTCTAAAGGGTCACTTTTTGGCAAAGATCCATTTCATTTAACCAAAGGGATCATTACAAATTTCCCAAAGGGACAATTTTGAGAAGGCATTAATTTTTTTTTAAAAGACACTTTCCCTTTAGGAAAGTCATTTCTAAGAAGTCTAAGAGGACACATGCAAAAATGCTGAGAGGTTCATTTTGATGAAACCTTAAGGGAACTTTCCATTTTGGAAATTCCATTTTCAAACTCCAAAGGGAGGCATAGCACAAAAAGTCTAAAGGGTCAATTTCATTTAGAAAAATTGTCATGACAGTTTTCGAAGGGCAAGTGGACAAATACAATTTTGTTGACGGGAAATTTTCAAGGGTTTTAAGGAAAAGATTTCCTTTATAATTTTTGTCTAAAAGAAAAAAATAGAGAGAAGCCTAAAGATATAATTCCTTCAGACTTTTTGCCGGAAGGAAATGGACCAATCAGAAAAACTGAAGGAAAGGCACAAGGAGGAAAAGGCCATAGACAATTTGTTTGAAGGAAAAGAGATGGACAAAAAGTATGAAAGAATTATTTTAGAAAAATTATTTGAAAGAATTATTTTATAAAATTTACACATGGAATTTTTCAAGGTGAAGATATAATTCATTCAAACTTTTTGTCTAAAGGAAATAGATAGGAGTTTAGCCAATCGGAAAGGATGAAGAGACAATTCCTATGGATATTTTATCTATGGGAAATTAAGATAGATAAACCCAAATATATTTTTCCTTCATACTTTTTTTTGAAGGAAATAAATAAGGTATAGAGCTGTAGGCAATAAGCTTGAAGAGAAAGAATGAGAATAAATGCCCAAAGGAAAACATGCCAAAGGAAAAGTCCATGACAAAGAACCCAAAAAAATTATCCAAGAGGAAAATCTTGAAGACCAATTGTAGTAAAAAATTTCATTGTACACAAGCAAAAGGAAAATATCCATAGAAAAGTGTATAAGGTAAAAGGCCTCAACCATAAGCGAAGCAATGACAAACAATTGAAAATAGTTAACAACTACAACCAACCCAGATATCATCCTTCTATCACTCCCTAAAGAGCTTCTAGTCTGGAAGTTTCATGGATTTTGCTATTGGTTTCATTGTGTCCAAGTTTGCAAACTGGACCTTTTTGGCTTAACTAGTCTAGTTGATCTCATTATTCAAATGGGATAAGTTGGGTTTGACATTGGAATAAGATAATAAGGAATTCAATATGAGTTTTTACACCACGTATTTGTTGTCTTATTATATTTTTCATGCACTAGTCATTCATAAAGATCATTTTTCATGAAAATAAAAGCTATTTATAGTTGATTGATCAAAGCTTCAGTTGACTATTTGTTTAAGTTGTGTTTATCTCCTAGTCATATCGTACATGTAATGATCTAACACAGCTTCAAGCGGAGTTTTCAATCCAAGATTGTGGCATGGCTTTCTATGCAATATTTTGACTTGTCAAACTTGGGTCCAGCTCATCCCTTCTATGCCAACATGGAATCTCATGCATGCTTTAGTTTTGGAGTTGACTAGTCTTGAACTTTGATTAGTTGACAAGTCATTCATGTGCTCTTGTTTATCTTGTTGAATGATTTCAATGTTTTTATCAGTTTGGGTGGAGTTTATGTTTGGATATTTGCATAGCATCAAACATGATGAAGGTTTTGACTCAAACATAAGCTCACCATTATTTTCAAACATCAAAGAGATTTTCATGCAAGATAAAAGACAAGGGGATATTTCAATGTTTTTATCAGTTTAGGTGGAGTTTATGTTTGGATATTTGCATAGCATCAAACATGATGAAGGTTTTGACTCAAACATAAGCTCACCATTATTTTCAAACATCAAAGAGATTTTCGTGCAAGACAAAAGACAAGGGGATATTTTTGGTCTTTGTTATCTTGGCATAGCTTAAATTATACTTGGGATAAATTGGTATTTGATCTCCTCTTCTACTTTTAGTGCCAACCTCTTGGCTTATGTGTGCTTTTCTATATAAGTTGGATTTTCTAGCCATTTTTGATATCAATTCCTCTTTTGGCCAAATTAGACATTGCCAAGGATTTGATTTTTATAACATTTTTCAGATAAATATGACTATTATTTTTATATTCTAAAATTCTACTATAATTTATTATGTTAGTGATTTGCATAAGTGATAGAATTTTTCTTCCTTGTCACATCTTGATTCTTACCTAGTTACTAGTTGATCAGAATATGCAAGTCACATTATATGTTTAATGTCTCTTGGCTAAAGTTAAAGTGCATATAAGTGGCTATTAATGCCTTGAATTAGACCTATTCCATAATTTCCCTCAATCTTTGATCACCATATCAAACCTTTTCATGAAATATTGATTCATAAGAGTCAATTAGAATTGAAATTTCAATCTTTTCCCTATCTAATCATTGTTTTTAGGAGCTTAAATTGAGTCAATAAACCAAAATTTAGGTGTATCACCATCATTAGATATTATTTCATTTCAAATTTATCTTTCCTTTTCCTAGTATTTTGTAGTGTAGAGTAGATATCCTAATTGATACACCAAAGGGAGCTAGCTCATATAATCTAGATATTTAATCCACTGATTAGGCCACCCACAACTTAGGATTATTTCCATGTTTCAATAGACTATGAAGGCCTAAAACTACCTTCACAAGGGTACGAGTCTGATTGAAAATAGTTTTTGGCATGCCTAGTGGGACCTCAATTTTTTTTTCACATATTTAAATAAGTTTTTATAGTAGAAGAAGATATTTATCATCAGGAACATCCAGTTGTAGAGCTCATAACATCATTTAGGCAATTCTTTTATGCCAAAAGCTATGACAAGGTTAGCAAGTAAAGGTATTCCTTTTGAAATTATATCATATAAGAGATAAAGGTTTATGAGGTAAAAATCCATATCCTCAAATGATATATTTGTCCCCTGGTCATCCTATTGTTCTAAGCACTACAATTCCCACTATCAAAATGGCTATTAGAAACTAGGTGTTTATTCCATTCAATAGAGGTAGCCCATTGAATTTAGCCTAATTTGATGACATTTCAATGCCTACCCTTAAGAGTATCCCATTCTTCTCAGAACAAAAAACCTATTAGGCATATCCAAGATGTGGTTGATCTTTGTTCAGTTCATAATGTTGTTGAAGATAATGTTTCTATTATATTCCTTACTACTTATTTCAAAGTAAAAGCATTGTGTTGGTATAGAAACCTCCTACTAAATTCCATTTCTAGCTGGGATGAAATGGGTGTAGTCAAGAAATTTGAGGATAAATTTGATCACCTATCTTTAGTTGAGCAATTAATTGCCATAAATAGAGATCCTCATGACGTCAAGTTTGATTTTAACCTCATATTCTAGAAAAGGTGGACAAGGATACCTATATTTATTAGGCCATCTCTTAAATATGCATTTTTATATTATTTAAAAGTCCTTAACTCTTGACATCAGTGTCATGATACAGTCAATGGGTGGTATTACTTTTTCAAATGCTTATGACATTGCAATAAGGTTAGAGAATAGCTTTATACAATATGGTAAGACTTATCCATGACCTCTAATGCCTATATTTCTATAAATAATTTCTATGCTAGCACCTCAAGTTCCTCAAATCACATCCTCAACTCCTATTCCAGTACCTCAAGCTCAAATTGCAGCCACTAATAATCAAGCTAGTGAGATATGAGAGTTGAAAAGCTTATTACAATCTTATGAGAATGAAATAGTGAAACTCAAGAGACAAAAATATTAGTATAATATGCCCTATGAACAATAAAATCATAACACCTATCAACCCTTCAAAGATGAAAGGCCTCCTTATAAAAGTTTTAGAGAGAGTAGACCACCTTACCAAACATGAACAGCTATAATTCCAGTTAAGCCATTTGATTCCCTTGATTATAATGCTCCTTCCACTTTAAAGGCCATTATTACAAGGCCACCTCAAAATTGCATGATGTAAGATTTAGGTTGCCAGTCCTCAAATCTTATTGTGCTTAAAACCAAGCCTTAGTAGCATAAAATATCACTATGCCACAAATGACACAAGAAGAGTTTTCTTTTCAAAGAGGTCAATACCAAGATACATATTTGGAATCATAAGGAGACACTCAAAAATTTCAACGGTACCCTCATGCCATTAATATAAATTGGCAATTAGATGATCATGTTGCTTTTATTCAGGTTGTTGAAACTAACAATACAAGTGGTCAAGTTGCAGCTGTAACTAGAGATAAAAGAAGAGCCATTAATGAAATATAGGGCTTGAAAAATGCTTTAGGTACTCCTAATATTATTTATAATAGTAAAAAATAACAACTTTCTAACTTTAAAACTCATCAAAATTAGAATACAAAGGTTAGTAAAGATTATCGAATACCTCGTTCACGAGCAACCAATTATTTAAAAAGTGCAACGAAAGGTTAGTGGATCTTGATTAATTATAATAGATCAGATGAAGAAGTCTAACATTAAAATTATAGTTTTAGATTATATTTCCATTCTATGACAAAAATATATACTCATCCAAGAGCTTTTAGCTCTTGAATTATCTCCAAAACTGGTTGAGAAGAAGGTGTTGTCTTGACTAATTTAGATCAATCAACTAAGCAACAGGTCCAACAAGTAAATAAGACAAAAAATTTGGACAAAAATAATGTAAAATAAAATAAAACTCCTTATTTCTACCTTTATTTGATAATAAGTGATACTTTGGCTCATAACTATATGGTGGATAGTGGAGCTAGTAGTATAGTCATTCCTAAATAGATTGTAGACAAGCTCAGCCTTGTTTATAATCCAAACATTAAGGGAATATAAAAACTAAATGGGTCACAAAAAAATATGTTAGGCATCATCAAAGATATAAAATTGACATTACATGCTTTTCCCAGTGTTACTATTCAAGAAGATGTTGTTGTGGTAGACATGCATCCATACTTTGGTATGCACCTTTAAAGGGAATTCACATCAAAGATTAGGGGATATTTATCAACTGATTGGACTTATTTTTTGTTTATAACTAGGTATGGTATGAAGGTAACTATTCATTCTAAACATATTTCATGTTTCCATATGGAGCCATATATGCCAAGTCTTGTGAACACTAACTATATCATTTTTGATAACGTGCTAGAAAATAGTGAAATAGAAAATGGATCAGATTTGGATGGAGTTCTAAATTTATTTATTTATGAGTGGGATTCTACCTTACATGAGCATGATTATTATAATCTGATTGAAGAATAAGGACTTGGTGTTTATTTTCTTCATGAGAATGATGCACTAATTCTAGCCATGGTTAAGGATGATGATTCTAATGATGATTCTGATGATGATTCTAGCCATGGTTAATTTTTAGTTTGGTCATTCAAATAATGTTGCAGAGTATGAGGCACTAGTTCACAATTTGTAATGGGCTAGGAAGATGAAAATCAATTCTTTGCAAGTGTTTGGTGATAGTAAACTTATAGTTCACCAAGAAATAGGTTTAAATGTATGTAAAAATTTGTTGCTTAAGTCTTACAACCATAGAATATGGGACTTACTTTATTATTTTAAAGATTTTAACATTCAGGCAATACCAAAACATAAGAATAAACACGCAAATAGGTTAGCTATGATTAGATAAAATTTATTATCCCTACTAATATAAAGAGTGAGAAAATTTAATCACACATAAAGGTGGTTGTAAGGATTTGTATTCTAGATAATCATGACAATTTTTAGCATTTTGAAGATGACAATCAAATTGTGAGATTCTTGAAAGAGAAGGCTAAGTTTTCTTTAAAAGACCAATCAAAGCACTTGCAGTAGTATGGTGATCAGATTGTGAAACTAAAAACAAATAAGTTGCCTAAGGGATTGCTAACACATGAGAACGTTTTTAGTGGTGATGATGAGTTAAGGAAGGATAAGTGTTCCTTGTTAATGAAATAAGAACACTATGCCAATGTAGAGATTGCAGCTAGTAAGATTTTGAAGTTGGATAAGGTATGTACTCCTTCATTAAAAAAAGCTTTCATTGAGTTATGCACAAGTTTCTTTGATGTATTTTCATGGAAATATAGTCATCTCAAGGGATTTGATCTAATTTTAGCTTAACATACCAATGAGTTAGAGGCTGAAACTAAACTGGTGAGACAAAGACAAAGGCCTATCAATCCTAAGCTTGAGCCTTTGATGAAAGATGATCTTTAAAAGCTCATAAAGTCATCTATTATATTTCTAATCAAGCACTCAACTTGGGTGGATTTTTCTTTTCCTGTACGGAAGAATAATGGTGAGATTAGATTGTGTGTTGACTTATATGATTTAAATAGGGCTTCACTTAAAGATCACCATCGATTACCACCATTGGAACAAATTTTACATGTGGTTTCAGGTTGAGAAATAAATTTCCACCCAAGTAGAGTGCTTGATTAGAAATATAATAGATGACTCTATGAGCTTTTGAAGATCATCTTTCATCAAAGGCTCAAGCTTAGGATTGATAGGCCTTTGTCTTTGTCTCACCAATATAGTTTCAGCCTCTAACTCATTGGTATGTTAAGCTAAAATTATATCAAATCCCTTGAGATGACTATATTTCCATGAAAATACATAAAAAAAACTTGTGCATAACTCAATGGAAGCTTCTTTTTATGAAGGAGTACATACCTTATCCAACTTTAAAATCTTACTAGATGCAATCTCTACATTGGCATAGTGTTCTTATTTTATTATAGTGGCTACAATCATATTTTGGTAAAAGAAGAGGACCAATTAAAGACAACCTTTGCAACTAAGTGGGGAACATTTACATACACAAAAATGTGACTTGATTTATCTAACGTTGGAGCAAACATTTAGAGAGTAATAGACATGGCAATCCAAGGCCTTATTAAAAAGTTTGTAGTTGTTTATTTGGATGACATAAAAGTGTTTTTAAATAATGTATGTGATCACAAGGTTCATATCAAGCAAGTGTTCAAAAGGTGTAGGTAATTTGGGGTATCTCTAAATCCCTAAAAGTGTGTCTCATCAGTTCATAAAGGTAAGTTTCTTGGACATGTTATTTCAAATCATGGTTTAAGCATAGATTCTAAAAGGATAGACTCCATTTTTGCACTCTCTTTGCCTAAGCACAAAATTTCTATGCAAAGCTTCTTTGGGAAGATCAACTTCATTAGGAGGTATATTTCAGATTTTGCCATTTTAGCTAAGCTACTTACAACCATGCTAAAGAAGAATTGGAACTTCAGCTAGTCCAAATAAGGATTAAAATGTTTTGAAGATATTAATAAGGCCATAGCTAGATCTCCTACACTTATAAATCCATATTTCACAAAAATATTTCATTATATATACTTATGCTAATAAGGACACCATTTTAGGCATTCTTATGCAACAAAATCATGAGGCTTTGGAGTAGATAATACCCTTATTTAGTTAAGGTTTGGAAGAGTATGAAACAAGGTACTCTTTTGTTGAAAAACATGTACTTTTAGCTATAAGGTCTCTTAAAAAGTTTAGATTTTTTCCTAACACTAAGATACACCTAATGGTTTCTCATCCAAGCATCAAAGAGTTCCTTTTGAAAAAATATATAAATCAAAAGAGAGCTGGTTAGATAGCCAAGGTAATGGAATATGATGTGGAAATTAAGGTCATAAATCTAGTTAGAGGTAAAGGAGTTTTTGAGTATCTAACTTAAAACTTGCAAGAGGCTAATGAGGTTGTTTTGGTGTCAAATGATGAAGAGGTTATAGCTGGTCATATCTCAACTTCTAGCTAGTTTCATGAGTTGGTAAGATATCTCCAAGATGGTATTTATCCCTCTCATCTAAGTTCTTCAAAAATAAGATATTTTAGGATTCAATCAATTCCATTTTTGCTTATTGATGGTGTTTTCCTCAAGAAAGATATTTATGGAATATTGCTAAGATGTATAGATCCAAGCCAAACATAGAAATTGCTTGAAGAATTCCATGATGGACATGGTGGAGGAAATTTTTATACAATAACTATATCCCTTAATATAATTAGAGGTGGGTACCATTGACCTAATATATTTGGTGATTATCATGCATGGGTTAGAAAGTGTAAACATTGTGTTATGTTTGTAGGGAAAGTGAAACATGTAGCTTTACCTCTTCAATCAATTATGGTGGATTAGACTTTTTTTCCAATGGGGATTAGAATTTATTGGACTCATTAATACTCATTCATGTTCAGGACATAAATGGATTCTAACTACTATAGATTACTATATATGTTGGATAAAAGCAGTGGCATTGAAAGAAGCAAACGAAACTAATGTTCTAGATTTCTATAAAGATTTGCTTACTAGATTTGGATTTCCTTCAATTGTTATTTATGATAATGTAATCGATTTTGTGGTAGATAGGATCATTTAATGGGCTGTTCAACATGGGATTTATTTTAGCACTTTATCAAACTATTATCCACAAGGCAATGGCCTTGCTAAATATATAAATAAGAACCTATTGAAGACCATAAAAGTGACTATTCAAGACAATTAGAGGTCATGGCATCTGAAGTTGAAGTTATTTCTATGGGCTGATAGGATCACCTACAAAATATCAATAGCCAATTCTCCATACAAGCTGGTATATGGTAAGAAAGCATGATTACCCATTTATCTTTAATTCCCTACTTTAGAACTAATGCATCAACTTAAATTAGTAGAGAATGATCCTATAGTTATCAGATATGCTAAGCTTATGGAGTTAGAAGAAACAAGAAATCATTCCATGATTGTCATGGAAATTCATCAAGCACAGGTGAAGATAGGAGTTGACAAAGGAACTTCTTCATGAAATTTCAAAGATGCATATTTAGTCCTCAAGTCAGATGAGGCACGAGCTAAACCTAGAAGGCACACAAAGTTTGAACAACTTTGGATTAGCCCATACACAATCTCTAACTATAGATCCTATAATGCCTTCAAGGTTAAAAATATGGATGGTTAGGAGCTTCTAATCCTAATCAATGGGATACATCTACAACATTGTTATTAAAGGGAAAATCTCCTTGTACATAGTTAGTTTATCTATTTTCCTCCAATTGTTGTTCAAGCACATTAGTTTATTTTTGTTTTGTCCCAAATAAGATCTTGTTTCTACATTTTATTTATTTAGTTTGTTTCCCTTCTTTTTTGGAGGATGAAGGTTATCTCATACTGAGTCAAAAGAGAATTTGTAGTCATGGACCATATTTTCCGTTGTTTTATGAGTTCTAATATAATGTATATGTTTTAGTTATAAATCATACCAGTAATGCTTCCCAATTGAGTCACCAAAATGTTAATAATTTTGACCCTGTAGGTCAAAATGTCATCTCTATCATTCAAAACTTTGCATAAACATGCCTTTTTGGAGCAGTGGTAGAAATTGTCTTTGTAGTTTTTATGAAGCGATATTTCCTTTCAAAAAGGGTCTATTTCAATATTTTTCCTAAAGGGCACATATTGATAAAATGGGATTTTAAATCGACTGAAGGAATTAGGCTTGTTCAAATTGTCTAAAGGGTTCTTTCCAAATAGAAAGTGGACTTGACATCTTTTCCAAAGGGATTGATTCAAAAAATTTGTCTAAAGCAAAGGTTCTGAGGGGCCATTGAAAATGTTTTGAAGGAAATGGTCTATTGAGCAAAGCTAAAGGGTACTTTTAAAATTTATTGAAAGGACACTTTGAAGAATTCCAAAGGGTAAGTGAACCGTTACAAAACTTCTAAATGGTCATCTACAAAAAATCCAAAGGGTATCTACCCTTTAGAAAAAGGCTCTTCAAAGTTCTTGAAGGGTCATTCATGAAAGTTTTGAAGAGTCACTTTCTGGAAAAAGGTCCATTTCCTTTTCTTGAAGGGATAATTACAAATTTCTCAAAAGGATAATTTTGAGAAGGCTCTAACAATTTTTTTGAAAGACACTTTCCCTTTGGGAAAATCATTTCTAAGAAGTCCAAGAGGACACTTGAAGAAAGGTCGAGAGGTTGATTCCAAAAAAACCTAAAAGGCACATTCCCTTCAGGAAAGTCCATTATCAAACTCCAATGGGACACACAAAAATTTTGAAGGGTACATTATCCTTCGAACAAATTATCATGACAATTTTTTGAAGGGTAAGTGGACAAATACAATTTTTTTGAAGGGAAATTTGCAAAGGTTCAAAGGAAAAGATTTACTTCAGACTTTTTATTTGAAGGAAATAAACAAAGAGAAGCCTGAAGATATATTTCCTTCAAAACTTTTGTCCAAATTAAATGGACCAATCAAAAAATCTGAAGAAAAGGTACAAGGAGGAAGAGACCACAAACAATTTGTCCGAAGGCAAAGAGATGAACAAAAAAATTTAAAGAAGTCTTTTAGACAAATTATTTGAAAACATTCCTTTAAAAAATTTACCCATGGAATTATTCAAGGCAAATATATAATTCCTTTAGACTTTTTATCCAAATAATATATAGGAGTTTAGCCAATCAAAAAAATGAAGAGATAATTCCCATAGACAATTTATCTGTGATAAAGTGACAAAGAGAAGGCTAAATATATATTTCCTTTGAATTTTTTATCTAAAGGAAATAAATAAGGTATAAATCCATGGGAATTAAGGCCGAAGAGAAAGAATGAGGAAAAATTCTTGAAGGAATACGTGTCAAAAGAAAAGTCAATGTCAAAAATCCCAAAAAAATTGTCCGAGAAGAAAATCTCAAAGACCAATTCCAACAAAAAAGTTAATTGCAAACAAGTTGAAGGAAAATATTTGTAGGAAAGTGCATAATGGAAAAGGCCTCAAGCTTAAGTGAAGTAATGAAAAATAATTGAAAATAGTTGACACCTATAGCCAACCTAGATATCATCGTAAAGTCACTCCCTAAAGAGCTTCTAGTCTAGAGGTTTCATGGTGTCCATGTTTTTAAACTGGTCCTTTTTGGCTTAACTAGTCTAGTTGACCTAGTTGTTTAAAAGGGATAAGTTGGGTTTGGCATTGAAATAAGCTAACAAGGAGTTCAATCTAAGCTTTTATGCCATGTATTTTCTATTCTCTTGGATTTTTTATGGACTATTCATTCATCAAGATCCTCTTTCATACAAGAAAAGGCTATTTATAGTTGAGTGGTCAAATCTTCAGTTGACTCTTTGTTGAAGTCATGCTTATCTCCTAGTCATCTCATTCATGCAATGATCTAACTCAACTTCAAGAAAAGTTCTTAGTCCAATATTTTGGTGTGGCTTTTCATGCAAGAATTTGATTTTTCAAACTTGGGTCCACCTCATCCTTTCTACACCTACATGGAACTTCATTCATGTTTTAGTTCTAGAGTTGACTAGTCTTTCATTTTGTTTAGTTGACAAGTCATGCATTTGCTCTTATTTATCTTGTTGAAGGCTTTCAACATTTTTAGTAGTTTAGGTGGAGTTTATATTTTAATATTGCCATAACATAATGCATGATCAAGGTTTTGACTCAAACTTGAGCTCACCATTCTTTTCAAATGCCAAAGACCTTTTCAGGCAAGATAAAAGACAGGGAGATATTTTTATGCCTTTTTATCTTGGCATAGCTGAAATTGGACTTGAGCTAAAGTGGGAGTTGATCTGCTTTTCTATTTTCAACTCCAACTTCTTAGCTTGTGTGTGATTTTATATATAAGTTGGGTTTTCCTTATAGCAATCACTCTTTTGGCAAGATTAGACTCTACCAAGGATTTGAGTTTTGTAACCTTCTTCAGATAAATAAAAGGACTATTATTTTCAAATTCTAGAATGTTGGTATAGTGTATTTATGTCAATAATTTGTATAAGTGATAGAATTTTTATTCCTTGTCAAGTCTTGATCCTTACCTAATTACTAGTTGATCAGATTGTATAGGTCACATTCTGTGTTTGATGTCTCTTGGCTAAAGTTACAGTGGATATAAGTGGCTATTAGTGGCTTGAATCAAGCCTATTACATCATTTCCCTCAAGCTTTGATCACCAGATAGAACATTTTCATGAAATACTGATGCATAGGAGTTAATTAAAATTGAAAGTTCAATATTTTTCTTATCTAATTTTTATTTTTTAGGATCTCAAATTAAGTGGATGAACCAAAATCTAGGTGTATCACCATCATTAGATAGGATTTCCTTTCAATTTTCTCTCTTCCCTTTTACCATTAGTTTTTAACGTAGAGTAGAGATCCTAATTGATACACCAAAGTGAGCTAGCCCTTATAATATATAGATTTAATCCACTGATTATATCACCCATAGCATAGGATTGTTTCCATGTTTCAGCAGACTATGAAGGCTTGAAACTACCTTCACATGCGAGTCTGATTGATAACAATTACCCCCTATAAATAGTTATTTCATTTATCTTACAAACTCCAAATTTAATCCACCAATAATATAACTAATATGAATAATTACTACTATGTTTTCAAGTAATAAATGAAATGGGAAATAAAAATTTCAAAGCTCAAGGGGATTTTGAACTGATTTTGAAACAAGAATGAGGATAGCTACAATAAAACAATGGCATTCATGAGCATTACATAAATAAGGTTTCTGACTATATTGAAGCGATCAAATATTTACCCATTGATTTCATTCCAAAGAATTTTTTTTTTAAAATGATGAGTTAGATGTATCCACATACTTTATAATCACCCATCTAGGGTTTGACAAGGATAGTGTTAATAATCCAATGAGATTACGCACTAGTTTAATAACTATAAAACATGAATTTGATAAACTCATAAAAAACATGTAATATTAATATTTATTCAAAACATTATATTTAATAATACATGCATACATGTAGGTATAGATACAAATATATAGACAAACTATTGCTTATGAATAGGGAGTCAACATCCCATGATTCTCTCCTAGAATTGTGTAATTATAAGACCCATTACAAAAATAATATATTACAAATAGAGTTTGTAATATATTATAAAAATAACATAAATTTAGGAACTATTTTACTATATGGTAACTTATAAAAAAACCATGTGAATACTAAATTCCCAACATTCCACCCCTTAGTCTTTAGATAGTATAACACATTGTTTTGGCTAACATGCCCTCTTTTTTTTCAAAATGGGGGATCCCTCTAAAAATATTATAAACAAAAGCTTTGGGTTTCTTTATTTTATTATTATCAATAATCCTACCTAAACCCTTGGATATATATATATATATATATATATATATATATATATATATATATATATATATATATATATATATATATATATATATATATGACTTTGGTTCCACAAGCAACAACAAGCCTCTTTTATTTCTCCTTAAGATTAGGGAGTGTTTTTTCTTTTTATAAATCATGGCACAAATGTCATAGATTGAATTTTTATTGAATATCCTAGATTTTATTTCTATTTCCCAAGAATTAGACCCATTATCCCCCATAGAAAGTTAAGATCTCCATAACTGACAAGTAAGATTGTATGTGTCACATTTTTTTCTTTTCCTTGGTCCTTTTCATAAATTTTACAAATCCCAACCAAATAGGAAGGTGCCACATCACCAAGAGTTAAAGAAGCAAATCGATCAGACCTTTAATAGATGTTAGAGCCTAGGAAAGGATGATTGAATGGCAAGGTGCCATATCTCTTTGAGATAGAGCCACCAATCCCCTGAACCTATAAGAGATGTTAGATCCTAGGAGAGCCTGACTAAATGGGAAGGCACCACATCATTGAATATTAGAAAGTATTTTACCCCAAATAATTTAGAGATGTTAGAGCCTATGATAACCCAATTAGATGGAAAAGTGCCACATCACCGAATGTCATAGCAACCAATCCCCTAAACCTATCAGAGATGTGAGATCATGAGAGAGCTTGACCAAATGGGAAGGCACCATATCACCAAATGTCATAATGGTTATTTCTTGAAACCTATCAAAGATGTCATAGCCTAGGAGTTCCCATATGAATGGGAAGGCACCACATTCCCATGAGTCAAATTGTCTATTTATTCAAGCCTATCAAAGATGTTAGAGCCTAAGAGAACCCAACCAAATGGGAAGGTGCCATGTCACTAAGTATACAGATGAACTAGTTTCCACCTAAGGCCTTAGGAAGATAACAATAAAGTATAGGTAAAACCAAGAATATAATCACGACATGCCATGTGTCTATAGCTTGCCCATCACCTGACCTATGGGAATGACATGGAGTATGGATCCATGCCTAGGTCCCAACCATTATTGGGAAGAACAATGAACAAATGACACATGTCAAAAAGTAGAAGCTAGTTGAGAAGCCACTAAGAGATGACACCATGCACCTTCCACATGTTTGGAATTAATAGAATGGGAAGTTGGGCTTGATTTATTTATTTTTTAAACATCCCATTACCATTTTTATATCTATCTAGTGGTGGATGATCATGGGATCCAAATTTAATTACGGATTTAGAAATAAAGGGAGAAAATCCAACCACCAAATCAAGTTTGAATTCATAGGAAGTGAGATACCAAACACCATTAACAAATGGGAGTTGTATTCATGAACTTATTATCCTAAGAGAAGATTGATAAAAATTATAATTATTTCCTTTGAAGAGATCTCTAACTCCTTACTTTAAAAAATCCATAGAGCCCCTATATCCTATACCTTTAGCATTCAAAGCTTCCTAATTAACCTTTTATCCTACTCTAATATCTACATCATCCTCCAACCTAAAGGCCAAAATAGAGTACTCAGATAGTGCATTCATGGCTAGCTTAACCAAATTCAAACACAATAATGATCTATTTAAAGTGATTGAACAAGACCCCAAGGATTTTCATGAAGATAAGTACTAAGAGGTTGAGTATGTAGATGCCCTTATGTATTATGATAAGATTAGAAACCATAGAGTCATAACCAAACTAGAAGTGTTCACATGCACCAACCTATTGAGTGAGATACTTCATAAATCCATCTACGTGTAAGAAGGGGTCAATGACTGGGTGTGCTCACTAAACTCTTAACATTGGATTAATGATATATCTTAGAATGCCTTTAAAGGATACTTCTTCCTCCTAAATTTTAATTTATCCTATAATGTGACTAATGGCTTTGGAAAAATATGAAAGCTAGGATCCCAATAGATACCCATCTATATTCCCCCTCTAATTTACCTTCCAAGCCTCACTCTCATCGCCTTCCAACTCCTCATTCTAGTACTTACTAGTTTTTATCTACGCCCACAAGTTCCCTAGATGGTACCTCCTCTATTTCTCATTGATACCCATCCATCTTTGGCCCATGTACCTTTGGGATTAGCCCTTCTAAACATTATTTCTATTTCATTCCCTTCCACTCCTCCCATCTCAAAACCTAGAGTCCTCTCGATGCTACCCTTGGCGGTAATTTTAATAAGAGGTATGAATATAGCCTTCAAGATCATACCACTTATAGTAAGGACCCTCTTGGTGCATACTTCATCTAGTTTACCACTCCCTTCAACATCTATGAGACCTATGCCATCAACCCTTACAACAACCCCTATTATCCTAGTCAGACCATCTATTGTAACATTGAGAGCCAACTAGAGAAAGAGTTTGAATAAGAAATAGAAGGTGAAAAACAATCTAGGTCTAGATCAAAGGCCTTCTACTTGAATTCAACCTCTTATGCAAGTCTCATTAGCTCCTCTATCCCCAATAGGAGAATTTCAAAATCTATCTCTTTGGCCCCCTCTCTTCATTACCCAAGGTTACATGGGACTTGCCTTCAACTAGCCCATCTCTTCCCTATTTTTCCATGACTCATTTTTGGGGGAAATTCCACCTTAGGTGAACTTGAATAGTGGTAGGGAAATTTTTTCCCTTGGGTCTCACATTTAATTATCCCTCCTTTCACTCCCATGACCCCTCCCCGTCCACTACTTTCCTCTTTCACTCATACTTCCTCTATCTCTCCTCCTCCTCTCTTTCTTCCTTTCACTACAATTTAAAGCACCCCTCCTATACCCCCAACAACCCAAGGAATGGTGTTAGGGTCACATGTGCCATAAATGGTTGTCAAGGATGACCCAAACATGTAAACGAGTTTAAATTGAGCATATAAAAGTATGAAAAGAATGCTCATGTAGAGGTTCATTTAGGAAGGGAATCAATGATATGGAAGAACCATTAGTATTTGTTCTCCCTCAAATAGGTGAGAAATTTCACCATGGAAGAGAGGATGGTCAGGGACCCAGTGTCTATACTTTGAGCTACCCATGTTATGTATGAGAAGTTCCTTAAGGACATGTAGAGCCAAATCTAAACTATCAAAACCCAAGTGAAGATTATATTCCTAGTCAAGATAATTAGATAGGTTAAGGATGCCCTCTTTATACTTTTCTCAATCCTTGGGAAAGTAGTGGAGACTCTATATGAGACCAACTCACTTATCTATTAGACTCAATTCTACATTGAGAGGATTAAAAAGATGGATGGGAAATGCTGGAAGCAATAGGTGGTGGTCAATAAGGGAATGTTCTTGGAGCTTAACCTCATGTTGACCTTATATCTAGGGTGGTATCAAGCATATGCTAAGAACATGAGATATTTAATGGAGGAGTGGTTAGCCTTAACTCATGTTGTAATATGACCCTTAGGAGATGGAAAGAAAAGGATATTAACCTAATTCAAAGAGGTCAATATCTCAGTTTTATTCCACCTAGATGACACCTTGCTTGACCAAGGGGAATTTAGATTCCATATTGGTTAATTCAACCAAGTTATAAGGGAGAAAGTGGCTTAGTTAAACCAAGAAAGGGACCCAAGCAGTGTTAGACATATCAACTCAACCCACAATGAGCATCAACTAGGTCTTTAGGGTCCAAGAATCAAGCACCCTTATAGATCTCTTAAAGACTAACAACTCAAGTTGAGGTAATCTTTAGGGAGCCCTTACTAAACTTGGCCAAGATGAATAAGGAGTTTGTCTTTGTGGCATCCACATTAGAAGAAAGGAGTGCCCAATTAAATTAGTTAGGAGCTATTCTTTATCATTTTCCTCCTTATTTGAAGTGAGTGATCCTCCATAGATTTATTACAGGTTTTTAGCAATTGTTTTGTTTTAATTTTTAAATATGATTTTAATTTTAATGAGTGGCCATCATGGCCCAAGATGGGATCCTTATTATATTTTGAGGTCATACCCAATCCTTTTTTATATAAAGAAGATCCATATTATATTATAGGGTTGACCAAAATTTCTTGAAAGTGTTATCAAATTGATCCAAGGATTTCACTTGTGTTTCCTTCATCACTCTAGACCATAAAATCAGCCTAGATAGATTATTTTAAAAACATTTACTATTTTAATGAATATAAAATCTATTTTTCTACAAAAAGTTTTCTATTGCATTCCAATTTTCCTTCATCTTTAGGTTTGAATAATCATCAATTCTCCTAGGTTAATTGGATTAAAAATTTACTAATTTATGTATGTCATGGTTATGATGTGATTAGCTATTATAGTCATTGTCTAAATTTTTTATCTTCCCTTTAGTAGTATTGATAATTTATGTGTTAGTCTAGAAATTCTCATATGGTGTTAATGTGTTTTCAAAAATAAACTCATAGTACTCATCATTAGTGAGAGTTCTCATTCAATGCATACTCTGGGTTCCCTTAGACTCTTCACACTGTATGTTCTTAGAGATATAAATTTAGTGAAACTTAGTCTACAATGGTATAACTATGGAAGAGTCACTTGGTTCAATGACTAGTGTATTGAGTCTATTTTTGACTTGGAGGCTTCCATTCTCTACCGTACCCTTTCTTCTATTTTGTGTTTTTTTCTTGGAAATGAAATACCCTTTACCCTTGTGTTTAGAAATAATAAACCAAAAACTCAATATTCATCAAAATATTTGAATTATGTGTAAGACATTAGATTAAACTTTTAGTTTTGTTATTAAATCTCTTGGAAACTATTCATGCAAACTTTATTTGCAATGTCTAATACCCATAGCCATGCTGTGGGTTGATCCTAGATTAGTCCTACAATGGACAATGAAATTTGATAGTTATCTTCACCTTCCTCCTTTTATGGAATGCCCAACCTCATGGGCATCTTTTGAGGAAGAACAAATTAGAGTGAATAATAGTTATATCTAGAAAGAGGGCCTTTTTTTAAAACTTCATGTTTTTTATTGATCTATTTTATAAATATATTGATTTTGGTCTATTTATAAAAATGTGTTAATTATTGTTTGACTATAAACCATATTAGACACTACATTGCCTATTATTAGGGCTATGTCCCATTGAGGTAGATTGGTAATTTCCCTATGCTTCTCCATACAAAACCTAGTTCCAACTAATCTAGACCTACCATGATTCCTATCAATTCATCCCCGTAACCTATCCCAAATTTTCTACCTATGATGGCCTAGTTAACTAACTCTACCATTAACATCTTGGTAGTCATCCATGATTTACCCAAGAACCCTAAAAGATATCTTCCCCATTTCACTTTGGTAAGGAACAAACCATGGAGGAAAACATAACATCCTACAAGACCACTGTGAAGCTTATTAATGTATAACATGATGATGTGACATGCATAGTTTTCCAATTTACCTTGATTGACTCTACCTATGATTGGTTCCTAAACCTTCCTAAAGACTCTATCTAGAGTCGAGACCATTTCATTTCTACTTTCCTCACCCAATTTTGGAAAGTCATAGACCCCAGTGTCTTATATTAGTAGTTTGACTACATAAAAAGGGAGCCTAATGAATCCATTACAAACTTCAATGTAAGGTTTAAGAAGATGTATAGCTAGGTAACTGTGCTTTATCAACCCAGATCTCAACTAACACTTGAAATGTACAAAAATTCACTAGACCCTTGGACAACCATGTTCCTAAGAAGGAATACAACCATAACATACATATCCTTAGCTTATATAGGGGATATTAAGGTACATAGGAAATTGAACACCAAAGTTCACACAAATATCCCCATGCCTATTATGATACCATATATGCTTACATTTAACTTCTTTTCCAACTCTAATTAGAATACACCTATGCTTTAGCCACTTCCTATAATGCACCAACTCTCACTAGGTCATCCCACTTCAAACCAACAACTAGTTTTCCTAAACATAGGGATCTAAGATACCATCAGAGTTGTTTCCAGAATCTGGATAATGTGAGTGCAATAGAGATGTGATCACACTAGTTGAAGCAAGTGCACACCACATAGATGCTAAAGCAATTTGAAAATAACACAAGAAGATAAATCACACAAGACAAAATAGAGAAAACCAAAATCTAAATAATATGAGATGGCCAAAGTGAGGACTACAAATAGGAGAGTACATAAATCCTCCACAAAAAGTGGATAAGGCACCCCAAGAATAGACTGTAACTCTTTCATGAAAGGTGGTGACAAGGTGCTAAGAATATAAAAGTAAATCCCATTAAGGGAGTTACTTATGACATTCTTATGACACCTATGACACATCTATGACACACACCTCCACATAAGCTAGCCTATCCCACAAATGTAGGAAAGCTCCATGTATGCACAGAAAATACAATTTCCCTAATTAATAAATAGGGAAAAATAAAAATCTACACTAATACCCACCCATAAGCGCAGCTTAGGTCGGTAGTGTGGAAATATAAAATGGGTCCCTACAACTAGGCTTGATGAGGTACCCATGTACAAATGTAATCTCTCATAAGATAGAGAAATGGAGAAAACCTGTAGGAAAAAACTCCCCCCCAAAAGAGAGACATGAAACAAAAGAAGAGGCTAGAAGGCCCCCTGAAGATGATGCTACTGCAGATGTGGACCACACCTCAAGAAGAGCTCGTAGATGAATGAACTTGCTCTCGGTGAAAGGTTTGGTGAAGATGTCTGGAACCTTCTCTAAAGACTAACAAAATATCAAGTTAATGACCTGATTATGAATAAGATCTTGAATGAAATGCATGTGAATCTCTATGTGCTTGGTCCACTGGTGCTGAACCGGATTCCTACAAATTTGAATGGTAGTTTGGCTATCATAATAAATGATGGTAGCCTACCTGACAGGAATGCCAAACATAGAAAGAATCCCCTAAAGCCAAATAGCCTTAGTAGCTATATTAATAGATCTCCTGTACTCTGCCTTTGTGGATGATATAGCAATAGCATTTTGCTTCTTACTAGACCAATTGATAGGACCAGAACCTAGAGAGAAACTATAACCAAAAGTGGACTTGCGAGTTTATGAATCGACAGTCCAGTCTGAATCTATATATCCAACCAAGTCAACCTCTATGCCAAATTTGTAATGAATCTCGTATCTATGTGAACCCTATATGTAGTGCAAGATCCTCTTAGTTACTTTCCAATGTAGCTCATGAGGTTTCTACATGAATCTAGAGACAAGCCCCATTATATATGATATGTTGGGCCTAGTGTGATCAAGTAGATGAGACTACCAACAAGTTGTCGATACTGAGTGGCATCAACCAATGGTGAAGAACAATCAGCCTCAAGCTTGACTCTTGATAGAAAGGGAGTCAGAGATGGCTTACAATCAGCCATGTGAAATTGAGCTAATAAGTCAAGAGCATACTTAGGCTGTGCAAGAGAAATCCCTAAATCTGACTATGAGATCTCAATGCTAAGGAAGTAGTGCAACAAACCCAAGTCTATCATGTCAAATCTATCCTGAAGAGATGCCTTCACCACTATAATAGCTGATGAAGAACTCCTAGTGATCAAAAGGTCGTCAACATATAGAACCAAAATCAAGAGTGAATCATCCTGCCACAAGAAGTAGACATTAGGATCAGAATGGCACCTAGTGAAACCTACTATGAGAAGGAAGGAATCCATCTTGGCATACCAAGCCTAAGGGGCATGTTTGAGGCCATAGATATAATTCCTAAGTCTGCATACTAAGGAAGAATCTTGAACAAATCTTGGTGACTGCTCCATGTGAATCTCCTCCTCTAGGTCTCCATAATGAAAGGCACTCTTCACATCCATCTGATGCACATCCTAACCATGTGTTGTGGCAATATCCAAGGTGAGTTGGATAGTAGTCATATTTGCAATGGGTGCAAAGGTCTCTAAGTAGTCAATGCCTACCACCTATGAGAAACCCTTGGCAACCAATCACACCTTGTACTTATCAACTGACCCATCTGCTACAAACTTGGTCTAATATATACACCTACATCGAACCATCTTTCTTCCCTTAGGAAGTGAAGTTAAGTCCCAAGTGTGATTTTTGATTAAGGAAGAATATTCTTGCTCCATAGCACTATCCCACTCAAGTACCCCTGATGCCTCTTGAAAAGTCTGTGGATCCAAAACTAAAGCAAAGAAGGCATGTGGATCTCTTTGAAAATCCCCCTAGTACGTTTGTCATCTACGAGATCTCTTGCCCAAGTGCTAGCACTCTTAAGTGTCTATCTGGCCCAAAGTGGCCAAGAAGTGGGTGAGTCAAGTGCTAACTCCTCATCCTCTGACTGACTAGAGGTGGATGACTCTACATCATTGTCCTCACTGTCTGAACTCAAAGAAGAAGAAGATGTCTCTGGCTCAAGAACCTACTATGGCTAATCTAAATCTGACGAGGAATCATCCTGAAGAAGTAGATCCAATGAGGGAGAAAAAGTGTCAAGTGTTGAGTCTCTAGGACTCTCCTAAAAATGGACACTTATCTCAATGAACAACTCATGAGTGACTGGGTCTAGAAGGTGATATCCCTTAATACCATCCAGATATCCTACAAAGATGCAAGGCTTGGACTGGCGTTCCATAGCTTTACATTTATTCTTCAAAATGTGGGCCATGGTTGGGGATCTAAAAACTCTAAGGTGCTCAACATCAGGTTTCCTTTTATGCCAAGATTTAAAGGGTGTTATCCCTTCCAAAGCTTTGTGAAGAACCCTATTTTGAATGTAGCAAGCACAATTGATGGCTTCAACCCAATACTATGGTGCTAAGGATTTGGAGTGAATCATATAGCTACCCATCTCTTTAAAGAACCTATTTTTGCATTCTGTAACCCCATTTTGTGAAAGAATGTAAGTGACTATGTGCTGCAAATAAATCCCCTCTGTGGTGCAAAACTACTCAAACTTGATGCTGACATACTCCCCTCCATTATTAGTTCAAAGAACCTTGATGGATTTCTCACTCTGTTTCTCAACAAGAGCCTTAAAGTCTAGAAAATTTTCAAACACTTCAAACTTTTGTTTGAGAAACTATATCCATGTGTACCTAGATAAATCATCAATGAAAGTGAGGATGTACTTGGCCCTTGTGAAACATGGTTTGGGAAAGGGTCCTGATACATCACTGTGGACTAACTCCAAAGGTTTTAAAGCCCTCCAAGCTTTGCCTTTGTCAAATTTTGCTTAGGGATGCTTCCCAAGGGAACACCCCTCGCAAAGTCCTATTAAGAATTGGACATGAGGCAAGCCAATGACCATGTCATTTTTGCAAAGTTGCTCAAGGTAGCAGTAGTTAAGGTGGCCAAACCGCTCATGCCATAATTTTCTAACTCTATCTGAATGAGTTAGTAATGCTATTGGGGAAGAATTTGATGCAAAATGTGAGAAGGTGTATAACCTTGCTTGGTGATCTGCCCTACCCACTGCCACTATAGTATCATTATGTAACTCCCTGATAGCCACTAAATCTGGTGAAAACTCAACTCTCATTCCCTAAATAATGTGATTGACTTGGTACACTAATAGGAGATTGGTTGAAAAAGAAGGAACACTTAGAACATTATTGAATGTTCCTCCTTCCATTTCAACTAACCCTCTCCCTGTAATGGAAACTGATGTGTCATCACCCAAACTAATTAAAGTCATGGTACAAGGCTCTAAAGATGAAAACTCAAGTAGTGAAGAGCCCATGTGGTGAGAGGCACCTGAGTCTATGACCCATGAAGATGTAGAAGCTATTGTAGCTACAAGGGCCTTGCCCTTTTCTTTCTCCTTACCCTTGCCTTTTGCCTTGGTAAAATCTTGGGTAGATGAATTCTACTTGATGGACTCAAGAACACCTATGTTTTTCTTCTCTAGAAGATGAGTTAGGTGATCTATTTGTTTCTTCATGCATTTGTGTTCATTATGCCCTGTCTTTTTACAATAGGCACATTGAACCTTCTCCTTCTTAGGTTTAGCATTGGAAGAGGAAGTCTCAATGTTATTTTTGGCAGGATTGGTGTTTTCTTTCTTCTTCTCCTAGTCATTGTTCTTTTTCTTCTTCTCCTTTGTTGAAGTCTTAGCCTTACCATTTCCAGCTATCAAGGCTTGGGGTTGAGTAGACTTCATTGTGCCCATTTGAATTAGCTTATCTTGCTCCCTAGTCAAGTCAACAATAAATGAATTCAAAGAAGGCATTTTCCATGTAGTGCCAAGGGCACTTTTTGTGGCATGGAAAGTGGAGACAAAGACTAAATAGCTTGGACCTAACTTTGCAAGAATAGAAAGTATGAGTTGATCATCTTTCTTCTCTATCCCACATTCTTTCAATTATAATCTAAGGGCCTTAAACTTAGTGAGAAGTTTTGTAGGGTGTCAAAGTTGCTAGGACTTAGACTAATGAGTTCATTTTCAAGTTCATAACCTCTCATCTCATCAAGCTTCCCAAATAACTTTTATAAGGTGTCCCATATGTCATTAGGAGTCTGGGAGGATTCTAAATGGAAGAGAAGTTCTGGACACACAGACAAACTCAGTAATCCATAGGCTTCATCACTACAGTTGTATCACTTGACCTTTTCAGCATCAGTGTTGGGTTCTACTTTAGTACCCATGGTGATCCTATATAACCCTTTGCTTCTAAGAATGATTGAAATTTTAACTTTCCATTCATGATAGTTGAAGGGTGTTAGGGGTTTAAGTTGAAAAGAATCTATTTTTAGCTGAATTTAGGTGAAGTTGTGTTGATTGCAAGTTTTGAATTTATGCCAAAAGGAGAATGAAATCAAAAATTTCTAAGTTTTGAAAAGCAATCACACCCCCCTAAAATATTGAGCCCCCCCCAAATATGCAATTTCATGCTCAAAAGACGTCAGACTCAGCTGAAAATGCATCTCGAGAGACCCAAATTTTTGGCACTTTATAAACTAGTGCATTTTTGACAAATAACAAGCCTACATTGTGGATAATTGAATTACAAACACTTTTATAAAAAATGGTACCCAAATCTGAGCTACTATTTGCAAGATATTAATGGTTCAATTTTCTCGTAAACTAGTGTTTTTGTAAAAAAAACACTAAAACATTAAAAAAATGCCTGTTATGAAAGAGAATGTGGCCTTCCAACCACTTGTTGGATTTGGCACAGAACGAGGAATCCAAAGGAGGTTTGTGTGAGGGGGAATTGGCCTCTCGCTAACCTGGGCCTCACCCTTCGTCTTCGATAGGTGAAGATACAAGTTTTAAATGAAAAACCCCAAATTTAAAAACTGTCTAAAAAATTAAATATTAAGTCAAATTGACTGATTTTTATTTTACAAGTCAATTTTAAACTAAAAATAATGAAGCATAGATAGAATGAAGGATTGCCAAGTGTCCAAGGGGTGCCACATGGGATGCCAAGTAAGGAAGGGGTGCCAAAATAGCACAGTCTAGAATTTTAACTCAGAAAAGACAAAAAAATAAATGTGCAGACCTACTGGACACCGTACGGCCTGGTTGGCACCTTGATGGGCAAGAAAATAAGCTAGAAGGACTACCTGAGGCATAGCAGAACTGAAGGGACTACTGAAGTTGGCGCAAACTTGCAGACTTGCATGCTGTATGCCCTAGTCAGCTATTGGAGAGCGCAAACTGCTACTGCTGGAACTGAAGGCTATTTTGGATGCCGTATAGCTAATGGTGTGGCTGGAAGGAAGGACTTCTACTACTGGAACTGAAGTTGCTTAGAGCTGCTCCTCTCTCTGCTCCTTACACACAACAATGACGCCCAAGGTAACTACTGAACCAGCCTCTGAAATGAAGACAACCAAGACACTCAAAGGCTAAGGATTCCCATAAAAATGATACCAAAAATTATATATATATATATATATATATATATATATATAAAATTTTAGATCAGATCTAGAAAATAAAAAAACAAAGAGAACTCCACTCCTCTTGATTTCAAAATGAACTAAAAACATAACCATACACATGATTACCGTTCTTGCTCTGATACCATATCATAGTTGTTACCCAAATCCAGATAATGTGAGTTAAATGGAGATGTGATCACACTAGTTGATGCAAGTGCACACCACATAGATGCTAAATCAATTTGAAAATAAAACAAGAAGATAAATTGTACAAGACAAAATGGAGAAAACCAAAATTTGATTAACATGAGATGGCCAAAGTGAGGACTAAAAATAGGAGAGTACGAAGTAACTCCTCCAAAAAAGGTGGACAAGGCACCCCAAGAATAGACTGTAACTCCTCTATGAAAGGTGGTGACAAGGTGCTAAGAATAGAGAAGTAACTCCTATCAAGGGAGTTACTTATGACATTCTTATGACACCTATGACACATCTATGACACACACCTCCACATAAGTTAGCCTATCCCACAAATGTAGGAAACTCCATGTATGCACAAGAAATACAATTTCCCTAATTAATAAATAGGGAAAAACAAAAACCTACACTAATAGATACAATTCCATAAACTCAACACCAAGTGATGTTAGTCAGAGATAAAAACACCCAAACCATGCCTCAAGATTTGACTAAAACATAGTTGGATTCCATTCATTAGATGGTACAAAAACTCAACAATGACTTCCTGGGGCTATATAAACAAGTGAGTAACTCCAATACAAAGAGATCAAATAAAAACTTCACATATCAACGACCAAATAACATATATAACCATCCTCAAAATTTCTCAAAATCTTCACCTAAAAGGTTGCCTAAGATTAATAAATTTGAGATAGCCTTACCTAATTGGTGTCAAGTACATAACATGGAAGCACATGAATAACTAGACTACATGGAGTTTGATTTTACTTTTAAGATATTCCAAAAAAATATGGAAGAATATGAGGTGGTCCCCAATCATCCTAAATCCTCTAACTCAGGTGAATCCCCTAGTACTTCTAAGTTATTTTAAACCATAGATTTCCATAGACAAATATAAAATGCACCACACGAGGCTATTAGTGAAGTATAAGCCTTTCAATAGTTCTAATGGAGAAACTAATATATTAGGAGTAGGTAGAAACAATATCCCCTTACTACCTCAACAGCACCAAATAATGGTACAACCCCACTAGAAAAAAATTCTAAGAATGATCCCCCATCTCCAACACCTTATGAACCTAAGACACCTATGGAAACCCCACTACTCAAAAGTAATTTTGGTTAGAACATAGTCGAGGATATGAAAAATATCAAGTCTAGCATTACTCTTAATCAGCTTGCTCAAATCATAGAGAAACATGATCTCCTACTAAATTATTTGACTCAAAAGCTAATCCCATAGGCTCAATCAAAACCAAAAGCAACCCACACTAATGTGTTCATTCAAATGAATAGTATGAAGTTTCCCCCTTTCCTTTTAACCATATGGTTGTTTGGATGGAATCTATGTAATGGATTAGTAGATTCATGAGCCTCAACCAATTTGATGCTAGTAGGCACATGTGAAAAACATAGTCTAGCCCCCATAAAGTTAGACAAGGTAGTGGTCTAGTTAGACAAGTTAGAGGTGAAAGTGACAGGTGAGTTATTAAACATCGACATTTAGTTAGAATTTGAGCCTAATATTCAACACTTTATAGACATTCAAGTGGTGGATATCCCAAAATCCTATGGCAAGCTCCTCAAAATAGATTGGTCCAACACCCTGAATGGGTATATGGGAACATAGTTTTCTAATATGTGGTTTCCATGGAAAGGAGTAGCTAGCCAAATAAGATTAGATAGAGAACCACACATGAAGCATATGATCACAAAATACAACACCATTAATGAGAAAACAAACTTGGTTCTTTTAGACCTATGCATCTTGTTTTCCCCCAAAAATAGCTTTCATTTTTAGGACAACATTTGAATTATTTTGGTCTTACAGACAAAAATTGTATCTTCCATTTTCAAAATTTTGTCTTAGACATTTAGATTCCTTATTTTCAAGGCTTCTCAAAAAATCTACAGACTTTGCTAGTCAAGTTCAATGGATTTTACATGATGATTTCTACAGACTTTGTATCTTCAGATTCTACAAGCAAGTTATTTTATACAAGTTCAAATGCTCTTATAGGCATTTTTAGTCAAAAGATCAATTTTCAACACTCTGTCATTTTCCAGGATTAGTTCAGAGCTTTGGTTTAATTGAAAATCTTCATCGGCAAGTATCTGAATACAAAAGGAGACCTAAACCATTTAACCGTTGAACCATTAAACCAATTGGGTTCAAAGGTTTAATGGGTTCAAAGTTCAACAAGTTCGATGTCTTTGGAAAGAGTTAAGCGCTTCATCAAGGTTCAAAGTTCAATCACTTCAAGAGGTTCATTGGCTTCCAAATATTTGGTCAAATCAAAGTGACTTGAACCATTGAACCAATTGGGTTCAAAGGTTCAACAGGTTCAAAATTTCAACAGTCAGTTCAACCAAAGGAATAGTTCAATTGTTCAAATCAACCAAGCAGTTCAATGCTTTATTTCACTCAGATGGTTCATTTCCTTTGTTTCAACATCTTTTGGTTTGACCATTTGGTTCGTCAGTCAGTTCAAGGCTTTTGTTGAACTGTTGAACCAAATTTTTGTTCAACATCTTGCTTCAACGAAAAGGTTCAACAGTAGGTTCATTGCTTTTAGTTCAATCATTTGGTTTAGGGAATAGTTCATCAGCTTTATTTTGAAAGTGCTTGGTGTGCTTCATTGAACCATTGAACTGGTTTAATAGACAAGTTCAATCAAATGGTTCAACTGTCAGTTCAAAGGCAAGTACAAATATTTGGTTCAATGCTTAGTTTATCGGTCTATTTTATTTGTTGAACCATCAGCTTAAACCATTGGATTGAACCATTTTGGTTCAAAGCCTTGGATAAACTGATTGTTTTAATGTATTAGTTCAACTGCAAAGTGCATCCAATGGTTCGTCGACTTTTTGGTTCAAAGGCGCTTGGCGCGCTTCATTGAAACTTTGAACCAGTTCAACGTCCAAGTTCAAAGGGGCGGTTCAATGATGAAAAGAAAATTTTCAAAGGACAAGTGCCCTTGTGGAGGACACTTCATTGACCAAAGCACCCTTCGGATTTTCAAAAGGCTTGTTTAAATATTTGGCAAAATTTTCCCTAGACTTTTTGTCCATGAGAATTTTCCCTAGAATTTTTGTCTGCTGGAATTTTCCCTGGGGAAAATGTCCGCGGGAAACGTTCACCAAGAATAGCCTAGGGAAAAGCTTGGGGGAATTTGCAAAGGGCTAATGAAGGACCCCGCAAGGGTAGGTGCCCTTGCGGGGAACTTTTAGCCATCAATCTGAAGACACTTCCTGAAGCTGAAGGATCATTTATCAAGGTTAGAAAGGGCAAGCCCAATCTGGAAAAGTGCCAAGTGGAAAGCCAAAAGAAGACCAAGGGGTGATGTGCCCAGAGACGTCAAATTCAACATAGTCAACTAGCCATTGGAAACATAGTGAAAGGTGTGCAAATGTCAAATTGAAGAGAACAAAATAATTATTGATCCTTTGAACATACAAAATAGAATACATTCACAGATTTCAAGGCCAAGACTAGCAGAAAGTGGGGAAGGAATAGAACAACAAGCTGAATCTAGTACTCGATTCAATTCATTAGAAAAGGAGGAATGATGAAGATAACATTAGACTGCTAGGCATACATTGAAATTTGTAAAACTTTCAATTGCATGACTTGTTTATCTACATTGAGAATATCAAATGGGTAAAAGGCCCCAAAGTTCCAGCTTGTCTTCCTAACATTTTCCAATGCATCATGATGTATTACTGTTCCTGAGTCCTTCTTGAAGTGGCTATATAAGGAACTTTCTTTCATTATAAAATCAACTTTTTTTTGACAATCAGAATGAAACTCTGCCAAAATTGAGAGGCATCATTGAGACTTTGTGCTCAGTTTGTTTATCATATTTTGTTAATAAAAATAAGTGACTTTTTTAGACTTTGTGCTGTGATATCTTTTTGGTTTCATTGATTCAATAAGCAGGATTAGTAAATTTGTGAAGAAGGTGTCCTGAAGAATCAACTGTGGAGAGAGTTTGTGCCCCTATAGCTGCCTTTAGTGTGTTTGCTTTTTCATTGTTGTGTAAAGGACTTTGAGAAGACTTTGAGCTTTCATTTCCCTTCATATATCACTCTTGAATATTTTAGGTGGAGACTTCGTGTTGTGTCTTGATTTGCCAGTTACCATACTTTTAGTCATATTCTACTTTTATTTCTAGGAGTATTCTTGTGGCCGGTTGCACAGTTCCTCTAAAAAAAGAGGAGTGCTATCTGTCATTCTCTTGAGTTTTTCCTTTGTTTTGTTTACATCATCTCTAAAAAAGAGAGATGAATGTCTAGTCCTACGCTTGAGTATTATTTTCTGTTCATACATATACATAGCATATCCATAGGGAACCTCCCCTTGATGAGAGGAGAGAGCAGTCTCCTTCTGATGTGATAAACTTACACATTAGGATGACTAATCTTCTTGCTTTGGTTGATAAGACCTATTTTGTTTACCAGTACACTGATAAACAAAATATTCAACCAATAGTTTTTGGTGACTCCTCTGGGGAATTACCCATTATCTATTTATAGTCTACCCATTCCATTCACCTCCACACCATAGGAAAAGAATGCACAGTTTAAAGCCTCAATCTTTAACTAAAGCAAAGCCAATTCTTTTCCAATTTTGTTTTACAATCTGGCAGATTCAAGGTATACATGAAGCCAAAGGGCTGAAGGTGTCATTGATCCTATCTTTGAGTTGGTACAGCAAAGTGATTTTGACCTGTTTCCTTCACCATCTCATCTCCAACGAACCAAGAGCTTCCCTCCTCCTAAAGCTAGATCTCCATTACCAGATGAAGTATCTACTTCTACTATTGATAAAGTTGTGCCTATAATTACCTCTTTGAGATTTGTTATCCCTCATTTTCAGTATCTTATAATGGCAATTCAAGGCCCCTGGGGTAATGCTTTTGGCCCTCTCAATCTTACTCCTCCTTTACATGAACTTCCATGCAGTTCTAGGAAGAATTTCTCAAAATTTTATGGTGATGGTAAAGTTCATCCTGATGAACATATTATAACATTTAGTATACGTTGTGGAGTAATTGGGGTAGAGTTTAAAGATGTACCAGTTAGGCTTTCTGTTGAAACACTATAAGGTCCTACTGCAGATTGCTTTTACCATTTACAGGCTCGATCTATGACTAATTGGAATACTTTGAAAGCTAAGTTAATAGCTAGATTCAAACCTGTATAAGATTCACATACACTTCTAGCTCAACTTACACAAATGAAAAAAGAGCCACATGAGCCTACGAGAGACTTCATAGCTAAATTTGACAAGTTGAGAAATAGAATTCCTATGATTGCCATACCTATAGCTAAGAATCTCAAATGCTTTTTTATTAATTCTCAGCTGCCTAAAGTCAGTTTCCTCTTTAGACGTGAAGGCCAAATAGATCTCGCTGTAGCTCAACTTTTGGCCACTGAAGTAGAGGATTAATCATCTTAGTAGGGAAAATAAGAAGAGATCCCAATAAAAACAGAGCTTCATCATCTTTCAAATTTGCATCTACAAACACCACATATCCAATGGTGTAGAAATTAGCAAATGAGCTCCTTGCACTCAAAAAGCAAATGGCTCAAGGAATGTCTTCTACTCCTACATACAGAAAGACATTCCCAAATCATTCATATCAAGGCAATGTTGCCAGAAACTAAGGACAACATAATCTCTTTCCTTCTCCACAAGGAAAACTTGCCTTGGAAGCTCCTCCAACTAATTTAGCAATGGGATATCTTGAGATAGAATGAGAATTTTCTTATCAGCCTAAATTAAATTAAGAAAATGATGCTGATATCATTGAAGATAGTCAAGAAGAATCAGCTGGTGACTCCCACATTAGTTTTTTGAATTATCAAGATGAACTTAAAAGAAAAGGAGAAGCTTCAGATGGATCATATGTAGTGTTTACTAGGTTTAAGAATCAATCAATCCAGCAAGCTAATAAAGAAAAGACAGAAGATAAATCATAGCCAGCAGTCACAATTGCCAAATGTGAAATGGCTCTGCCCTTTCAACCAAAAGATCTAGTAATCACTCAAAAGGTAAATACATCTGTTGTGCCTTCCTCTTCTACTTCTAATTCGAAAACTAGTCCACCTCTCATCCCTACTAAAACTCAGAAAGTTGAAGTACCTTTCTCTGTATCTAGCTCGATTCATCCATTTGACATAATTGACCATGTCAAAAAGACAAAAATACAGATGTCTAAATTTGAGTACTTGCAGTCCAATCTGAATCAACTAAACAAGTTGGTCCAATATGTTAAAAATCAGACCATCCCTACAAGACAAAATGCCAAAAAAGTAATTTTTGATTCTTCAATAAATATGCCTATTCCAAATAATCTTATTATTACTCCTCTAGCTGGTTCTAGAAAAATAGAACCCTTCTATGTTTCCCTACTAATCAATGGCCATAAGCTGAGTAATTGTATAATAGACTCAGGTGCATCTGACAATGTTATGCCTGCCAAAGTTGCTGAGTCTCTTGGTCTCACATTGACCAAGATGTTTGGTAAATTTTTCTCCATGGAGAACAAACAAGTGCCATTGCTAGGGCAGATCAAGGATACCCAATTTGCATTCGTAACATTTCCAGACAAAAGGATTAAAATGACTATATTAGTGGCCGACATCCCAGCATCTTATGGTAATTTACTTAGATGGAATTTATGTAAAGACATGGGAGGAGAACTGAACATGGATCTATCTAAGGCAATGATCCCTGTCCAAGGTGTGATGAAGAGATTACTTCTTAAAAAGGAAGCAAAGTATGTAGTTATCAAGACGTCAGATCTTGAAGCTCAAATCCCCTTTGAATCCACAGGTATGGGTAATTATTTTTTATATATAGATCATGTCGAAAGATCCTCCATTTCTGATGAGGGAATGTCTAAAGTGAAGATAGTGTTTGATGAGATTTGGACTCTAAAATTTGATGATAGTTATTCCTCTACTGGTTTTGGAGCCAAAATTGTCTTGATATCTCCTCAAGGAGATATGTTCCCTTCATCATATAAGTTACAGTTCAACAATACAAATAATATAGATGAATATGAATCACTATTGCTGGGCATGAAGGCTACTCAAGAAAGAGGCATCAAGTTTCTTCATGCTAAAGTGGATGCTGAATTAGTGGTCTATCAAGTGAGAAATTCATATCAAACCAAGAATTAGAGGCTGCGCCATTACCATGATCTTGTTTGGGATCAAATTGAAAGCTTTGATGCTTTCAACATTTCTTCCATTCCAAGAGAATCCAATGATAGAGCTGATGCACTCGCTATTTTAGGAGCTCTTTTAGTTCTTCATTCTAATTTTAAAGAAGATAAATATACCATTGAGCTTGTTTATAGACCGAGTGTTCCTGACAATGTTGATCATTGGAAAATTTTCAATGATGATCAACAGATCATTGCCTTTTTGGAAAAAAAAGATAATTTTGAACAGTTGTATTTTAAAGGCAGTGAATCTCAAAAGTCTGAATTAATTTTTGAATCTCGTTCAGATGTCAATAAAGAGTTCCTACAGCTAAAAGAAAACAAAATTCCTAAAGGCTTGGTTTCTCTTGAGAAGTTGTTCGACAAGCATGATAGATTCATCAAGCAATAGTAGATAGATTCAAATTTCTCTCAGGAATTTGACCAACAAAGAAAATCCAAAAATGGTCAACATTGGTAAGTGTTATACACCTGAAGAAAAATTCAAATTTACTTCTTTGCTCTGTCAATACATTGATGTCTTGGCATATTCATATGAAGATATGAAGTCTCTAAAACCTGATGAAATCTGCCATCATATTCCTCTCAAGGCTGATTCAATGCCTTACAAGCAAAAATCTAGATCATACAATCCAAAAATTTCAAGTACAATTATGTCTGAGATTCAGAAAATGTTAAATGCTAGAATTATTTTTCCAATCCATCATTCTACATGGATTGCGAATATAGTTCCTGTAAGGAAGAAAAATGGTGAAATCTGCATTAGTGTAGATTTCCAAAATTTGAATCAGTCTTCTCTGAAAGACAATTACCCTTTGCCAATCATGGACCAAGTGCTTCAAATAGTAATAGGATAAAAAATGTTATCAATGCTAGATGGATTTTCAAGCTATAACCAAATTAAAGTTGTTGAAGCTGATCAACACAAGACTACATTCATCACGCCTTGGGGTACATTTGCATACAAAAGAATGCCTTTTGGATTAATAAATGCTAGCACTACCTTTTAGAGAGCTATGGATATGGCTTTCAAAGATGAAATTGGAAAATTCATAGTTGTATATTTTGATGATTTAACTATCTTTTTAAAGTGTTGATCTGATCATATGCGCCACTTGCAACAAGTGCTGGAGCGCTATCGGTAGAACGGTATTTCTTTGAATCTTAAAAATTCTATTTTTGGAGTGATAGAAGGGAAACTTCTTGGACACATTGTGTCCAAAGAAGGCATAAAGATTGACTCATATAGAGTCAAGTCTATTCAAGAGCTGAATTTGCCTGCAAGCAAGAATGTTGTTCACACTTTCTTCAAAAAAGTGAATTTCTTATGGAGATTCATCCCCAAATTTGCTGAGAAGACAAGACACATTGTAAACATGATGAAAGGAAAGACTACCTTTAGCTGGACTAAAGAAGGCAAAGCAGCGTTTCAAGATATCAAAGTTGCTATTGCTCACGCCCCTACCCTGGTTTGTCTAGATTACCATAGAGATTTCATTATATATAGCTATGCATATGAGCATACTCTTTCAGTGATTCTTGTCCAAGAAGACAAAGAAGGTATGGAATCTCCCATCTCTTTCATGAGCTGCCCTCTGAAAACTCATAAAGTGAAGTATTTGAATATAGAAAATCATGTCTATGCCTTGGTAAAAGTAGTCAAACACTTTCGCTTCTATATTCTGAATTCACATACTACTGCCTTAGTTCCTGACAGTGCAGTCAAGTCTATATTAACTCAATGGAGATTGGCACAAAGAGAGGTAATTAGATTGCAAAGATCCAAGAATTTGATCTGGATATCAAGCCAACAAATCTAGTTAGAGGTAAAGGTCTTTGTTAATTAATGGCTAACAATAAGCCTAAATATTCACAGCTTGAAGAAGCTGAAGTAGACAATATGTCAACAGTCCTTTTTGTTTCTACTACCAATGAATGGTATTCGGATATTGCCTATTTTTTGACTTATGGAGAATGTCCTGCTCATTTGTCTTACAAAGAGATGAGAACTATCAGATTGAAAGCTACCAATTTTGTCCTTTGGGACTATGGCCTATACAAAAGAAGCATAGATAGAGTTTTTCTTCACTGTGTAGATAAAGAATAGCAGACCCAGCTTTTGAAATCTTTCCATAATCTAGCTTGTGGAGGACTTTTTTTGCCCTAGTGACTGCTCACAAAATTCTATGAGCTAGGTATTATTGGCCGACTCTTTTCCAAGATGCACATAAATAGGTAAGGAAATATGAACTTTGCCAGTAATTTGTTGGAAAACCCAAGTTGGTTGCTCTGCCTCTCAAGCTAATAATCATAGAGGAACCTTTTCAGCAGTGGGGACTCAATTTTATTGGGAAAATAAATCCATCTTTAAGTGCTAGACATGATTATGTCCTTACAGTGACTGATTATTTCACTAAGTTGGTAGAAGCAATCTCGACAAAGCATGTTACTTCAGAAGTTGTATGCAACTTCTTGAAAGAGAATATCATTTCCAGATTTGGAGTCTCACTCAAAATTGTTACTGATAATGTAGCTTATTTCACCTCTCAAGAAATCACATAATTCTATTTTTGTTATGGAATTACGCTCTCTCATTCTTCTAATTATTTTCTGCAAGGAAATGGACAAGCTAAGCCCAGCAATAAAAATTTGGTAAATATTATCAAGAAACTTGCAGATGATAATCAAAGGATGTGGCACAAAGTATTGGTGGACACTTTGTGGGTTGACAAGATCACACCAAAAAGGGCAATTTGTATGTCTCCTTTTCAACTTCGCTACGGTATTAATGCTAAGATACTAATTAGTTTAGAGTTACAGCCTTGAAATTGGCAAAGGCCATTAAAGATCAGACATATGAGAGTTCTCTTGACAAAATAATCATGTGTGTAACTCAGCTGGAAGAACAGAGAGTCATGGTGGTGGATAGAATTGCTACTCATCAAAATTTGATAAAGAAATTTTTTGATAAAAAAATTGGAAATCATGATTTCTAGATTGGGGATAAAGTCATACTATGGGACAAAAAAGAGAGCCAAAAGGGATACACAAAATTTTTGACTCCCTTTGGAGAGGCCCATTCACAATTCATCAATGCATGGGTGAAAATAGCTTTTTGTTGAAATACCAAGATGGCACGCTCTTTTCTCTACCCCATAATGGGAAGCATCTGAAGCACTTCAATTCTTGAAGTATCAGATCATTGCCTTTGTATATATGTCTATTTGTATAGTTTTAATTTCTATTTTGTTTTTTTTGTTTTCGTTTTTTATGCCTTTCATTTTTAGAAAGCATGACTCTGAAGGCCAATGCTACATTTGAAGAAATTGGAGATTCTGAATTCTACTCCTCTCCATTCATTTTGCAATTGACAAAAGTTCCCCAACTAGAGCCAGCTGTTGTCCCCCAAAAATAGATTTCATCTTTAGGACAACATTTGAATTATTTTGGTCTTACTGACCAAAATTGTATCTTCCATTTTAAATTTTTTTTCTTAGACATTCAGATTCCTTATTTTCAAGGCTTCTCAAAAAATCTACAGACTTTGCTGGTCAAGTTCAATGGATTTTACATGATGATTTCTATAGACTTTGTATCTTTAGATTCTACAGGCAAGTTCTTTTATATAGGGTCAAAGGCTCTTGCAGGCATTTTTAGTCAAAAGATCAATTTTCAACACTTGGTCATTTTCCAAGATTAGTTCAAAGCTTTTGTTCAATTTAAAATCTTCATCGGCAAGCATATGAATACAAAAGGAGACATGAACCATTGAACCGTTGAACCATTGAACCAATTGGGTTCAAAGGTTTAATGAGTTTAAAGTTCAACAAGTTTAATGTATTTGGCAAGAGTTAAGCACTTCATCAAGGTTCAAAGTTCAATCACTTCAATAGGTTCATTAGCTTCCAAACATTTGGTCAAATCAAAGTGACTTGAACCGTTGAACCATTGAACCAATTGGGTTCAAAGGTTCAACAGGTTTAAAGGTTCAACAGTCAGTTCAACCAAAGGAATAGTTCAATCATTCAGTTCAACCAAGTAGTTCAATGATTTATTTCACTTAGATGGTTCATTTCCTTTATTTCAGCATCTTTTGGTTTGACCATTTTGTTTGTCAGTCAGTTCAAGGCTTTTGTTGAACCGTTGAACCAAATTTTGGTTCAACGTCTTGGTTCAATATAAAGGATCAACAGCAGGTTCATTGCTTTTGGTTCAATCATGAGGCTTATGGAATAGTTCATCGGCTTTGTTTTAAAAGCACATGGCACACTTCATTGAACCATTGAACCGATTCAATGGACAGGTTCAATCAAATGGTTCAATTGTCAGTTCAAATGCAAGTACAAATATTTGGTTCAATGCTTAGTTTATCGACCTATTTTATTCATTGAACCATTGGCTTGAACCATTGGCTTGAACCATTTTGGTTCAAAGCCTTGGTTCAACTGATTGGTCCAACGTATTAGTTTACCAACAAAGTGCCTCTAATGGTTCATCAACTTTTTGGTTCAAAGGCACTTGGCGCTCTTTATTGAACCTTTGAACCAGTTCAACAAATGGTTCAACGTCTAAGTTCAAAGGGGCGGTTCAATGATGAAAATAAATTTTCCAAAGGACAATTGCCCTTGTGGAGGACACTTCATTGACCAAAGCACCCTTTAGATTTTCAAAAGGCTTGTTCGAAGACTTGTTCAAATATTTGGCAGAATTTTCCCCAGACTTTTTGTCTGCAAGAATTTTCCCTAAGGAAAATGTCCACGGGAATTTTCCCTGAGGAAAATGTCCATGGGAAACACTCACAGGGAATAGCCTAGGAAAAAGCCTAAGGGAATTTATGAAGGGCTAATGAAGGACCCCACAAGGGCAGGTGCCCTTGTAGGGGACTTTCGGCCATCAATTTAAAGACACTTCTTGAAGCTGAAGGATCATTATCAAGGCCCAAAAGGGGAAGCCCAATCTGGAAAAGTGCCAAGTGAAAAGCCAAAAGAATACCAAGGGGTGACACACCCAGAGACGTCAAATTCAACACAGTCAACTAGCTATTGGAAACATAGTGACGGGCATGCGAATGTCAAATTGAAGACAACAAAATAACTGTTGATCCTTTGAACATAAAGAATAGAATACATTCATAGATTTCAAGGCCAAGACCAATAGAAAGTGAGGAAGGAACAAAATAGCAAGCAAAATCTAGGACTTGATTCAATTCATCAAAAAAGGAGGAATGATGAAGATAAGATCAGACCGCCAGGCAGACATTGAAAGTTGTAAAACTTTCAATTGCACGACTTGTTTATCTACATTGAGAAGATCAAATGGGTAAAAAGCCCCAAATTTCTAGCTTGTCTTCCTAACATTTTCCAATGCATCATGATGTATTATTGTTCCTGAGTCCTTCTTGAAGTGGCTATATAAGGGACTTTCTTTCATTGTAAAATCATCTTCTTTTTGACAATCGGAATGAAACTCCACTAAAATTGAGAGGCATCATTGAGACTTTGTGCTTAGTCTGTTTATCATATTTTGTTAATGAAAACAAGGGACTTTTTCAGACTTTATGCTGTGATTTTCTTTTTGTTTCATTAATTTAATAAGTAGGATTAGTAAATTTGTCAAGAAGGTGTCCTGAAGAATCAACTGTGGAGAGAACCCATAGCTGCCTTCAGTGTGTTTGCTTTTTCATTCCTATGTAAAGGACTTTAAGAAGACTTTGAGCTTTTGTTGCCCTTCGTATATCACTCTTAAGTACTTCAGGTGCAGACTTTGTCCTGTGTCTTGATTTGCTAGTTACCATTCTTTTAGTCATATTTTGCTTTTATTTCTAGGAGTATTCTTGTGGCTAGTTGAACAGCTCTTATGAAAGAAGAGGAGTGCTGTCTGTCATTCTCTTGAGTTTTTCCTTTGTTTTGTTTACATCATCTCTTAGAAAAGAGAGATGGATGTCTGGTCCTGCCCTTGACTATTATTTTCTATTCATACATATACATAGCATATCCATGGGGAACCTCCCCTTAATGAGAGGAGAGAGTAGTCTCTTTCTGATGTGATAACCGTACATATTAAGATGACTAATCTTCTTGCTTTGGTTGATAAGACCTATTTTGTTTACCAGTATGCTGATAGACAAAATATTAAACCAACATTTTTTATCAACTCTACTGGAGAATTACTCATTATCCATTTATAGTCTATCCATTCCATTCACCTCCACACCACAGGAAAAGAACACACAGTTTAAAGCCTCAAGCATTAACTGAAGTAAAGTCAACTCTTTTCCAATTTTGTTTTACAATTTGGAAGATTCAAGGTATACACGAAGCAAAAGGGCTAAAGGTGTCATTGATCTTGTGTTTGAGTTGGTATAGCAAAGTGATTTTGATCTGTTTCTTTCACCATCTCGTCTCCAATGAACCAAGAGCTTCCCTCCTACTAAAGCTAGATCTCCATTACCAAACGAAGTATCTAATTCTATTGTTGATAAAGCTGTGCCTATAATTACCTCTTCAAGATTTGTTATCCCTCCTTTTCAGTATCCTATAATGGCAGTTCAAGGCCTCTGGGGTAATGCTTTTGGACCTCTGAATCTTACTCCTCCTTTACATGAACTTTTACGCAATTCTAGGAAGAATTTCCTAAAAATCTACGGTGATGGTAAAGTTCATCCTGATAAACATATTACAGCATTCAGTATAGCTTGTGGAGTAATTAGGGTAAAGTTTGAAGATGTAGCAGTCAGACTTTTTGTTGAAACACTATAAGGTCCTACTGCAAATTGGTTTTACCATTTATAGGCTCGATCTGTGACTGATTGGAATACTTTGAAAGCTAAGTTTGAAGCTAGATTCAAACTTGTAGAAGATGCACATACACTTCTGGCTCAACTCACACAAATGAAAAAAGAGCCACATGAGCCTATGAGAGACTTCATAGCTAAATTTGACAAGTTGAGAAATATAATTCCTATGATTACCAGACCTACAACTGAGAATCTCAAATGCTTTTTCATTAATTCTCAGCTACCTAAAGTTAGTTTCCTCTTGAGACGTGCTAGCCAAATAGATCTCACTGCAGCTCAACTTTTGGCCACTGAAGTAGAAGATGATCTCATCTTAGTAGGAAAAATAAGAAAATATCCAAATAGAAATAGAGCTTCATCATCTTCTAAATTTTCATCTACAAACACCACAGATCCAATGGTTCAGAAATTAGCAAATGAGCTCCTTGCACTCAAAAAGCAAATGGCTTTAGGAATGTCTTCTGCTCCTACATACAGAAAGACATTCCCAAATCAGTCATATCAAGGTAATGTTGCTAGAAACCAAGGACAACAAAATTGCCTTCCTCCTCCACAAGTAAAACTTGCCTTGGAAGCTCCTCCAACTAATTCAGCAATGGGATATCTTGAGACAGAATCAGAGTTTACTTATCAGCCTAAATTAAATCAAGAAAATGATGTTGATATCATTGAAGATAGTCAAGAAGAATCAGTTGGCAACTCCCACATTAGTTTCCTAAATTATTAGGATGAACTCAGAAGAAAAGGAGAAGCTTTAGATGGATCATATGCAGTGTTTACCAGGTCTAAGAATCAATCAGTCTAGCAAGCTGATAAAGAAAAGACAGAAGAGTAATCATAGCCAATAGTCATAATTGCCAAGTGTGGGACAGCTCTACCCTTTCAACCAAAAGATCTGGTAATCACTCAAAAGGTAAATACATCTGCTATGCCTTCCCCTTCTACTTCTTATTTGCAAACCAGTCCATCTCTCATCCCTACTAAAACTCAGAAAGTTGAAGTACCTTTTTTTGTATCTAGCTCGATTCAACCATTTGACATAATTGATCATGTCAAAAAGACAAAAATACAGATGTCTAAATTTGAGTACTTGCAGTCCAATTCAGATCAATTGAACAAGCTGGTGTAATATGTTAAAAATCAGACCATCCCTACAAGACAAAAGGATGAAAAAGTAACTTTTGATTCTTCAATGAATATGCCTATTCCAAATAATCTAATTATTACTCCAGCTATTTTTGGAAAAATAGAAGCCTTCTATGTTTCCTTATTAATCAATGGCCACAAGCTGAGTAATTATATAATAGACTCAGGTGCATCTAACAATGTTATTCCTACTAAAGTCATTGATTCTCTTGGTTTCACATTGACCAAGACATTTGGCAGATGTTTCTCCATGAAGAACAAACAAGTGCCATTGCTGGGGCAGATCAAAGATGCCTAATTTGCATTCGTAGCCTTTTCAGACAAAAAGATTAAAATGACTGTATTAGTAGATGATATCCTAGTGTCTTATGGTATTTTACTTGGATAAAATTTTTGTAAAGACGTGGGAGGAGAAATGAACATAGATCTATCTAAGGCAAGGATCCCTGTCCAAGGCGTGATGAAGAGATTACTTCCTAAAAAAGAAGCAAAGTATGTAGTTACCAAGACGTCAACTCCTGAAGCTCAAATCCTCTTTAAATCTACAGGTATGGGTAATTATTTTTTATATACAAATCATGAAGAAAGATCCTCCATCTCTGATGAGGGAGAGTCTGAAGTGAAAATAGTGTCTGATGAGATTTGGACTCTAAAATTTGATGGTAGTTGTTCCTCTACTGGTTCTAGAGCTGGAATTGTCTTGATATCTCCTCAAGGAGATATGTTCCCTTCATCATATAAGTTACAATTTATCAATACAAATAATACAGCTGAATATGAATCATTGTTGTTGGGCATGAAGGCTGCTCAAGAAAGAGGTGTCAAGTTTCTTCATGCTAAAGGGGATGCCGAATTAGTGGTCTATCAAGTGAGAAATTCATATCAAACTAAGAATGAGAGGCTACGCCATTACCATAATCTTGTTTGGAATCAAATTGAAAGCTTTGATGCTTTCAATATTTCTTCCATTCCAAGAGAATCTAATGATAGAGCTGATGCACTCACTATTTCAGGAACTCTTTTAGTTCCTCATTCTAATTTTAAAGAAGATAAATATACCATTGAGCTGGTCTATAGACCAAGTGTTCCTGACAATGCTGATCATTGGCAAATTTTCAATGATGATCAGCAAATCATTGCCTTCTTGGAAAGAAAAAATAATTTTGAACAACTGTATTTTGAAGGTAGCAAATCTCAGAATTTTGAATTAATTTCTGAATCTAGTTTAGATGTTAATAAGGAGTTCCTATAGCTAAAAGGAAACAAAATTCCTAAAGGCTTGGTTTCTCTTGAGAATCTATTGGACAAGCATGATAGATTCATCAAGTAATAACAGACAGATTCAAATTTATCTTAGGAATTTGACCAACAAAGAAAATCCAAAAATGGTCAACATTGGTAAGTGCTATACACCTGAAGAAAAATTAAAATTTACTTCTTTTCTCTATCAATACATTGATGTCTTGGCATATTCATACGAAGATCTGAAGTCTCTCAAACCTAATAAAATCTGCCATCATATTCCTCTCAACACTGACTCAATGCCTTACCAGCAAAAATCCAGACAATACAATCCAAAAATTTCAGGTACAATTATGTCTGAGAGTTAGAAAATATTAAATGCTAGAATTATTTTTCCAATCCATCATTCTACATGGATTATGAATATAGTTCTTGTAAGGAAGAAAAATGTCAAAATCCACATTTGTGTAGATTTTCAAAATCTAAATCAGTCTTCTCTGAAAGACAATTACCCTTTGCCAATCATGGACCAAGTGCTTCAAATAGTAACATGATCAGAAATGTTATCAATTTTGGATGGCTTCTCAGGCTATAACCAAGTTGAAGTTGCTGAAGTTGATCAACACAAGGCTACATTCATCATGCCTTGGCTTTTGGATTAATAAATGCTGGCGCTACCTTCCAGAGAGCTATGGATATGGCTTTTAAAGATGAAATTAGCAAATTCATAGTTATATATTTTGATGATTTAACTGTCTTTTCAAAGCACTGATCTGATCATATGCACCACATGAAACAAGTGTTGGACCACTACCAGCAGAATGGTATTTCTTTGAATCCTAAAAAGTCTATTTTTGGAGTGACAGAAGGGAAACTCCTTGGACACATTATGTCCAAAGAAGCCATAAAGATTGACTCAGACAGAGTCAAGTCTATTCAAGAGCTGAATTTGCCTGTAAGCAAGAATGTTGTTCACTCTTTCTTTGGAAAAGTGAATTTCTTACAGAGATTCATCCCTAAATTTGCTAAGAAGACAAGAAACATTGTAAACATGATGAAAGGAAATACTACCTTTAGCTAGACCAAATAAGGCAAAGCAGCGTTTCAAGATATCAAAGTCGCTATTACTCATGCCCCTACCCTAGTTTGTCCAAATTACCACAAGGATTTCATTATATATAGCTATGCATCTAAGCATCCTCTTTCAAAGATTCTTGTCTAATAAGACAAAGAAGGTATGGAATCTCCCATCTCTTTCATGATCTATCCTCTGAAAACTCATGAAGTGAAGTATTCAAATATAGAAAAGCACATCTATGCCTTGGTAAAAGCAGTCACACACTTTCACTTCTATATTTTGAATTCACATACTACTGCCTTAGTTCCTGACAATGCAGTCAAGTCTATATTAACTCAGTAGGAGTTTGGCACAAAAAGAGGTAATTGGATTGCAAAGATCCAAGAATTTGATCTGAATATCAAGCCAACAAAGCTGGTCATAGGTAAAGGTCTTTGTCAATTAATGGTTGACAATAAGCATGAAGATTTACAGCTTGAAGAAGTTGAAGTAGACAATACACCAACAGTCCTTTTTGTTATTGCCTATTTTCTGACTTATGGAGAATGTCTTACTCATTTATCTTATAAAGAGAGGAGAACTATCAGATTGAAAGCTACTAATTTTGTCCTTTGGCACAACAGCCTATATAAAAGAAGCATAGATGGAGTTTTTCTTCACTGTGTAGACAAAGAACAGCAGACCCAGCTCTTGAAATCTTTCCATAATCTAGCTTGTGGGGGACACTTTTCTACCCCTATGACTACTCACAAAATTTGGCGAGCCAGGTATTATTGGCTGACTCTTTTCCAAGATGCACATAAATGGGTAAGGAAATGTGAACTTTGCCAGCAATTTATTGGAAAATCCAAGTTGGCTACTCTACCTCTCAAGCCAATAATCATAGATGAACCTTTCCAACAATGGGAACTCGATTTTATTAGAACAATAAATCCATCTTCAAGTTTTGGACATGATTATGTCCTTACAGTAACTGATTATTTCACTAAGTGGATAGAAGCAATCCTGACAAAGAATGCTACTTCAGAAGTTGTATGCAACTTCCTAAAAGAGAATATCATTTCCAAATTTAGAGTCCCACTCAAAATTGTTAATTATAATGTAGCTTGTTTCACCTCTCAAGAAATCATGCAATTCTATTTTTATTACAGAATTATGCTCTCTCATTCTTCTGATTATTTTCTACAAGGAAATGGACAAGCTGAGTTCAGCAATAAAAATTTGGTAGCTATTAAGAAGAAACTTGCAGATGATAATCAAAGGACATGGCACAAAGCATTGATGGATGCTTTGTGGACTGATAGGATCATGCCAAAAAGGGCAATTGATATGTCTCCTTTTCAATTTCTCTACGGTATTAATGTTGAGATACCAATCACTTTAGAGTTACCAGCCTTGAAATTGGTGAAGGCCAATGAATATCAGACATATGAAAGTTTTCTTGACAAAAGAATCATGTGCCTGACTCAGCTAGAAGAATATAGAATCATGGTGGTGGACAGAATTATTGCTCATCAAAATTTGATAAAGAAATTTTGATCAGAAAACTAGAAATCATGATTTCTAGATTGGAGATAAAGTCCTGCTGTGGGACAAAAGAAGAGAGCCAAAAGGGATGCATGGAAAGTTTGACTCCCTTTGGAGAGGCCCATTCATAATTCATCAGTACATGGGTGAAAACAACTTTTTGTTGAAATGCCAAGATGGCACGGTCTTTTCTTTGCCCCATAATGGGCAGCATCTGAAACACTTCAACTCTTGAAGTATCAGTCATTGCCTCTGTATATATGTATATTTGTAAAGTTTTAATTTCTATTTTGTTTTGTTTGTTTTCATTTTTGATGCCTTTCATTTCTAGAAAGCATGACTCCAAAGCCCAATAGTACACTTGAAGACACTGGAGATTCTGAATTCTACTCCTTTCAATTCATTTTGCAATTGACAAAAGTTTGCCAACTAGAGCCAGTTGTTGTCCCCCAAAAATAGCTTTCATTTTTAGGACAACATTTGAATTATTTTGGTCTTACAGACCAAAATTGTATCTTCCATTTTCAAAATTTTGTCTTAGACATTCAAATTCCTTATTTTCAAGGCTTCTCAGAAAATCTACAGACTTTGCTAGTCAAGTTCAATGGATTTTACATGATGATTTCTACAGACTTTGTATCTTAATATTCTACAGGCAAGTTCTTTTATATAGGTTCAAAGGCTCCTATAGGCATTTTTAGTCAAAGGATCAGTTTTCAACACTCAGTCATTTTCTAGGATTAGTTCAGAGCTTTGGTTCAATTGAAAATCTTCATCGACAAGCAACTAAATACAAAAGGAGCCCCGAACCATTGAACCATTGAACCAATTGGGTTCAAAGGTTCAACGGGTTAAAATTTCAACAAGTTCAATGTCTTTGGCAAGAGTTAAGCACTTCATCAAGGTTCAAAGTTTAATCACTTCAACAGGTTCATCAGCTTCCAAATATTTGGTTAAATCAAAGTGACTTGAACTGTTGAACCATTGAACCAATTGGGTTCAAAGGTTCAACAGTCGGTTCAACCAAAGAAACAGTTTAATTGTTTGGTTCAACCAAGTAGTTTAATGCTTTATTTCACTTAGATGGTTCATTTCTTTTGTTTCAACGTCTTTTGGTTCAACCATTTGGTTCATCAGTCAGTTCAAGGCTTTTGTTGAACCGTTGAACCAAATTTTGGTTCAACATCTTGGTTCAATGGAAAGGTTCAATAGTAGGTTCATTGCTTTTGGTTCAATCATTTGGCTTATGGAATAGTTCATTGGCTTTGTTTTAAAAGTGCTTGGTGTGCTTCATTAAACTATTAAACTGGTTCAACAGATAGGTTCAATCAAATGGTTCAACTGTCGGTTCAAAGGCAAGTACAAATATTTGGTTCAATGCTTAGTTTATTGGCCTATTTTATTCGTTAAACCATCGGCTTGAACCATTGGCTTGAACCATTTTGGTTCAAAGCCTTGGTTCAACTGATTGGTTTAATGTATTGGTTCAATGAAAAAGTGCATCCAATGGTTTGTCAACTTTTTGGTTCAAAGGCGCTTGGCGCACTTCATTGAACCTCTGAACCAGTTCAACAAATGGTTCAATGTCCAATTTCAAAGGGGCAGTTTAATGATGAAAATAACTTTTTTTAAGGACAAGTGCCCTTGCGGAGGACACTTCATCAACCAAAGCACCCTTCAAATTTTCAAAAGTCTTGTTCAAATATTTGGCAGAATTTTCCTCAGACTTTTTGTCCATGAGAATTTTCCTCGGGGAAAATGTCTGCAGGAAATGTTCACAGGGAATAGCCCGAGGGAATTTGCGAAGGGCTAACAAAGGACCTCGCAAGGGTAGGTGCCCTCACGGGGGACTTTCGGCCATCAATTTGAAGACACTTCCTAAAGCTAAAGGATATTTCTCAAGGCCCAAAAGGGCAAGCCCAATCTAGAAAAGTGCCAAGCGAAAAGCCAAAAGAAGAGCAAGGGGTGACGCACCTGAAGACATCAAATTCAACACATTCAACTAGCCATTAGAAACATAGTGATAGGTGTGCAAACATCAAATTGAGGACAACAAAATAACTATTGATCCTTTGAACATACAAAATAGAATACATTCACAGATTTCAAGGCCAAGACCAGCAAAAAATAGGGAAGGGATAGAACAGCAAGCTGAATCCAGGACCCGATTTAATTTATTAGAAAAGGAGGAACGATGAAGATAAGATCAGACTGCCAGGCAGACATTGAAAGTTGTAAAAATTTCAATTGCACAACTTGTTTATCTACATTGAGAAGGTCAAATGGGTAAAAGGCCCCAAAGTTCCATCTTGTCTTCCTAACATTTCCCAATGCATCATGATGTATTACTATTCTTGAGTTCTTCTTGAAGTGGCTATATAAGGGACTTTCTTTCATTGTAAAATCATCTTCTTTTTGACAATCAGAATGAAACTCTATCGAAATTGAGAGGCATCATTGAGAGTTTGTGCTCAGTCTTTTTATCATATTTTGTTAATGAAAACAAGGGACTTTTTCAGACTTTGTGCTATGATATCATTTTTTGTTTCATTAATTTAATAAGCAGGATTAGTAAATTTGTCAAGAAGGTGTCCTGAAGAATCAACTATGGAGAGACTTTGTGCCCCCATAGCTGCCTTCGGTGTGTTTGCTTTTTCATTGTTGTGTAAAGGACTTTGAGAAGACTTTGAGCTTTCATTTCCCTTCGTATATCACTCTTGAGTATTTTAGGTGCAGACTTTGTGCTATTTCTTGATTTGTTGGTTACCATACTTTTAGTTATATTTTGCTTTTATTTCTAGGAGTATTCTTGTGGCTTGTTGAACAGTTCTTCTGAAAGAAGAGGAGTGATGTCTATCATTCTCTTGAGTTTTTCCTTTGTTTTGTTTACATCATCTCTGAAAAAAGAGAGATGGATGTCTGGTCCTACCCTTGAGTATTATTTTCTATTCATACATATACATAACATATCCATAGGGAACCTCCCCTTGATGAGAGGAGAGATCAGTCTCCTTATGATGTGATAAACTTACACATTAGGATGACTTATCTTCTTGCTTTGGCTAATAAGACCTATTTTGTTTACCAGTACGCTGATAGATAAAATATTCAACCAACACATATACACACTAATCACCAAGCCTCTTAAGATCTAAAATAGTTATATCCTCAGTCTACATGGCTTGTGGTCTCTTTATATAGATAGAACTCAATCTAAACAAGTTAGTGGAACAAGGGTTTTGATTATAACCCCATTAGGGAGGAAACATATAGCATCATATAGGTTGTAGTTTCCTTGCAATAATAACATGGTGGAGTATGATGTCCTTATCCTTGGATTACAATTTTTATTAAGACATGAGGTGAATGAACTAAGCAGTAACTATGAACTAGTGGTCAACTAAATCAATACTGAGTTTTAATGAAAATTTTCATAGCTTTAGAGGTATAAGCACAGATCTTGGGACTTAATTGAAATGTTTAAGGAATTTAATATCATGATTATCCCCTTAGAGGGAAACTAATTAACATAATCACTAGAATTGGTGAAATCAAACATATCCTATTTGGATGACACAAAGTTAGAATAGTTTTCTATGGAACTTTTTCATGTCCCTCTATGTCAAACAATGTGACTAACTTTTAGGTCTTTAAGGATGACCAAAATATCATCCAATTCCTTGACAATAAGGGATATTCGAGGCCTAAAACATAGATGAGAATGAGAGAGACAACCCTAGGAATGAGTTGGATAAGGATGGGATCCTAAATATTCATGAGAAATAGATCCTGAAGAGGTCTATTTCACTTTAAATAGCATTTAATTCATTTTCCAAGCTATAAAACCCAAGTTCAAAGATCATAACTGCCAACTCATTAATCTTAGCCATGTGAAAAATCCCTAGATGGTTAGTGTGGGTCTTGATTATATGGACCATGAAATCGATTAGTTATAGAGGTTACTACTAAGATATAAGGATGTGATTTCCTAGGCATATAAATAGCTTAATGTCTTTTCACCAAGATTAATCACTCATGATATCCCATTAAAACCTAGCCAAAAACCCTTTAGTTAAAGGTAGAGGTCAGTGACCCCAATCTCAAATCCCTTGATACACAATGAAATTCATAAGTTTCACTCTATAGGGATAATACTCCTAGCTCATCACTCCTAGTCTTGGTGTAAAATAAGAATGGAGAAATATGTTTATATGTCAAATTTTCAAAACTTGAATCGAGCCTTAGATAAAGATAACTAACTATTGCCCTCTCTAGATGAGGTGATTCAAATTAGAAGAAAGTATCAGATGATGTCCTTCTTGGATGGCTTCTCAAGATGTAAGCAAGTCTTGGTCAACCATGGAGATAGGACTAAAACAACTTTCCCCACCAATTTAGTCACATTCACTTATAGTCATATGTATTTTTGGTTAATTACTGTTGTTGCCATTTTTCAAATAGTAATGAACTTAAATTTTGAGGGCCTAATAGGTAAGTGTATAATAATATATATATCGATTATTTAATTTTTTTTTCAAAATATAGGTCAGACTATGCACACCACTTGAAAAGGGTATTTTAAAGATGCATAAGGTACGAAATTTCCTTAAACCCAAAAAAGAGTGTGTTTAGTGTCACCAAAGGTAAGTTTCTTGGTCATATTATCACAAAATATGGTGTTTCTATCAACCCCAAAAGGGAAGATGTACTTTTTAAATAACCTTTACCTAATATTAGGAAGGAACTAAGATATTTCTTTTGGAAAATCAAATTTGTGCATAAGTTTATTCTTAGATTTTTTGAAATAGTAAATCCCTTGAATATAATGTTGAAATAAGATGTGAAAGTGGAGTAACACTTGGGATCAAAGAAAGCTTCCCAAGATATTAAAGATGTAATCATGCAATCCCCAGTCCTCATCAACCCAGACTATACAAAAGAATTTTATGTTTATCCTTTTGGTTCAAAACACACCATTATTATTTTCCTTGCCTAAAGGTTGTGAGGTGGAGAACACCCCATGGCTTTCATAAGAACTAATATTAAGGATTTCAAAATTAGATATTATACTCTAGACAGGTAAACATATACCCTAGTCAGGGAAGTAAATAATTTTAGGCATTATATCCTCCAGAATAGAGTACATGCCATTATCCTAGACTCAAATATAAATAAAATGTTGGGATAGAATGAGTTAGGTGAAAGAAGAGTCCGATGGATGATGAAACTACAAAAATATGACATGTAAACTAAGCTAGTCAAACTGATTAATGGATACGACCTTACTCACTTAAGAATGGAGATAGACCCAAGGATTATGGTATACCATATGCACCAATAGAGGGTACTAAAATCAAAATGGTATGCCCTAGTTATGCAATTTATATTCTATGAAAACACACCCTTGAGACTCAACTACACAGAGAAGATGCCTCTGATTAAAGGCCACACAATGTATGTTGAAGAAGGAATTTCTATATAGAATAAATAATGAAGGAATTTTTATATATAATAACTAATGAAGGAATTTAACTTTGGCGTGTATCAAGAGAAGAGACTAGAGAGATAATGACATGTCTCCATGAAAACTTGGGAGGTTGCCATCCTGTAATGAATGCCATATCTCAAAAAGTTCTTTGGGCAAGTTACTATTAGCCCAAACTATTCAGATATGTTAACTCTCATGATTTTTTTTTGCTACCAACTCTAAAGCTTTGCTAAGAGAGAAATGCATGTGGTAATTCAACTACAACATGTTATATATTCCACATCATTTACATAATGGGGACTATATTTTGTAGTGGTGATTAACCCAATTCATTGATCGGTCATAAGTTTATCCTTATAGACATTATCTACTAGACCATATGGTCTGAGGTAGTTGCAACCAAGAGGAGAACCACTACTAAAGTGATCAAATTCCTTGAGAACACCATAACCACCCATTTTTTGGTCTTCATTTATTTAGTATGTGATAATGGCCCCACCTTTCAATCTATAGAATTCATCGAATGGGCCTATGATAAGGGGATCACATTGAAGTTCTCATCCAATCACTACCTGTAAGGGAATAGATTGGTAGAATCCACCAAAAAAAACCTAATCGATGCTATAAAAATATTAGTTGGAGAGAAGCCCTCGGAATGACACTCATTACTAAAGTTCATCATATGGGAAGAACACACCAAGTATAAATAATCCCTTAAAATTTATCTTTTCATTATAGTCTATGGATTGTATCCAATCATACTAGTCACTCTCAAGTTTTTTAATTATAAGTTCATGCAAAAATTTATGGAGCCAGATGACAAGGTGAATTCCAAACTCCTAGACCTGACTTAGGTAGAGGAAGCCCAAGATGAAGCTCTATTGATATTTATCCAACATAAAGACACAATCAAGAGGTGGTTTACTAAAATATAAATGATCAACACCTTCAAAATCTCTAACTTGATCCTGATGTAAGACAAGGCCCACGAGAAGAAAGGCCATAATTTTAAAATTGATCACCTTTAGATTGACCCATACCAAATAGTCAAAATACTAGGTTAAAATGCCTTTTGACTCAAGGATATTGAGGGAAATGATCTTCTACTTCTATTAAATAGAAATTTATTGAAACACTATTCTTGGTTTTCACCTCCAATATATTTTTTGAGTAGCCAAGTAAAAGTGGTAATCTATATATTAGATAGATTTGTTTTCATTGTGTGTTCATTTTTGTTGTGTGTTTATTTTTGTTGTGTTTTCCTTTGATTTATGTTTTACCAATCCATCCATATCCTTTTTTTTTTAATATTAATTTGATTCCTAACCCTTGTTAGTGTAGATATCCAATTCCTATCACTATTATGTGAAAATTGTCAATCTAAGAAATATTATGTGACAATGCATAACCTGGGCCAAAATCACTAAAATAATCTAAATGGTTCAAATTTGTCATGTATAGGTGCTAATTTAGGATAATGTATCTCTAAATGGGTCAATTCATTTAATGTGATTATTATATTTACTCAAATCAGTTTGAGTCAAATTATGACAAAGAAAAATGACACTCTAGACTACTCATTTCCTCTAATTCAATATCACATGTTACGTGCATGTGTTATTTTGTATCCATAATGCCCTAATTGGGTATTTTTTTTGTAACCAACTGACAACTTATAATTATACTTTATTGAAATTAAGACAGTAAAATGACATTCTAACAAAATTAATTAAGTGTACAATAGATTTACAAAGAATTACAAAAAATTAATCAAAGTCACTTAGGCAAATTAAATCAAATCAAGAGATTAAGTGAAAATTCCATTGAATTTATTAGAAATATATTTATTAGAAATCAATTACTCAATTACGCATCATCAATAGGGTGGCATCCGTAAGCTATTAATGGAACAAATATCTAGATTAAGCCCTCCCATGCCACATAAATGCCACATTATTCAAAATATTAATGAGAATATTTATGACTTGTCCCTCTAAAATTTAATCAATTTATGGACACATGTCTTGATCTTAATACAGATGGTCATTGCTGATCTTGAACATATTTATAAATTTATAAATACAAGCCTTCACCATTGATTAAAAGAGTTTCATTTATATAAACTTACGATACAAAAATTACTATAGAAAAGCTTCACCTATTTACAGAAATTGATCAAATTCATGAGACTAAGCCATTAGTGCACAAGGAAATGATAGAGGAACATGCCACTCATTGTTTATGTAGACTTGGATAAATGAATGTAGGAAAAAACACATTTTTGGCCACTCTTGGAAGGAGGGATGTTATTTGGAAGGTTTAGTAGTATTCCTTATTTAAATATCTCTTTGAAATCATTAACAACACCCCATGAGGGAGTGGGATTGATGTTTTAGTGCATATATGCTTATTTATAGACATTATCTTGACTAATGCATGTATTAATGCATCTTGTAACCCTAATCTACATTTTGGCATGCCTGGTGGGACTTGCACCTCACACAAGATATTATACCTTATAATTTTGCACCCAAACCTTATTTAGAGGCTATTTTGCACTTATTTTTTCTCTCATTTTATATTTCTATGGATTTTAATAAAAATGGCAAGATCGATCTGTGAAATGGTGGGATCATTGTAGAGGACAGTGGGATTCACCTAAACATTGATGAAATCACATTGTGAAATGGTAGGAATATGTATATGAATGGTGAGATAGATTTTATATATTCTTTGTCTACCTATGTGTTTTATAAGATCAACAAGATCACACTATGAATTAGCAATTTTGCTCTGTAGATCGATGAGATCACTATGTGGATTGGTGAGATTGACCTATAAAGTGACAATATCATCTTAGACCAAAAATTGATAGCTGACTATTATTTTCTTTTTATCAAAATTTTATCATTTTGATGGGAATGTCCGGTAATTGGTGGGATATCCATGTTAATGAGTGATATCAACATGTTAATCAGTGAGATCACAAATGAACATTTCTTTTTATCTAACTTTTAGCAAGATGAAATTGTAGAATGGTTGGAATGAATTGTGAAATAATGACATCAACCTGCATAAGAAAATAGAGACTTAAAATAGAAATCAATAAGTTTTTATAACAATTTCACACCTTGATTTCAAACTTTTAACATCTTATTTGTAAGATTTAAGTCATGTACTCTTCATTTCCTAACAAGTCAAAGGCAAACTTCATCCATACTTCATTTTGGTGTCATAAAATAAACTCTCACATTAGCTAAACACTCTTAAGAGTTTCATTTTCATGCTTATTTATTGAAGTTTTTTGTTCTTTTAGCAAAATGAGTATTGCATGTATGCTCTCTGCATCCCCTTAAGGTATCTCAGGTGATCAAAAGTGCTCATTCCTTGCATTTTGTGCCTTGTCCAAAGGTGTGAAAATAAAGTTGCTAGGGCCATCCTCAAATCTATACTATTTGGGTGATCCTAAAATGACCATAAAGTTTTCTTAGTTGTCTCTATTTTTATGCACTTTGGCTTTTGAGAGGGAGTTCATAGCCTCCTCATGAGTTTTCTAGGGAATCATTGAACTGGGAAGTCATCTCCCATCATTGTTTCAACCCACTCCATGATGTGGTATATAAATTGAGGGTGACTCATTAAGATGCTTGTTTTGAATGGTTAAAACAAGCTTTGTTAGTGGTTATCAATGTTTGACTGTAGGGGCAACATAAACATCACACTACACTAAGTAATTGATGAATGTAGTGTTTGTGAAAAGGACAAGACCTTTTCACAAAAAACTGGTTGATGTGGATCTAATTAACATGAGTATCTCTGGTATTATCTACACTTGGGACCATATAGACATGCAAAAATTTAGTTTTTAGAACAACCCTACTTCCCACAGACATACTATTAATGCAGGGTAAGTAACCTGAAGTTCTAAGTCAATATACAAACTCTTGAGAGAATATGGGGTCTACAAATACTAATTTTTAAGCACTTTTACTTTTGGATTAGAAATTAAAAATTCTCTCAAGATTATGTATATAAATGAAATTTGACATTATCATGCAACCCTATTAGTTTTAGGTTTTAGGATGCTAAAATTAGATGTGTTTGTCAATCTTTCCTTTACTTGGTCTTTTTGAGTCTAAAAATGTTCATGTGAAATCAAAAACACATTAAATAACAAAACACATTGTTATATACCATTCTATTTTGAACAAAGAGGTGTTACGGTGATCAAATTAAATCAATTCTTGCCTTGTTCAAATCTTCATTGAAAACATTGTGTTTTTTTTTCTAAAAAGCATTCCCATGTCCATTTAAGTCTAGACCATTTACCCACTTTACAAAATATCAAATTCCTTCATTTTTGTCTTCATTTAAAATCTCACCTTTCTAAGTTTTGATCCAAGGTCTTATCAGTTTACGTTTTGTAATTTATTTGAGTTACTTGTGTTGGTTGAATATTTTGTCAATCAACGTACTAATAAACAAAATAGGTCTGATTAGCCAAAGTAGGAAGATTAGTCATCCAAATGTGTAGGTTTACCACATCAGAAGGGGACTAATCTCTCCTCTCATCAAGGAGAGGTTCCCTATATATATAATTTCCTTTGAGTTTGTCCTTTGATTTGCACACATCATCTTTGAAGAAAGAGAGATGGATGGTTTGTCCTACCCTTGAGTATTATTTTATATATATATATATATATATATATATATATATATATATATATATATATATATATATATATATATATATATATATATATATATATATATATATAAAATAATACTCAAGGGTAGGACAAACCATCCATCTCTCTTTCTTCAAAGATGATGTGTGCAAATCAAAGGAAAAACTCAAAGGAAATGACAGACAACACTCCTCTTCTTTCAAAAGTACTATTCAGTAAACCACAAGAATACTCCTGGTAGTAACATCAAAATGTAGCAAAGGATGTAATAACCAACATATCAAGATGAAACACAAAGTCTCCACCTAGATTGCTCAAGAGTAAGATATGAAGGACAATGAGGGCACAAAGTTGTCCCAAGGTCCTTTACATGGAAATGAAAAGAAAACACACTAAAGGCAATTATCAGGGCACAAAGTCTCTCCACACTTGACTCTTCAAGACACCTTCCTAACTATTGTCACTAATTTTGCTTGCTGAATTAAAGGAACAGAAGATATATTAAGGAAAAAGACATAAGAATAGTTTCCCCAACAACAATGATATCACAGTACAAAGTCTAAAAAATCACTTGCTTTCTTATTCCAATAATAAAATATGATCAATAAACTAAGCTCAATGTCTCAGAAGTGGTTTTCAATTTGGGTAGAGTTTCATTCTAATTATAAAAAGGACATCCTTTTACAATAACAAGAGAGTCACTTATATAGCCACTTCAAGGACTCAGGAATAGTATCACATCATGTTGCGTTGGAATTTGTTAAGAAGACAGGCTAGAATTTAGGGGTATATACCCATTTGTTTTTCTCAATGCAAAAAAATAAGTCATGCTATTGAAAGTTTGCAACTTTCAATGTCCACCTGGCGATCTGATCCTGCCTCATCGTTCTTCCTTTTTTGGTTAATTGAATCAGGTCCTAGATTCAATTTGTTGTTTAGTTCTTTTGTCGCTTTTTGCTGGTCTTGGCCTTAAAGCTTGTGAATACATTCAATTCTGTAGATTACAAAGATCAACGACTATTTTATGATGTCTAAAATTGACATTCACGTGCCCATCACTATGTTTTCAATAGCTAGTTCATTGTCTTGAATTTGACGTCTTCAAGCACGTCACCCCTTGGTCCTTCTTCAGCTTTTCTATTTAGAACTTTCCCAGAAAGAACATGCCCTTTCGAGCCTTAAGAAATGATCTGCCTTGGGTCAAAAAGAGCCCCTCACAAAGGTATCTGCCCTTTGGGTGGTCTTTAGATGGCCTTTGGGCTACTTTATTCTAGCGGATCACTAGATTCTTCCTTCAGATTTCTCATTTTATATCTTCTCGAAGTGAAGGTGACCCTTTGGCTTTGGGGAAATGTCTTCAATTTGGTAGCTGAGAGTCCCCTATAAGGGAACCTACCCTTCAGGGTCCTTTGACGGCCTTTTCCTTAGAAGTCTTTCACAGGCTTTCCTTAGGCTTTCTCTGCAGACAAATTCCCACAAACAAAAAGTCTGTGGAAATTTCTCACGAACAAAAATTTTGTGAAATTATTCTGTCTATTTGCCTTGGTTATTTCTTTGGGCTTTCTGTTCACAACTTCTCCAAATTCTTTCAGACTTTTTTTTTGAAGGAATTCCTTCATACAAAAGTCTGAAGGAATTATGCCTTCTACTTTTTTGGCTAACTTAAACAAAAATCTAAAAGAATTTACCTCTTGAGGCTTATTTGAAAATGACCCTTCTAAAGGATACTTTTGTCATCAAGTGCCCTCTATAAGGGTACTTTGTCCTTTGAGAGGGTCTTTGAACTTTTACATTAGAATTTCTCCTTTGAAACATCTGAGTGACTGCTTGGTTGAACTAAGCTATTGAACTATTTGATTGAACCAAACGTTAAACCACTCCATTGAACCAATTTGATGAACTACTCTATTGAACCACTTCATTTAACCAAGGCAATGAATCGCTTGGTTGAACCAAATGTTGAACTAAGCCGATGAACCAATATTTGAACCAAAATGGTTCAAGTTCAAGCTGATGAACCAATTGAATGAACCAAGCCTTTGAACCAAGCAGATGAACTAAGCATTAAAACAAAGTAGATGAACCAACCGAGTGAAACAAAGTGTTGAACCACTTGGTTAAACCAAGCCATTGAACTGTTCTTTTGATTGAACCCACTGTTGAACCAAAAGCGTTGAACCTTTTGAACTTTGAACTCATTGAACCTTTGAACCAAAGTGGTTCAATGGTTCAACGGTTCAAGCCTTCTTTGCTTAGATGCTTGTCGATGGAGATTTTTTATTGAACCAAGGCACTGAAACAATCCTAAAAATGACCAAGTGTTAGAAACTAATTATTTTGGTTAAACTCACCTATAAAAGTCTTTAAGCCTATAGAAATGAACCTGCCTGTAGAGTTCATAGAAACCAAGTTTGTAGAAATCAACTTGTGAAGTCCTTTGAACTTGGCCTACAGAGTTTGTAGATTTTCTCTTCTTGCTGAGTCCATAGATTCAAGCTTGTAGAGTCCATAGATTTAAGCCTGTAGAGTCTGTAGATTTCTGAGAAGCTTGAAAAATGAGGAATTTGAGTGCCCAGGACAATTTTTGAAAAGGAAAGAGACAATTTTGGTCTATAGGACCAAAATAGTTCAAATTTTGTTCCAAAAATGAGTGATATTTTTTGGGGGACAACAGCTGGTTCTTGTTGGGGAACTTATGTCAATTGCAAAAAGAATTAAAGGGAGTAGAATCTAGAATCTCCAGTGTCTTCATGTGTGCCATTGGGTTACAGAGTCAAGCTACCCAGAAATGAAAGGCATCAATAAAAAGAAAACAAACAAAACAAAATAGAATTAAAAACTGTACAAATATACATATATACAAATGCAATGATTTGATACTTCAAGAGTTGAAGTGTTTCAGATGCTGCCTATTGTGAGGTAGAGAAAAGAGTGTGCCATCTTGATATTTTAGCAAAAAGCTATTTTTACCAATGGGCTAATGAATTATAAATGGGTCTCTCCAAAGAGAGTCAAACTTTCCATGCATCCCCTTTGGTTCTCTCCTTTTGTCTCACAGTAGGACTTGATCCCCAATCTGGAAATCATGATTTTTGGCCTTCTGGTCAAAGAGCTTCTTTACCAAACTTTTATGAGCAAAAATTTTGTCCACCACCATGGTTCTCTATTCCTCTAGCTCAGTTAGGCACATGATTCTTTTATCAAGAGAGCTTTTATATGTCTAATCTTCAATTGCCTTTGCCAATTTCAAGGCTGGCAATTCTAAGGTGATTGGTATCTCATCATTGATACCATAAAGAAGTTGAAAAGGAGACATACCAATTGCCCTCTTTGGTGTGATTCTATCTATCCATAGAGCATCAATCAATGCTTTATGCCGTGTTCTTTGATTGTCATCTGCTAGCTTTTTGATGATAGTTACTAAGTTCTTATTGCTAGATTCAGCTTGTCCATTCCCTTGTGGAAAATAATCAAAAGAATGAGAGAGTATAATTCCATAATGGAAATAAAAATGTGTAATCTCTTGGGAGGTGAAACAAGCTATATTATCAGTAACAATTTTGATCAGAACTCCAAACCTAAAAATGATATTCTCTTTGAGGAAGTTGCATACAACTTTTGAAGTAGCATGCTTAGTTGGGATTGCTTCTACCCACTTGGTGAAATAGTCAGTTGCTGTAAGGAAATAATCATGTCTAACACTTGAAGATAGAATTATAGTCCCAATAAAATCAATCTCCCATTGTTGAAAAGGTTCTTCTATGATCACTGGCTTGAGAGGCATAACAACTAACTTGGGTCTTCCAACAAATTGCTAACAAAGTTCACATTTTCTCACCCACTTATGTGCATCTTGGAAAAGAGTTGGCTAGTAATACCTGGTTCCTAGAATCTTATGAGTAGTCACAAGAGCAAAAAAATGTCCTCCACAGGCCAGATTATGGAAAGATTTCAAAAGCTAGCTTTGTTTCTCTTCGTCTACATAGCGAAGGAATACTCCATCTATGCTTCTCTTGTACAAGCCATTATCCCAAAAAAAAAAAAAATGGTAGCTTTCAACTTGATAGTCCTCCTTTCTTTGTAAGACAAATGAGTAGGATATTCACCATAAGTAAGGAAATGAGTGATACTTGAATACCACTCATTGGTAGTGGAGACAAAAAGGATTGTTGGTGTCTCTTTCACTTCAATTTCTTCACGTTGTGTGTCTTTTGGCTTATTCTCAGCAATTAATTGGCATAGGCTTTTACCCCTAACCAACTTTGTCAGCTTCATGTCAAAATCAAACTCTTGGATCTTTGCAATCCAATTACCTCTTTTCATGCCAAACTCTTGTTGAGTTAATATAGACTTGACTGTAGTGTCACGAAGTAAAGCAGTATTGTGTGAATTTAGAATATAGAAGTGGAAATATTTGACTACTTTCACCAATGCATAAGCATGTCTCTCAACATTTGAATACTTCATCTAATGGGTTTCGAGAGGGCAACTCATGAAAGAAATAAGAGATTCCATATCTTCCTTGTCTTGTTGAACAAGAATTACTAAAAGAGTGTGTTCAAATGCATAGCTGTATATGATGAAATCTTTGTTGTAATCTAAACAAACCAAGGTAGGGACATGAGCAATGGCAGTCTTGATATCCTAAAATGTTGACTTGCCTTCTTTAGTCTAGCTGAAGATAGTCTTCCCTTTCATCATGTTCACAATGTGTCAAGTCTTCTCAACAAATTCAGGGATAAATCTACATAAGAAATTCACCTTTCCAAAGAAAGAATGAACAACATTTTTGCTTGTAGGCAAATTAAGCTCTTGAATAGACTTGACTTTGTCTAAGTCAATCTTTATGCCTTCCTTAGACACAATGTGTCCAAGAAGTTTCCCTTCTGTTACTCTAAAAACAAACTTTTTAGGATTTAAAGAAATACCATTCTAGCGATAGTGCTCCAACACTTATTGTAAGTGGCATACATGATCAAATCAATGCTTTGAAAATATAGTCAAGTCATCAAGGTATACCACTATGAATTCACCAATCTCATTTTTGAAAGCTAGATCTATTTCTCTCTAAAAGGTAGCACCAGCATTTATTAAACCAAAAGGCATTCTTTTATATGCAAATGTACCCCAAGGTGTGGTGAATGCAGTCTTGTGTTGGTCTGCATTGCTAACTTCAACTAGATTATATCCTAAGAAGCCATTCAACATTGATAACATTTTTGAATTTGTCACTGTTTGAAGCACTTGATCCGTAATTGGAAAAGGATAATTATCTTTCAAAGATACTTGATTCAGATTTCTAAAATCTACACAAATGCAAATTTCACCATTCTTCTTCTTTACATGCACTATGTTTGCAATCCATGTGGAATGATGGATTGGGAAGATGATTCTAGCATTTAACATTTTTTGTATCTCAGAGAGAATAGTACCTATTATTTTTAGATTATACTATCTAGATTTTTGCTTCTAGGGCATTGAATCAGCCTTGAGAGGAATGTCATGGTGAATTTCATCAAGTCTGAGAGACTTCAAGTCTTCATAAGAATATGCTAAGACATCCATGTATTGATGGAGCAAAGTGGTAAACTTGAGTCTTTCTTTAGGGGTGTAGCACTTATCAATGTTAACCGTCTTGGGATTTTCTTTAGTGGTCAGATTTACTTGATCGAATCCCTGAGAAAAACTTGAATATGTTTGTTGTTGTTTGAAGAATCATCATGCTTGTCAAATAGCTTCTCAAGAGAAACCAAGCCTTTGAGAATTTTGTTTCTTTTCAGCTATAAAAACTCTTCATTTATATTTGAACTAGATTCAAAGGCTGATTCATTCTTCTAAGATTTACTGCCTTCAAAATGTAGTTTTTAAAAATTGTCTTTTCGTTCCAAGAAAGCAATGATTTGATGATCATCATTGAATACTTGCCAATAATCAGCATTGTCAGGAACACTTGGTCTATAGACCAGCTCAATAGTATACTTATCTTCTTTGAAATCTGAACGAGGAACTAAGAGAGTTCTTGAAATAGCAAGTACATCAGCTCTATCATTAGACTCTCTAGGTATAGCAGAAATGTTGAAAGCATCAAAGCTTTCAATTTGGTCGCAAACCAAGTTACGATAGTGGCGTAATATTTCATTCTTGGTTTGGTATAAGTTCCTCACTTAACAATTCAGCATCCCCTTTGGCATGAAGAAACTTGATGCCTTTGTCTTGAGTAGCCTTCATGCCAAGCAACAGAGATTTGTATTCAGCTATATTGTTAGTGTTGCTAAAATATAATTTGTAAGATGAAGGAAATATATCTCTTTGAGGAGATATCAACACAATCTCAGCTCCTAAATCGGCAGAGAAACAACTACCATTAAATTTTAAAGTCCATATCTCATCTGATACTAATTTTTCTTTAGATTTTCTTTCATCAGAGATGGAGGATCTTTCTTCATCTGTATTACAACCTACTAGTTCTTCTATTGTTTTAGTTGAACTGATTTCTAAGTTGACACTTTAAATAATTATACCAGGTGTCTTGTGCACTTCATCTATAGATAGAAAATAGTTACCCATACTTATAGATTCAAAAAGAATTTGAGCTTTAGGGGCTGATGTCTGGGTGACCACATATTTTACTTCCTTTTCAGGGAGTAACCTCTTCATTATGCCTTGGACAGATATCCTTGTCTCAGACATATCCATGCTTAGTTATCCTCCCATGTCTTTGAAAAAATTTCATCCAAGCAAAATGTCATAGGATGCTGGGATGTCAACCACCAAGACAGTCATCTTGATTCTCTTGTTTGGAAATGCTGAAAATGCAAATTAGGCATCTTTGATTTTCCCCAACAATGGTACTTGCTTTTTATCCATGGAGAAACATCTCCCAAATGTCTTGGTCAGTGTGAGACCAAGAGACTCATCTACTTTAGCAAGCATGACATTATCAGGTGTGCCTGAGTCTATAATACATTTACTCAGCTTGTCACCATTAATTAATAGGGAAACATAAAAAGGCTCTATTTTTCCAAGATCAGTTGGGGGAGTAATGACCAAATTATTTAGAATAGGCATGTTCTTTAGAGAATCAAGAGTTACTTTTTTAGCTTTTTGTCCTTCAAGGACAGTTTGGTTCTTGACATATTAGACCAATTTATTCAATTGATCAGGATTAGACTACAAATACTCGAATTTAGACATTTGTATTTTTGTCTTTTTGACATGATCAATTATGTCAAATGATTAAATTAAGCTAGGTACAGAAAAATGTACTTCAACTTTTTAATTTTTAAGAGGGATGGGAGGTGGGCTAGTTTGTGAATTCAAAGTAGAAGGGGAAGGTGAAATTGATGTATTTGCGTTTTGGGTGATCACCAAATCCTTTGATTGAAAAGGCAAAATGGTTCCACGCTTAGCAATCATGATTGCTGGTTGAGGTTGCTCTTTTGTCTTCTCTTTATCAGCTTATTGGACTTATTGGTTCTTGGACCTAGTAAACACTACACATGATCCATCAAAAGCTTCTCTTTTGCTTTCAGGTTCATCCTGATAGTTCAAGAAACCAATGTGGGAGTCACCTGCTAATTCTTCTTGATTTTCTTTAAGGATATCAACCTCATTTTCTTGATTCTTTTTAGGCTAGAAAGAGAACTCTGATTTTGCTTCAAGATATCCCATTGCTAAATTGGTTAGAGGAGCTTCTAGGGCAAGTTTCCCTTATTGGGGAGGAAGGTGATTCTATTGCCCTTGATTCTTGGTAGCATTTTCCTGATATGATTGATTTGGGAATGTCCTTTTGTATGAAGGAGCATAAGACATTCCTTGAGCCATTTGCTTTTTGAGAGCAAGCAACTCATTTGCCAATTTTTACACCATTGGATATGTGATGCTTGTAGATGAATATTCATAAGATGATGAATTTATATTTCTATTTGGATCTCTTCTTATCTTCCCTGCTAAAATGAGATCATCTTTTACCTCAGTGGCCAAATGTTGAGCTGCAGCAAGATCTATTTGAATAGCACATCTCAAAAGAAAACTTACTTTAGGTAACTAAAAATTAATGAAAAGTATATAAGATTCTCAGCTGTAGGTCAAGCTATTATAGGAATTTTATTTCTTAGTTTGTCAAATTTGGCTATAAAGTCTCTCATAGGCTCATAAGGCTCTTTCTTTATTTGTGTAAGTTGAGCTAGAAGTGCATGTGCATCTTCTGTAGGTTTGAATCTGGCTTCAAACTTATCTTTGAGAGTATTCCAATTAGTCACTAACTGAGCTTGTAGATGATAAAACTAATTTGTAGTAGCACCTTGTAATGTTTCTACAAAAATCCCAACTGCTACATCTTCAAATTCTACTCTGATTACTCCACAAGCTATGCTGAAGGCTGCAATGTATTCATTGTGATGAACTTTCTCATCCCCATAGAATTTGGTGAAATTCTTCCTTGAACTATGTGAAAGCTCATGTAGAGGTGGAGTAAGATTGAGAGGATCAAAAGCATTACCCCAGAGGCCTTGAACTACCGTTATAGGATTATGAAAAGGAGGGATAACAAGTCTCATAGGGGTAATTATTGGCAAAGCTTTATCAACAATACAAGTAGATACTTCGTCTGGCAATGGAGATCTAACTTTAGTAGGAGGAAATCTCTTGGTTTGTTGGAGATGAGATGGTGAAAGAAACAGAGCAAAATCACTTTGCTATACCAACTCACATATAGGGTCAGTGATACCGTTAGCCCTTTGGCTTCATTTATACCTTGAATTTATTAGATTGTGAAATAAAAATGAAAAATAATTGACCTTGCTTCAGTTAAATCTTGAGGCTTTAAACTATGCATTCTTTTCTGATTAGTGTGGAGGTGAATGGATAGATTATAAATGGATAATGGATATTATATTCCCCAGTGGAGTCACCAAAAAATGTTGGTTCAATATTTTGTCAATTAGCGTACAGATAAACAAAATAGGTATGTCAGCCAAAGTAGGAAGATTAGTCATCCAAATGTGTATGTTTACCACATCAGAAGGGGATTGATCTCTCCTCTCATTAATGGGAGGTTCCATATATAATAATAATAATAATAATAATAATAATAATAATAATAATAATAATAATAATAATAATAATAATAATAATAATACTTAAGGGTAGGAAAAACCATCCATCTCTCTTTTTTCAGATATGATGTGTGCAAATCAAAGGAAATGATAGACAACACTCCTCTTCTTTCAGAAGTACTATTCAGCAAACCATAAGAATACTCCTGGTAGTAATATCAAAATGTAGCAAAAGATGTAATAACCAGGAAATCAAGATGCAATGCAAAGTCTCCACCTGGATTGCTCAAGAGTAAGATACGAAGGACAACGTGGGCACAAAGTTGTCTGAAGGTCCTTTACATAGAAATGAAAATAAAACACACTAAAGGCAATTATGGGGGCACAAAGTCTCTCCACACATGACTCTTCAGGACACCTTCCTGACTGCTGTCACTAACTCTTCTTGTTGAATTAAAGGAACAAAAGATATATTAAGGAAAAAGACATAAGAATAGTTTCCCCAACAACAAAGATATCACAGCACAAAGTCTTAAAAATCACTTTCTTTCTTATTCCAATAAAAAAATATCATTAACAAATTGAGCTCAAAGTCTCAAAAGTGGTTTTCAATTTGGGTAGAGTTTTGTTTTGATTGTCAAAAAGAGATCCTTTTACAATAAAAAGAGAGTCCCTTATATAGCCACTTCAAGGACTCAGGAAAAGTAACACATCATGTTGCATTAGAATCTATTAAGAAGATAGGATGGAATTTAGGGGCATCTACCCATTTGTTTTTCTCAATGTAGAGAAACAAGTCACGCTATTGAAAGTTTTAACTTTCAATGTCCACCTGGCGATCTGATCCTTCCTCATCATTCCTCCTTTTTTGGTTAATTGAATCAGGTCCTAGATTCAATTTGCTATTCAATTCTTGTGTTGCTTTCTGCTGGTATTGGCCTTAAAGCCTATGAATACATTCAGTTCTATAGATTACGAGAATCAACAACTATTTTATGAGATTTAAAATTGACATTCGTGCGCCCGTCACTATGTTGTCAATGGCTAGTTCGTTGTCTTAAATTTGACATCTTCGAGCGCATCACCCCTTGGTCCTTCTTCAAATTTTCTATTTGGCACTTTCCCAGAAAGAACCTGCCCTTTTGGGCCTTAAGAAATGATCTACCTTGGGTTGAGAAGAGCCCCCTACAAAGGTATCTACCCTTTAGTCGATCTTCAGATGGCCTTCGAGTTTCTTTATTTTGCTGGGTCACTAGATTCTTCCTTCGAATTTATCATTTTATATCTTCTTGAAGGGAAGGTGACCCTTTGGCTTCAAGGAAATGTCCTTCAATTTGGTAGCTGAGAGTCCCCCGAAAGGGCACCTGCCCTTCAGGGTCCTTTGGCAGCCTTTTCCTTAGAAGTCTTTTGTGGGATTTCTCTGTAGACAAATTCTGATGGATAAAAATTCCACAGAATTGTTTCATCCATTTGCCTTGGTTATTTCCTCAGTCTTTCTATCCATAGCTTCTCCAAATTCTTTCAGACTTTTTGTCCAAAGGAATTCATTTAGACAAAAGTCTGAAGGAATTATGCCTTACACTTTTTCGGCTAACTTAAACATAAATCTGAAAGAATTTACCTTTTAAGGCTTCTTTGAAAATGACCCTTCCAAAGGGTACTTTTGTCATCCAAGTGCCCTCTACAAGGGCACTTTGTCCTTTGGGAGGCTCTTTTAACTTTTGCATTTCAACTACTCCTTTGAACCATCTGAGTGAACCGCTTGGTTGAACAAAGTTGTTGAACCATTTGATTGAACCAAATGTTGAACCGCTCCATTGAACCAAGTCAATGAACTGCTTTGTTGAACCACTTCATTGAACCAAGGCAATGAACCACTTGGTTAAACCAAACATTGAACCAAGCTGATGAACCAAGCTTTGAACCAAAATGGTTCAAGCTGATGGTTCAAGCCAATGAAACAATTAAATGAACCAAGCCTTTGAACCAAGCGGATGAATTGAGCATTGAAACAAAGTGGATAAAGCACCTGAGTGAAACAAAGCATTGAACCACTTGGTTGAACCAAGCCATTGAACCATTCCTTTGATTAAACCTGTCGTTGAACCAAAAGCGTTGAACCTTTTAAACTTTGAACTCGTTGAACCTTTGAACCAAAGTGGTTCAATGGTTCAACGGTTTAAGCCTTCTTTGCTTAGATGCTTGCTGATGGAGATTTTTGATTGAACCAAGGCATTGAAACAATCCCAAACATGACCAAGTGTTAGAAACTGATTCTTTTGGTTGAAGTCACCTGCAGAAGTCTTTGAACCTGTAGAAATGAACCTGCCTATAGAGTCTGTAGAAATCAACTTGTGAAGTCCTTTGAACTTGGCTTGCAGAGTTTGTAGATTTTCTCTTCCTTCTGAGTCTGTAGATTCAAGCCTGTAGAGTCCATAGATTTAAGCCTTTAGAGTCCATAGATTTCTGACAAGCTTGAAAATTGAGGAATTTGAATGTTCAAGACAAATTTTGAAAAGGGAAGAGACAATTTTGGTCTGTAGGATCAAAATAGTTCAAATGTTGTCACAAAAATGAGTGATATTTTTTGGGGGACAAAAACTTGCAAACAATTTCCCATTGAGATTGAAGGCTATTATCTAGACTTGTCATTACTTTATTCTCATTATTTACTTATATTATATTACATTCACTCACACTCTAAGTTCCTAGACCATTCTACATATTGTTGTCATTTGGCTCCATTGTGTTTTCCATTTTGTTTTGGACTTATACTTAGGAGTTCTTGTGTTAATTAATGTTTTGAGCTTCTTAGTTTGTATTTTTATCTTCCTAATCAGAGAGACCTTCTTCTAATTTTGTATTCACAACCCATCATAGTTATATCTATTCCTAATCAGAAAGACCTTCTTCTAATTTTGTATTCACAACCCATCATAGTTATATCTATATTTTATAGTATTGACATATATTTGACCTAAGTTTATTATGATATCATGTACTTTAGATTCCAAAGTTATCTTACCTTCTTCTAGTTTTATGATTTCAACCAACAAAAGTTGAGTAAATTTGTAACAACTTTCTTCTAATTGTGTTGTAATACACTAATCCCTTTTATTATAGTCTCATCTTACCTTGTCATTTGTTTAAATAAATCCAAACACCCTTTTTAAACATTTTTAAAAAACATTTCACATCTTAATAAATGTAGAAATTCCATCTTTTAAACATGATGCAAAGGTATACTCATAGTGGGGCATCTTATGGCCCTAGTTATGAGGAAGAGAATCTTTATGATAGCAATGATAAGTGTTCAAAGATATCCCATAAACCATAGGGTCTTAAGAAGATTATTATGAATATCAACCCATAGAAAACAAAGATGAATCCCTCCTAAGGTTGATAGATTCAAGCACTAGGTTACCTCAACATTTTTTGATGGAATAATTACACACACTTGTTAGGGTAGAAGAGAGATAACAAGAGCAATCTCTTGCTTGCATTTAAAAATATAATATTGCTTATTTTAGCAAGGGAAAAGAAATAATCATATATTCTACTCCCAATGATCAAGATATTGATACCAAGATCAATAAAATTAGTCAACGATACACATAAAAACTTATCGCTAACTTAATAGACTCTTTGGTTACAACTTCAGTCAACAATAATAGTTCTAAATATCAAGAAAATGTGATAGATCAAACAAATCATACCCTAGTTGAGCCAACATCTATGCTAGATCTTGCCACTTCATATGAACACAAAAACCTGTAAATTCTTTATAACATGTTTCAACAAACATAAAGCATACATTATTCAATCACCAGGAGATTATTGTCCCTTCATAGAACCAAAACGATGAAAAATGCAACACATGTTGGGGGTATTGTTTAAAATAATTTCGTGAGTTCCTCCCAATTGACATGTCCTTTGGTGAAATGAACATAGACTCCTTAAAACCAATAGTATACTTATAGTTCATTAAATAGATTTAAGGAAATATGTATTAACCACCTAATAATTAATGACTAACCTATTCAACTCAACGAGTAAACCAAAACAAAGTTTTGGATTGTAGGGTTTATATCCCTAAAAAAAATGCAATAGGGGCATATACCAAGCCAAAAAAATTATATTCCTCCTACAAACGCACCAAACATGTAGTAAAGGAATTCAATGAAATAAATTGTGTCAAGACTAGAGATGAAAAATTGAGCTAAGAAATATAAGTTTGATGAGATATGGCCATATCTATTTAACTTAAATATTATCCAAATCCACTTTCCCCCTTATTTTGAGGCACCCAAATTTGATAAATAAAAAGAAAAGGGTGACCCTAAATAACATATCCAATCCTTTTTTGTACTATGCCAAGAGGTAGCTTATAGTAGTGTTTATTTGCTTCCTTTTTTTTTCCATGCATTTTAGCTAGATAAGATTTAGATTTGTCCTTCAAATTATCCTAGGGATTGATAGTAGATCAGAATGATTTATCTAAGGAATGTATCAACCATTTATCTTACAAAATTGAACATGAGTCAACTATGGTCAACTTATGTAAATCAAAATAATGGTATAGAGAAATATTCATAGTATATCTACAATGATGGAAAGCATTAGATGGACACTTATAACACAATTTACCAGATAGACAACTGGTCTATTTTTTTTCACTAAACTTACACCTTCAGGTGCATCATAATCTATGACTCACTTAGGAAAACACATTCAAGGAAATCATAGACAAGGGTGTGCATATTGAAAAGGCACTTATTGCTAAAGTCCTTGTCAAAATTTATTCATAAGGTCAAACACCTAATCTAAACCAATAACCTATTCATGTTGTTACTATAGAAAAACATAGAGGGTTTAAGAAAAACAAGAACATGATGGGAAATGGAGTGATAAAATCTAGACATGTGAAAATTGTATAGCCTATATTAAATGTGTAACTAGCTCTACTTAATCCATAGACCACTTTGAAAATGGATCCTCCATGAAGGGCATTCAATAAATATAGTGTATTCAAAAAACTAGGGGAGCTAGATTAGGCCATATTCCAAAACCTCATAGCAACTAACCTGATTGTGTAGCTTATACCAAGGTCATTCCCTCAAGATCAACCCAAATTCGACTAGTATCATCAACATGTGTTCTGTAATTTTTATCATCTTATTAACCATATAATTTAATGATGTTCTTAATTAAGGCATCTCATTAAGGGATTGATTAAAATTGCTGAAATTGAAGTAAAACATGTAGTGAAAAAAACTAATCATGATATTGGAATTTACAAAGACCTATTTCCTAAACACAATCAATAGCCAACAAGAAACAATTAGAACTAAGGGTAGAAATAGCATCAACAAACACAAGTCCATAATCATAATCAAGATCATAATACCCATGCTAATAATTTGGATTACAATAACATGCCATATGATTATAATAGCATTGTGAGATGTGTTTTTTCAAATCACATTACCATTATCACCATCAAAGATCATGAACTATCCAACACTTCTCAAAGTAATAAACACGCCATTATAGGGTCAACACCCTCCTCTTCAGGTAACATCATGTTAGGTTCAATCAATTCCATTATACCTTAATTTTTATGTGTTACTATATCTAGACCCCATTATTCTAATTATAATGGCTCCTTACCAACTTAAAATTACACAAACATAACTAGAATATCACGAGTCACCATCCAAGGACCTTTGCCTTATTCTTATAATTATAATGTCTCTTTGTCAACTTTAGATTTTTAAAACATAGCAAGACACTTAGAATTCACCCTTTAAGGCCCTTTGCCCTCTTCCAACACTAGACAAAAATTAAACATTGTGCCTTAGAATTCAAAACATAACATTGTACTAGTCAAGGTTAAACACTCTCGTGATTCCACTGAAAAGTCATATAGTATCTCAAACCAACTACGTAAGACCCTTATGAAAATTTCTTTCTTAAATGTTGTTTATATGTGAGAAGTCCACTGAACTATTTTCATTGACTTCTTTTAATAGTCCATTATTCCTTAAGATGTTAATCTTAAACAATTTCAAATATTGGTAAGGTATTTATGTCCTTTTGAATAAGTTACATTTGATCAAAGAGACATGTCTACTCTTGCTCCTAGCCATAATAACCCCTTGTACATAGAGGTCATTATTAAAAATCATAAGATTAAATGGGTTCTTATGGATAAAGGTTTAGGGCTGAACTTATTGTCACTCAAGTTAATACAATGATTGGGTTATACTACAAAGGCCATCCAACTAGAGATACTCATGATCAAGTCATATGACAAAACTAAGAGGGAATATTTTAGAGAAATCTATTTTTGAATCATTGTTAGGTTTGTATCTCATCATACTTTATGCCATAATACGGACATTGAATTTCCTTATAACATACTTCTTGGTCATCCTTAGATCCATGAAGTACAGTCTATCCCATCTTCCTTACATTAGTGCCTCAAATTTACTAATAATGGGATTTAATTCACCATTAATATTGATCTATAGACTTACCAATATTGAAAACATAGAGGAATTTTGTAATTATAAGTATTACCCTCGTTTTGAATTCATCATGAAGAAAAACACATAAATAATTTCATACCCACCCACATCCAATTATATCAACTCAAGTGACATTGCTTCCACTTTGGCTGATCCATTTCCTGCAACACTTACACAAAAGGTCACTATTGAGGACCAAGGTATTTCCATGTACCATCTTAAATATGCCTTTCACATTTTTAGGTTGCCAAAGTCTTCAAAATATTTCAAAAACCTAAACCTTCCCAAATACCTTATAGGAATAACATGATTTATCAAAATAATAAAGAGACATAAAAACAACAAATAGTATTCATACCTACTACTTTACCAAATCAAGATTGGGAAGCTTTTATTAAAGGAGACTAGTTATATTTTGATAGCATTGATAATTATTTGTAGAATCCTAAGTATCCTATCCCTAATCAGATTTTGGAAAGCTTTGATTATACAAGTAAAGGCCTTGGGTCATAGGATGAAGGAATCTTGGAAGCATTATTAGATGCTAATTCTAACATGAGTCAAGGTCTCCAATTTATATTGTATGTGGGTGACCTCATGTATTTTGAAAATGATTCTTTTGAATCTACTAGAAATGAAACTCCTAGTAATAACACATCATCCCACTATAGTATTTATGATGACATTATTGGCATTGACCTTTTTGAATCCAACTCCAATATGACACCAAATACTATTATCTCCTTTTCTTTTACCATTTTAACCTCATTTATTGGTACCAATAAGCTTCTATTATACACCTCGATGAATTTTAGAATGAGGAGTATATAGCCTAGTACATGGGCCTCAGAAATAGATTACCAATTGGCAATCATAAAAAAGGATTTGACTTCTGTTTGGACTCTTTCACCTACATTGGAGAGCATTGAAACTTTTTTGGTCATGAAAAATATAAGAAATCAATATCTTTGGGTGAAAACCTTTTTGAGGTGCTCATTGATTAGGGAAATAGTAAATAAAACTATAATCCCTTAAGAGAAAACTTATTTCAATCACTCTTGGATGGGGAAGTTTACTCGTCTTTGAAGGATGCATATTTTCCACCAACTCCTAGATCTATAGCAAGTGCCAATATCACATTTGAACAACATAAAGTCTTTAACAATCTTGCTCTCAACTTTCTAGAGATATTTTCTAGTTGGCCACTACATGAACTGGTAGATTCATATTCATCTCATTATCCAAAGCTTTGGGAAGACCAACCATAATCTTAATTGGAAGAAAAGGATTAGGATCAAATGTTACGTGTCCCACTATTTTATAAGATGGTTCTATACTCTGCATAGAAAACACCAATTAAGTGAACCTAGGAACTTATGAATATTCCAAAATTGTTTATCTTGGAGCCTCCCTCACCAAAAAAAATATTGAGTACATTGTCACCATTCTAAGGGATTTTATTGATATCTTTGCATGAGATTATTCTAACATATTAGGTATAGATCTTAACATGGTTGTGTATCAACTTCTTATTTATCTAGATGCTAAGTCGATCAAATAGAAATTGAGAAGGATGCATCCACACATTACTCTTTTGGTAAAAGTAAAATTTGAAAAACTATAAAGGATTGGCTTCATCATACCACTGGACTATTCTTAATGGATATCAAACATAGTCCCACTAAGCAAAAATCCACAGGGTATATGCATTTATACTAATTTTAGAGATATTAATAAGGCATGACCCAAAGATGATTTTCCTCTACCCAATATCAACATGATTTTTGATTCTACTATTGGGTATGAGATGTTGTCACTCATGGATGGATTATCAGGATAAAATCAAATCAAGATAGCTCTATAAGACTAGCACAAAACTTCATTCACCTCATTATGGGGAACATTTTGCTACCTAGTCATGCCCTTTGGCTTGAAGAACACTTGGACCACCTATTAGCATGATATGACTATTAACTTCCATAACATGATACACAATATTTTTAAGTACTATGTTGAAAACATCTTAACAAAATAAAAAACATGTGTTGAACATCCTAATGTTCTACGAATAATCTTTTAGAGACTATGTGAGTACAAATTTCTTCTGAATCCTAAGAATCATGTCTTTGGTATCACTTTGGAAATATGATATGGTTCACTATGTCACATAGAGGGATTAAAGTGTATACTGATAAGGTCAAGGCCATTATATAAATTCTGCCTTCTTATCTCAAATAGATTCATAGGCTACAAGGAAAGATTCAATCTATTTGTAGGTTCATTTCACAACTGACAAATAAATTCCAGTTTTTTACACACCTATTGAATAAAGGGTTCAATTTTAAATGGGATGTTGAATGTTAAATAATATTTGTAAAGCTCAAAGCATACTTGGCCAACCTGCTAGTTTTGATACTACCAATACCTTGATAGCCATTGATTCTTTATATTTCAATAACATAACATGTACTAAGGGCACTTTTGGCCCAACATGATGAACATGGAAAGGAACATGTACGCTACTATTTGAGCCACACACTTTTATATTATTAACATAAATATACACCAATGGAGAAGGTGCATTTAACAATGTTGTTTAGTTACCAAAAAATTATGACACTACATGTTGAGTAGTAAAACCATTATCATTCCAAAATTGGACCCTCTCAAATATTTATTGTCCAAAGAAACTCTCATAAATCAAATGGCCAAATGGGTCATGCTCTTAATCAAATTTAACATTGAGTACCGAAACCAAAAATCTCTCAAAGGGTAGGTTATTATAGATCAACTTATAAAATTTCCTGTTATAGATACTCAAAAACTCAAATTTGATTTTCTAGATGATTCTATTATGACAATAGAAGAAAGGCTACATGAACCTCCATAATGTAAGTTATACTTTGATGTCTCTTTTAAATCCTATGGATTTGGGTCCAACATTTTGTTCATTACACCATAAGGGGGTATGATTTACAAAGTGTTTCATATTAATTTTTGATGTACCAACAATAAGGCCAAATATGAATCCCTTATTAGAGGACTTTGTCTTGTAGTAGAGTGGGATATCGATCACTCAATTGTATGTGGGGAATTCCATTTGATTATCAATCAAACTATAGATTATTATCAGACTTGAGATGAAAATATTTTACCCTACAAGCATATTATGGATAATCTCAAAACTCAATTAAATCTATCGATGAAATGGTGACAATTGGGTCTATGATACAAATTTCTAGTAGTGTTAAAGAGTATCGGTTTCTCATTGAAAAAATTCTATAATTTTATCATGTATTTATAGATTCAGAGAGTGTATGCACCATTGCTAGTTCGGATCCCCCATCTGCACTACCTAGGTTCTAAAACATTTATAATTATTTTCATGACTAAGTCTTTCCTCCTGACCTTTCCAATAATCACCAAAAAATATTCCTTCATCACATAGCCCATTATACCCTCCTTAGAAACACATTTTATCACAAAGTCTAGGATGGAATAATTCTTCATTATTTATCTTCAACAGAATCCAAGATATTGCTTAAAGAGGTTCATGAAGGAATGTGTGGGGCTCACACTAATGGTGTTGTCTTAGCCAAAAGACTCCTCAAAATAGGTTAATATTATCCCAAGATAGAAATTGATGCTTGTAATTATATCAGGAAGTTTGTTGCTTGCCAACAACATCGTAATTTGATACACATACCTTCCTTGCCACTCTAGTCGCTTACTACACCATAGAACTTACCTACATGGGGCCTCGATCTAATCAAGAAAATCAAACCAACTTCTAATCATGGCCACAAACATATTCTCATTGCTACTATGTATTTTATTGAGTGTATTGAGGCCATTCCTCTCACTTAAATTATTGGGAAGTAGATTTCTAAGTTTATCCACTACCATATCATCTATCGATATGGTATCCTATCTTGTATTATATTCAATAATGGAAGATCATTTGTAAACCAAGATGTTAAGGCTCTTTGTTCCAAATTCAAAAGAAAGCACAAGAAATCCACACCACATAACCCTCAATTCAATGGTTAATCTGAGGCATCTAACAAAAAGATTATCACAATCTTGAAGAAGATTGTCAATCACACTGGCCTTAATTAGTACTTGTAAATTTTTCTATCCCTCTAGGCTTATCTCACTAGTCATTGAAAATCCAAAGGAGCCACTCCATACTCCCTTGTTTATAGCATAGAGGCTATTATCTCAATTGAGATCAAGCTACCTTCATTGTGATTATCCTTAGAAAACATTGAAGATGATGAGGGTTATAAATTTCACAAGCTACAAGAGATCAAGAACCATGATGGAAAACATTTGGATATTTTATACAACTTTAAACCATAGTAGAGAAAATTACATCAAGTCTATAATAAGTGCATTCTCCCTCAGGAGCTTAAAATTGATGATTTTGTCTTAAAGGAAAACCAAAAGAACACTAATGTTGAATGTAAAAAAGGGGTAAGTTTCAACCTAATTGGCTAGGCCCATATGTGGTCATAGAAAATTATGGATTGGAGGCATATTGATTGGCTATTCAAGATATAGGAGAACTCTTAAAACCCATGAATATTATACATCTCAAACAGTTCTATGCTTGACAACATATTTGAACCATTGTCCAAAAGAGCCCTTACTTGGAGGCAACTTGTGCCTAAGTCATTTTATCCCACTATAATAATTTGGACCATCTAAATTTGGACCATTTTCATTGTATCTCATTCTATACTAGACTATTCTATCCTAAACACTATTCTTTTACTACCATAGACTATTTTAACTTTGGACCATTGTAACCCTAAACTATTGACACTTTACATCATTTATATTCCACTCAACTCATTTTCATTCTACTCTAGACCATTATAACCTATATTATTCTAATTAAAATTATATTCTTTTAAAAGAGATATACTTTTTAAACCTAGTTACTTATATTCCATTGCTAATTATGATCTTTATTATGATTTATATGCATTCTAGACACACTCAGTTCTCATTATACAAAACATATCAGCCTGAATAATATTTTACATCTTCTTCTTATAGATAAGTGATTGAGAATGTATCAGCACATGGTTTTTACCTACTAACAATTTCCTTATATTTATTTGACACTAGATACTATTATATTATTAATGTGTTGTTCTTTGGTAGGCATTGTTTCCTTAACAAGATCATATAGGTTGTTGCAGCTAGTTTTAGATGTTATTGGAATTCCTACTCTTGGACATGCATCTCTTTGATTATTTAGTGCCCTATACCATTTTTTATATTCATGAACCCCGTTGTAGCAAATTTAGCTATTATTTAAACTCTTACATATGGAGAGTGAATCTCCTCAGTTAGGTAGTTTCTTGGGTCTTTTGTTAATATTTTTTTATATTTCTTATCCTAAGAACAAAAAAGCATTAGAAAGTGATAGACAAAAAAAAACACATTATCTTGAACCTTTGTTTATTATTGTCTCACACTCTCGCCATTTTTTGAGAAATTATTTCTCATGTGCTCATCATTTTACAATCCCATTACTTATTCCTCTACAAAATCAATCATGTTTACTTATCATAATTTTTATATATCCCATTCCTGAGGAGAAATACATTTGACTTGAAGTTCGTGTTGGATCTTGCATCCATAGAACGATGTAGGTAGTGTCCACTTGCCTTGTGGACCTAAAGTCAACTCAACCACCCCTTCATTTTCTTCTATTTTCTCCCTTTTTTTTAATGTTATTGTTTCCCTATCACATGGGGAATTCTTGCATTTATTTTTATTGTCTCATTGTGCTAATATCATTATTTCTTAGCACATAGGTCACCCTATCATAGACTATAATGCCTCTATTACACTTACATGGATAATTCACTTTTTATTTGTTTGCACTAACATTATTATTAACCATTGTTTGTGTGTTTATTTCATTTTTATTGTTGTTTTGTTGTGTTTTTTTAATCTCTTTATTTATTTTTATTGGTGTTTTGTTGTTCATCCATTAGTTTATATGTGCATTATGTTGTGTCTTTATTTTATTTGTTGGCATTTTATTGTGTTTTCATTGTTGTTTCATTGGGTTTTTATTTTATCTAATTTTTATTTTTGTTATTTGTTTGTTTTTATTATTTTGTTATTTATTTTGTTGTATTTTTCTTTTATGTTAATGTTTTGTCTTGTTTATTATATTATTTGTATTCTTTTGTGTTAAATACATTTGGTTAACCATTTTGTGTTTATCTTTCACGTAGGCTTGATTTGTTTACATTTTTATTTAACTTTTTTTTAAATTTGTTTGTTTTTCAAAGTACACATTATTTATCCATGTGAATCTTTATTATTCATATTTTGATTTCAGGGTGCTTAGATAATTTGTTTTTTCTTTTTTTATACATTCTTGTTCCTACTTAAATCCTAATTGTTCATGTCTTGATTTTAAGTTAGGTTACATTTTTGTAATGTTATTTTTCTAGTTATTTTTGTTTCAAAGTAAATAATTATAACTTGGGTTTTAGTAATTTTTATCATTATCCTTAGTTATAAATATTCACATTTAAATTGGTCAATGTTCAAATAGAAATATAATGTTATTATGAGTTACTCACACTTATGATACATTATTTGATTTTTTTATAGTAAACACCAAGTGATCCAAATAGAAAATTCAATGTGGCTCCAGAGATCATTTTTGAATACACCATACCTAACAAACAAGACTATATGCAATATGTGCATCTCTTGACATACACTATGATTATAATTGACTATTTGTATCATTAGTTTGGGATGTGCATCTCCTAAAATTAGCGTATCAAAAACATACCATAAAAAAGATAAATATAAATGCAAACATCATGTGACAATCAAATAATAATAACATTCCATGTATAATTAAAAATCATCTAAAAATGAATGTCATATATATCTCTCAAAGTCATGTTCTATAGATCATGAGAATATCTATACATATCCTAAGTATAAAAAGAGAAGAGCTAGCACAACTAGCTCTTATTATGCTCATCATTGATAGGAATCTACCTGAAACTCTGACCTATCCTAGATGTAGATGTTGTTGGTAGATGTGGTGGTGGAGGCCCCATGACAACCCATTGTGCAACTGGATACATCATTGACTATTCTAAATCTATCTCATGTCTACACCTAGAGGTCTAGCTAGTTCATTTTGACCTTGTATACTCCATATAGGAAGCCACTCTCCACTCCATAGGAACTTATGCCTCATAAGCTTTCCTTTAGTAGGCTATCTCATCCTTGGCATGCAGGACATCATCATTTATGTACAAGGCATAATCCTTGTCCATAATCACATCAGCCAATGTTATCAATGATCTAGACCCTGTAATTGTCTTGACTCTATGAGACTCATCTATCTCCTTTGTTATCCTTTGCATATATACCTAAGTAAAATATTTGTCTTCAATCATTGTCACAAACTCCATATCTCATGTGAATAAGTAGGTCTAAAACCCTTCTAACTATAACACCTATCATCTGAAACCCACAATATCTACATCCCTAGATATAATCTAAATTTGTAGCTTAATGGTATCTCCCTATGAAGTATCCATCTGTGCATGTAACCCATCCACAGTTCTCTATAATCCTATAATCTCTAAGATGCATGCAAAAATATCCCTTTAGAGTCTATCAATCAATGTGTGGTCCTTTGTGGACCTCATTTTACTTTAGGGCCATGCCCCTCTTGATCTTGATCCTAAACCTATACCTATCTTAGAGGGCCCTACATCTCTATAACATGTCCCTTGGCCACTTAAGGAATACCCTATATCCACATCTTGGCCATCTAGCTCAGTCATCTCTACATCCTCTATAGGATCCTACTATCCCTAAGGCTATACGACCTATAGTGAAATATCATATGGAATGGATGGATACAGTATCACTTGACCATGTCTTTGTGTTAGGGACTATCCTTGATCACTCCTCATCTTAACCCATCTCTATCTCAAAAATAGCTACTGAGGCAATGGCCTAATAAGATGAATGGGTCTCATTCTAATCCACCATGTAACATATTCTTTGATGACCCCTACATCTAAACCCCTCCAACATAATCCCATAAAACATGAAAACCCTATCATAATCTGTCACTACCTCTACCTTGGGTGCTAGTGGCCCTCACTCCCTAATCTCTATGGTCACATGTAGGAAAAAAAGCAAAGCCTCTAAGATATCCTATTATATACCAAAATATTGCTAAAGTATATCTAGTTGATATGTCTCCATCATATAATCATGTCACCCTATGATGTAACATGGTGTGATCATGTATCTAATTACAAATAGGTCATCCACCCACAAAAATGGTGTCCCTAAATAAGGACAATAAATGAAGTATCCATCATCCATCTCATTAATGGCTCACCTATAATAAGGGAGGTCCCCCAAGTGTCCCTATATCCATGGCCCTATTAGGTACCATCCCCAATCCATGGGATCCTCTATTCCCCTCTGATATCTTGGCCTCACACATGAAATTATTATATCCTCTTAGTCCCATACCTATAGAAATTGTATGCTATCATCTGAAGATCGTTATAGAGTTGTACAAGACTCACTAGTCCTTAGGTGAACCATATCAAGTGATAAAACATATAAAGCACTACACTAATCAACCCTAAGGGAAATAACTACCCACTTTTTTAGGTAGTAGAAGGCCATTGACAATAGCTATTAATACCACCACCTTTTGGGGAACTATACCCTATACTAGTCCACCCTCTATAGGCCAATCTAACTCTATTAGTGTATCAACATATATGCACTCATCCATAATCTCCTGCTCCACTACCCCAAATATATTTTATAGTATAGCCTACCATTCAACACCATTCAAGTAATCATGGGTCCTTACATAGGTACTTGAAAAATCCAATGAACATCTACTAGTGTCATCATCACCACCCCAATTGGTAGACTAAAGGTGGAAATCTCACAATTCCACCTCTCCACCAGTTTTTAGAAATATACTATGTTTATTTCAATCAATGGAAATCATGCCACATGATAAAGGTCCACTACTACAATGATGCCCATGATCTCATACATCATTAGCCACTATAACTGAAGTACTCAAAAACATCACTCCCATTATATGATAACCACTGCATGATCCTATAAATCAAAGATAGGGTATCATGTTAATTATGTTTCTATCCTATTATTTTAACTTTTAGGCCTAGACTAATTTGGTATGTGTCTCTATCCCTCTTATTCTAATTTTGGACCTAGAATAATATCCTATGGGACCCATTATACTTTCATCTAATTTTATCACAAATGTTTTAGCAATCTCATCATTTAATAGGGTGTTCTCACTAATCTTCTAGGTGATCTCATTATTTACCCTAACCTCATTGATCCATAGGTCATTATTACCATTTGGTAGGGTGATCCTACTGATATAGGTGAACCTACCATTTGATTAGGTGAAATTCAACTAAAAATGTGATTTCACCATTGTCTTGGTGATCTCACTCATTTGAATCATGATCCCACTGACAGGTCAACAAGATTATTGATCTCATGGCATTCGTACCATTTTTGTAGGAGAACTCATCATTTTCCAAATTGAAAAAGTGGTGGGATTTCCCCATCTATCACTTTTTATGTGCAATAAATTCTAAATTTAAAAAATAAGGGGGTACCTATAAATGCCCTTCTCCTTGATGGTTGCTAGTACTCCCTCACTCACTCTCCAATATGTTGCTAGTGTGGGATATTTGCCATTTTACTCTATTCTATCACACAAAAATATCATCACTTTGAATTTACTATAGCTAAGGGTCTAAATAACTTGTTTCTACCCCAAGGGTCAAACTATAGTATATTTCTACAAATATTTCACCCCTAGGCCTATATTCATATCATTTTATCTCTCTTGGGATATTATTTTAGCCCCTCTAATCAATTTTTTCCTTTCAATTTCTTCTAATTTCTCCATTTTAATCTCTTTTATTAAAATTAACAAGATTATAATTTATTTTAATGGAGGGCCTACATGTCAAATATTTTCAAAATTTTCATCTTCCCCTTAAGGGGGCATCATGGGTTAACCAAACACTATTTAGGGCATTTCATAAACTTATTTCTCTGTAATACATGAAATCTTTAAAAATGAAAAGTGGGAACAAAATCTATTTATTTTGATTATAGTGACATTTTAATTATTTGAAAAGATATCACTTCTACCAAATGTCTTACCACACCTTCTCAAATAGGAAAAAATGTAGACATCCAATTCTTATCACTATTGTGCTAAAATTGTCAATCTAATAAATATTCTATGACAATG